>CM024636.1:31805552-32330033 GCA_014182715.1 Eucalyptus cloeziana
GGGATTCGTGAAGGTCTCTCACCTCCTGGTAATTGGGAATATCGAGGTCATGCCCCGCATATTCACGAAGGTCTCTCACCTCCTGGTAATTGAGAATTTGAATGCAGCACAAGGCTTACCTAGATGGCCGCAGGCACACAGGTGTACAAAGTAGAGGAACATTTGGATGAACCAAATATTTACTGATATAATCAAGGACCACTCAACCGGTCCAAGTGTAAGAAAGCATACCTCGGGGTGATTGCAAAGCATAATGTGGTAAAATAGATGAGCAACCTGCTAGTATTCAAAGATACACTTGAGGAGAACTCGGACAAGTCGAGTGTCACGGAAAGGGAGTATCCGAACGATGATCGATACTCAAAGACAAGAGGATACTTGAACAAATCAATGAGCATCCAAACTTTAAGGACAACTCGAATAGGTCAAGTGTCATGAAGGAGTACCCGAGTAATGGCGTGTGCACTCAAAACAGGGGGATATCCGGACATTTGCAAATATTAATATTCGTGGGATAACTCGAATGTGTCGAGTGTCGATGAGAGTGAGTACCCTGCAAATGGTAGGTACTCAAAGATAATGGGATACTAAGACCGATGCAAGCACCCAAACTCGTGGGATGACTCCGAATAGGTCGAGTGACAAGAAGAGAGTACCTGGACAGTGGTAGGTACTTTAAGACAAATGGGGACTGTGGATATGCTTACCCGAGAATATCTCTAATTACCGAGAGTATGTTTTGCTATTTACATAATATGTAGACATGTACACAATGATTGTATATGCTGTAAACTCATAAGTTCAAATGTGATTTATGCATGACAACTTTGTCGCTTTTCTATCATCCGAATTCCACTGGGAAGATTTTGAAAGACAACCCTCATTTAGAACGTAGATGTCTGAGCATGCCGATGAGGGACTTTCACCCGAAAGGACTTTTCCACTCACTCTCATGGAAAGGCCGTTGTATCCCGACCATTGATGCAAGATTTATAAGGATCAAACTTCTCACCGTCATCATGTCGAAGATGGGTCCGAGTATTCTCACAAGTAGTACGACTTTACCAATGTGAGAGGTCTTTGTTGAAATTGTGATAAAGACTTGGTTAGCAACTCATCAAAGGGGACCATCAAGGTTGAAGTCGATGGATGAAAATGTTGCACGATTCTCTCCGGGTTTACAAGTCAGAACCCCGCGAAAAGAGATAGAGTAATCTTGCTCGTACTTCTTCGAGCGATATTTATGCACATATGAAATCCTACGTTAATTGAAGTGCCCCTAGTTTGAAGAGACTTTTACAATGGGAATATAACGTAAACTCGACTCACATGTAGAAGGGTGAGAGTTGGTGACTGTCTCGGCATTCGTCACTAGTCTTTCTTCTCATGATCGATGAAGATTTTACAACAGCAACTTTTTCTTGGCTATATTTTTGACTGGGGGCATTGGCCTTGCTTTTACTTTTTCATGCACAATGCTTTTTATGCCCCTAGTTTTTATTCCTTTTTTTTTTTTACTGCTTGAAGAACTGATCTAGGCGAGTTCAATCGAAGCACCATTATTTAGACTTTGAGTCTTCATCTTCGGCTAGCGCTCTAGGCTATGGCAATAACTTCCGTTTGTCTCAATGTGAGGGTAAAATTACGACCACTTAGGTTGCACAATGTATACAAATGCATAGAAAAAAAGGAACCGCTCTTCGTCATTCTAAGGCACTTAAATTAACGCGAGTGTTCATATGTAATAAAGACATCGAAGATTGATGCAAGTGCGAGCAAGAGAATTTCTATCCCCCTTCTCACCTTGTGATGCTGATTTGCCTTGTCTTTGACATGCTCCAATGTGGGGTGATTTTTTTGACGAGAGAAGCTTCACCGTTGTATGGGGGCTCAAAGGGGAGTGAGCGATGAAATGCCTCTCACTATTTTGGTTATCATACCACTCCCGCGAGAGAACTCTTTTTTTACCCGCAGTCATGGAATTTTATGCACTCATCTCACAAGTGTATAGATGGGGATAGTGTGTAGGATATGGCTTGCCTCGTCATCATTTCGACGTGCCTCATCCAAAGCATGCTCAACTAATCTTGTATTCTTCACTTAGCTGTCTATTCTAGCAATCCTTAATGGAATCAATGATTTAGATAGACAAAAATCATCATGCAAAAATCCATATGCAGCATTTTTTTGAAGTATGAGAGAGTTTGTACTTTCAAAACAAATGAATGATTTTTTACTCAAGAGACCCTATTGACAACTTTAGGGGTGTTTACTTAGTGAAATTGTATTTACAAATGTGCTGAATTTTGAATATCAAAAGAGTTATTCACAAAGGGGTGTCGATGGATCGTCTTCACAGAGAGATAATACACGAATGATCAGCTAAGGGTTGGGACTCGAACGGGCATCTCTCGCTCTTGTCTCGGGTTATGTAAATTGATCTCGGATCACTTGATTTGCCACTATTTAACCATTAAGCTTGGTTCTGGAATCCCAACGCCTCCCGTCAATATGGCAAAGAAAATGAGTTTAGAGAGTGAGCGCCCGGGGAATGATACCAAATTAGTTTTTTCCCATAATTTGTATGTGCTGGCCTCCAAGAATATTTGAACGTTGATGACGGTCTCTTTGCTGCTCCATGCTTCTTTGATTGGCATTTCTTATTTGTGGCTACGTATGCCTAATTGCCGGTCGTTGATTATAGCAACATGTGGATAAAGTCATGTATTTCAAGCTTCTATGGAATCTCGAGATGGACAATCAAAACTTCTAGCTTTTATTCCTTATTTCCTGAGAGAACATGCGTCAGGAACAAGAAGTGAGGTTTCCCAATTTCAAGGTCATCGTTTGGGATAGATGGCTTCTTTTATTTGACCGGACCGGGTTCTTGAACAACACGTCTTTTACACCAAGTTAGGTGAATTTGACATGGGTCACTTCTATGCGCTTGCTTGGGTAGTATCGATTATCCCATCAAGTTTGCCGCCCGATTCTCAACACTCCCTTAAATGCTAGTGATTACCATTCATTCTTCTTTGCTGAATCAACCAAACACATTTTTATGATGGTGTAAATGCATCACTCATAAAAGGCGCATAGGCATTTTCATTTTGATAGAGAAATGCTTGGCAATGCCGTGCAATGAACATCTTTCAAGGGTAGTACTTTTTATAGCATCGTAATTAACCGGTTTAGAGAATTCCCGCCCATCCATTTCCAGATCAAGGCTCCTCCGGGAGTATCTTCTTTATCACGTAAGGACCCTTGTAATTTGGGGCAAACTTGCCTCCGGCTCCGGAAGATTGCGTTGTCTTTCTCAAGACTAACTCATTTACCTCAAAGTTCCTAGGTCGCACTTTCGATTGAACGATCGGGCTACCTTCCGTTGATAACACCGACCATGACAAAGGGCTTTCAAATCGTTTTCATCGATCATATTCAGTTGCTCGAGCCTTTGTTGTGTCCACTCTTCCTCGGACAATCCTACCTGGGATAAAATTCGCAGGGATGAGATTTCTACTTCTATGGGCAAAACCGCTTCCATGCCGTAAACCAGGGAAAAAGGGGTTGCCCCGGTGGAAGTTCGAATCGAAGTTCGATATGCTGTTAGTGCGAAGGGTAACCTTTCATGCCAGTCGCGGTAGTTTTCAGCTGTCTTGGTTAGGATTCTCTTGATGTTCTTGTTGGCGGCTTCCACGGCTCCATTCATTTGTGGACGATAAGGGGACGAGTTCAGATGTTGGATTTTGAATTTAGAGAACAATTGATCAATCAACTTGTTGTTCAGGTTTGACCCATTGTCGGTGATGATAGCTTCTGGCACGCCATATCGGGCGATTATGTCACGTCTGATGAACTTCATAACGTTCCGCTAGCTACGCTTGCATAGGATGTGGCCTCGATCCATTTTGAGAAGTAATCACTGCAACCAAAATAAACCGATGCCCATTTGATGCCTTTCTTCGGATTGATTGGGCCAATTACATCAATGCCCCACATTGAAAATGGCCACGGCTCGATAATTGATGCAGTTCGGTTGGAGGGACATTTATCTTGTTCCCGTGAATCTGTAACGATGACAGCTTCGCACATGTTGGGCGCACCGCCTTCCAAAGAGAGCCAATAATAACCTAATCTCATTATTTTCTTGGCCAACATGCGTCCATTCATGTGAGGGCCACATACTCCCTCATGTATTTCCCGCATTATCCGTGTGGCTTCGCTTGCATCAACGCACCTTAGCGGTGGACTGAATCATATGATCTTGGTACAGATTTTCACCGCCGACGAAGAACTTTGAGGCCATTTTCATTAGGTATTTTCGATCGAGTGAGTGCTTTCTTCGGGTGGAATTCCCGCTTCCGGGACGTATTTCATGATATCATAATACTGTGGTTTTCGTCGGGTTCTTCGGTTACAGCCATGCGGTGGCCTGTCTTGTCGAACTTCGATCTTCAAAGGTTCTACTTCTAACCCTTTCGTTACTTCTAACATAGATGACAACGTTGCTAGTGCATCGAACCGATTATGAACTCTAGGAAGGTATTCAAACGAGATGTCTTGAAATTCTCCCACCAATCTTTCCAAGTAGTTGTGATAAGGCACAAGTTTGGTATCTCTCGTCTTCCATTCACCCACAATTTGGAGGATGATTAAGGCGGAGTCACCGAATACTTTTAGTTTTGTCACTTCCATTTCAATAGCTGCTTGTAAGCCAAGGATGCATGCTTCATATTCGGCTATATTGTTGGTGCATGGAAAAATCAATTTTGCAGCCACAGATAATGTTGCCCATTAGGGGATATCAAAACCGCCCAAAGGCGAACTTGACAAATTTACAGCTCCATCGAAAAACATAGTCCATGCGTCTTCTTCTATTGTTGAAATCCGGTCGTCCGGTGTATTATCCTCGTGTACCTCCTTAGGGCGATCTGCTAACATATCAGCAATCACTCGACCTTTAACCGATTTTCGCGACATAACTTGGATGTCGAATTCTAAGATCGTGGATTTGCCATTTGGCCAATTTTCCTACCAAGGCCCCGAGCGACCGAGCAAATACTTGATCGGGTCACTCGCTATGAGGAACGTTTGGTAGTGCAAGGTATATTGCCGGAGTCTCGTGCAACACCCATACCAATGCAGCCGCATGTTTTTTCTGATTTGGAGTAGTTTTGTTCCGACGTGGTGAACTTTTTTACTTAAATAGTAGATGGCTCGCTCCTTTCCCGTCATGAGGTCCTTCTTGTGCGAGCATTGTGCCTAAGGATTGACTGTTGATGGTAAGGTAGAGGATTAAAGGGTGCCCGGGACCGGAGGTACCAGAATCGGGGCTTCATCGTATTGCTTTAGATTTTCGAATGCCGTTGGCAATCAACATCCCATTTTATTTGTGCATCCTTCTTGAGAAGTTTAAAGAAGGGTTTTGCAGTTTCAGAAAGTTGGGAAATGAACCGCGCAATATAATTTAATCTTCCCGGAGGCTCCGGACTTCCTTACTTGGCCGAGGGATGAGGCATCTCAAATATTGCCTTAGTTTTTGACGGGTCTACTTCTATCCCTTCACAGCTTACAATGAATCCGAGTAACTTGCTAGAAGTTGCCCCGAACAAACATTTTGCTGGGTTCAATCGCAACTTGAATTGGCGGAGTCGGTTGAATAATTTCTCCAGGGTTTTCACATGGTCTTCTCCATGTCTGGTTTTGGCGATCATGTCATCAACATATACTTCAATTTCTTTGTGCATCATGTCATGGAAAAGGTGACCATGGCACGTTGGTAAGTTGCTCCGGCATTTTTCAGGCCAAAAGGCATAACCCTATAGTGAAAAGTTCCCATGAAGTAATGAACGCTGTTTTTTCTTTGTCTTCCTCCTTCATTTTTATTTGGTTGTATCCCGAGAATCCATCCATGAAAGAGAAAAGCTTAAATCTAGCCGTACTATCCACAAGAACGTCTATATGAGGTAGCGGGAAATCATCTTTTGGGCTTGCTTTGTTCAAATCGCGGTAGTCGACACAAACTCGACCCGACCGTCTTTCTTCTTTACTTGGTACAATGTTTGCTACCTAATTAGGTATTGCGAGACTTCGAGGAAGCCTACTTCCAGGAGCTTCATCACTTCTTCTTCGATCTTTTTTGACAACTCGGTTTAGTTCTCCTTAGCCGTTGCTTCTTGGGGGCTACATCGTGGTTGGTTGGCAAGCCGTGCTCCACAATCATTGGATCGAGGCCGGCATATCGGTATATGACCATGCGAATACATCTTGATATCTCTTCGGGAGGGCGATTGCTTGCAGCTTCTTCTTTAGGAAGGTTCGCGCCGATCTTTATCTCCCTCGAATCTCCCCGTGCTGCCTAAATTGACGACGATGGTGTCTTCGGTGAGTAGGGGCCTTGCTTCTTCATGTCGCTCCCAATTCCGTTGAACTTCGTCGGAATCATCAAAATCTTCATCTGAGTTATCAGAATGGTTACTTACGATGTTGGTTTGGACCGTTCCCATACCCTCGCCTGCTGCTAGATTATTCCTGTATCATAGAATAGATAGGTTAAGGGGACAAATAAGTTTAACAACATGTATGCTTCTTTCTTTTGAAAATGGGGATGAATTGTTCTTTAAGATGAGGAAGCATGAGGAAACCCGGGCCTCAGATTTCTTCTTTCATTTTGCGGCCGGATATCATCAACGGGCCGGTTTGGTGTATCTCCTCATGCCCTCAAAATGTTTTCAACTTTATTTATTAGTAGACGGATTTACAGAGTGGTTTCAAAAAGGGTTCCCTAGATGGAACTGAGGTTGAAAACCAAACAAGCCAAACTTAAAAAAATATGTACAAAGCTCCGCGTAGGGGAGTATGCAGAGGAAAATAAAAGGATTCTACTCAAGCGGGTCTGCACCCATTTCCCCTGACGGTCCTTCATTGATAGCGCCCACGAAGAAGTCTTCATACCAATCGCCAGTTTCGTCTCCCCGTGCTCGTGGCTTTGCGGACTTCAAATCATCCATGCCTTCCCACCCATCGTGACGATGGTGATGATGATCATGGAAACTTTGGGGGATTGAATAGTTGACATAGTAGTCAAATTTACCACTCGGTTGGCCCAAAGTGTCCATGATCACCTCTCCTTTACGTGCTTCCTTGACATGCCGAGGGAACATGGTACGGGTGCCGGGTACTACGAGGAGGCAATCTTCGCCAAAACACAGCCATGGGGAGCGAAACGTGAATACCCCAAATAGCGTCTAAAAGATCCCGAACCTTGTCTCTCGGGATGGTGCAGGTGCGTCTAGTGAGTGTCCCGATTCCCCGAATGATAATCACATTGCTTGGACGGATCATAACCAAGGAAGTACTGGAGTAGGACGACTTAATTCCCCGGTGATCATCTCTAGCTCCGGAGAATGGGAAAATAATGGCCATCGATTTAGGAAGAGGCGAATACGGTCGCGTGCTTCTTGAGGATGGGGTAGTCGAGTCCCTTGCCAGCTTGTGTTAATAAGGTCCTCTTCATTTACTTCGGCTACCAATTCTTCATTGTGACGAGAGAGGAATGTACGGGCAATTTGGGCGAAACTTTCGTCAAGTGGTGTACCGTCTCGTGTAGCTCATCGACTTGACGTTGAAGTCGGGTAAACGAGAAGTTATCACCTGTTTCTTCTAATTATTCCTCATCAATGGCACCTATGAAAAGGTCTCCAAATATGGTGGTCACACCATCTCGGTCCTTCTTCCTTTGTAAGTACGGGCTGAACCGTGCTCTCCCGGGATTATGGGCAATTTCGCACTTCCGTAGTTGAACCATTTTGAAGTATTCACTTCTTTTCCTCATGCATCATCCTGGCTGGGCCTGGGAAAGTTTCCTCGAGATGAGGATATACAAGGCCGACTTTTTTCTTTGCTTTTCTATCCGGGGAAAATCCTAAACCGATAGTATAGGGTCTCCTTAGGGCTTTAATAGGCTGACGGATGCCCTGGCCTCTCCTACCAAGCCCTCGTCCTGGAATGAAACCATGTCCAACCATGATTTTTCCTACCATGATTGCAGCACTTGATACCGCGGGGATGAGGGGCAAAGTCCCTCGAGTTTCGTGTATAGTAGACACGAGCTCGAATGATCGATAGCCGGCTTCGCTTTTCTCACTAGGTTCAACATAAGGGATGGCCGTCTCGTGGTAGATGCGGTGATCTTCTTCTCCTACGACCGTGATCGGTTTTCCTCCAACCACGAACTTCACACTTTGGTGGAGGCTTGACGGCACTACTCCCGCGATGTGGATCCATGGGCGTCCTAAGAGGAAATTGAACGCAAGTGGGGATATCCATTACCTCGGAATAAAATTTTGAATATAGTTGGGCCTATTTGAACGTCAAGCTCAATCTCTCCCACTTTGTTTCCTTCTTCGTTCCATCGAATGCTCGAACGGAAGTCTTGGGTACTGGATCCATGATCTCTATCTTAAGGCGACAGAGTGTTGCTAGTGGACATATGTTAAGAGCAGATCCATTGTCAATCAGCACTCGAGCGACGTGAGATGCGTTGCACTTAACTGATATGTAGAGGCCCTTGGTGTGTCCTCTACCCTCCTCAGGAATTTCTTCATCAGAGAATGCCATTTGATCTTTTAAAAGGATAGTACTGACAAATTCCTCGAGTTTGTCATGCTCAATTGTTTCAGGGACATGTACCTCACTTAGTACTTTCATGAGGGATTTATGGTGCTTGATGATGTCCGGCAATTCAAAGAGAGATTTGTGCTGGTGATTTTCGTAATCTGTTCCACCACGTTATATTTGCTGGCCTTAACTACGGCCAAAAACTCTTTGGCTTCTTCGTCAGTGACGGGCTTAGCAGACTGAGTGTTTGCTTGAGCATAGGTTCGTCCGAGATCTTGTGACTAAACCAACATCAAGGTCATAAGACCATGGTACCGCATTCTTTGTATTCATATTTGCAAGGTCGGGGAATCTCGATGACTATGGTCTGTTTTCATTCGCCGATGCTTGAACAATAGCTTCCTTCCTTTCAAAGACGCTCTCAGGTGAGGTGGAATCCTTCTTCTCCTTTTCCGCATTTAGCGCGGTAAATTCTTCCTCCCAATTGATGAGGACTTGCGATATGGTAGAAACTATACTGGCGTGGCTGGCGTATACGACTATTCCGGCCTCTATCATTCTTAATACTCTTTCCTCCATTATTGCAAGGGGTGGTATCCCATTGCTTGAATAATACCCGGCTTCTATCAGCCCTCGATAGATGTCACAAAGTAGGTACTTTGGCATTTCCGATTTGACCGGCCTCCGAACCGAATATTGCATTTACCTTGCCGGGCGTGATCGGGAGCGGATTGCTTTGGACATTTGGTTTTGAAGTTTGGAACGAGAATGCCTTAGTATCCAGCAAGTTCTGGATCCGATGCTTAAGGGTGAAACACTCGTCGCCTGAGTGGCCTATTTCTCCCATGTGATAGTCACATTTTTGGACGGGTCATAGCCGGAGAAGCTTTTCAGCATTGGGTCGCTTTGGCTCGGTTGAGAGAAGGTTCTTGTTTCGGAGGATTGCAGGAACTTGTGATGGAGATGGGAAGCGGAGTGAACTGTCTCCTATTGTTGTAGCGTTGAGGAGGTTGACGATTGGCGGCCTGTCGTTGTCCCGTGCTTGTCCGAACAGTCGGGAGGTGACTGGTGTTTGTAGTGTAGGTTGCATTAACATCAACCGGGGGTTCTTTGTCTTTTTCACGTTGAGTCTTCGCCGATGGGTGCGGGCTCGGTGAACCAGCCATCCCTTAACCCTATCTCAATTTGTTCTCCTCTGGGATGAGTTGATTGAATGATTCAACGATCGTAGTTACCATTCGATTGCGGTATTCATAGGGGAGGGTTTTGATGAACATTTTTCTTAGTTCAAAATCAGTTGGTTCAGGACTGATCTGGGCGGCTAGATTCCTCCATCTAATGGCATATTCTTTGAAAGATTCGTGCTTTTTCTTTTCCGTGCGCTCTAGATCCTCACGAGAAGGGGTAATGTCCATTATAAACTTGTACTGCTTGAGAAATGCCTCACTTACTTCACTCCATGCTTCGAGGAGGTTTATATTTTTCGTGATATACCATCTCGGGGCGGGGCCTATTAGACTTGACCGGAACAACTGAATCATCAATGGCGCATTATTAACGTATTGGGTCATTCGAACCAAGTACATTTGCAAGTGAGCTCTCGGGCAAGTCGTGCCATCGTACTTTTCAAACTCGGGTATTTTGAATTTTTCTGGCATTTTGACTTTGGAGTAAATGGAGAGATCTGTCAAAGTAGGATCCTGGAGGCCTTGCAATTGCTTCAGTCTTTCCTCAAGCTTTTCGAGGCGTTTGTCATGCTCGATTTTAGACAAGCCACCTGTCTTAGTTTTCTCAATCACGGTTTGGTGCGGATCATCCTCCAATTTAGGCATGTTATCGTCAGTATCTCTTCCTTGATCACCTCGAATGGATGATTGTGGTAACAGTACTTCGATTGAGGCTGGGGTAGGAGCCAGTTTACCCTGAATGGAATCTATCTGCTTTGAGAGTTGCTGGAGCACATTGAAAACCTGCTTCATTTCATTTTCCATGATCTCGACACGGCTTGGTACATTTTCTTCAGCCATTCTAGCTTTCGAATGCAGTTACGTCGTAATTACCGTGTTTGCGCAAAATGGAAAGAACATAAGTGAGGGAAACAAATGGAACATTGGCCCATGGCGAGGGTTGAGTCATTTTTATTTATTAACGGGGAATATATACAATGCCGAAAGGGCTCTTTAAACAAGGCATAAAAGATAGAACGATCCTAACTATTCACATTTAGACATATTCACATCAAAAAACCGAACTGCCAAATTTCATATGTGATGGGAAGCTCCAGTCTTGTGAATCCGCTTGCTCTTTCGTGCTGGCTTTGATATGTGTTTCATGATTGTCTTCAAACTTTTTTCAAGCGATTCAATTCGTCTTCGGAGAGTAAGTTTATCAGCTACATCGGGGATTACTAGTTGCAATTCTTCGGGAATTATGTGGTTGAGGATGTAGAACGTGGATGCGTGATGAGCTTTTTCTTGCCCCTTCAGTCTTCTAGGTACGACGATCTTTTCTGTGTGACATCTACTCCATGCATCCTGGATTATACGGATCTCCTATGAGTAGTTATAACTAGTGTGGGTGAAAAGGATTCGGAACAATCTCGGCTTGAGTGGCGGCGGGATTTCCTGGAGGACCCTATATTGACGAGCTACCCTGTGTGGATAATATGAGGTAGCTCCGAAGAGGCCCAGCAGTGGGATGGGGTCGTAATAATCAAGCGCAAAACATGCCTCTCCTGTAATGAACCATTTAGCTCGCCATAGGAATGTCTCGGGGACAAGGTTTTTTAATAAGTCAATCAATCGAGAATATTCTTATTTGGGAGAGTATTTTTCCAAGCTTTGAAATTTTTGAAGTGGATGCTTGAATTTGTTGATTTCGAATATTTGCATGAGGTGCCCAAATCCTTTGATATGAGAAAAGAACCACATTTGTAAAATTTCTAGGGCGGCCCTCATGATTTTTTCTTTGTTTTCCTTAAAACGATTAAGGGATAAAAATGTTTCAGCTAAAACCATGTTCACATATCCTGCTCCAAAAGCGACTTGACTTATCACCCTCGCCATTAAAGGATTTATGGCATTCTTCCTATAGGGGAAGATAATAAATCCAAAGAACACTAAGAGGAAGATCTTGCTTTTTTGGTTCATTGATTGTTTTTCAAAACAGGCAGTCAAAAATGTTAGGGGGCAGGTACTATGGTTGTTTTCAAGAATTTGCCTCATAACATGGACTTCAGTTCCTAAGAGTCGTGCTAACCCACGCAACGGGATAATGCCTGTTGATGGCCTAACAAGCCTTTTCTCGAGAGGCATTCCAGTGATGATGTTGTATTCTTCCAGAGTTGGGGTTAGCTCGAACCCACCAAATATAAAAGTAGTCGTCTTTGGGCACCAAAAATGTGCCACGGCTTGTATGACTTCGGGGTGAATACGGATTCGGATCAACGATAGAAGATGACCGGCTTTGGCTTTCACACGCTCTTGGGCATACTTGGTCCAATTGATCCCACCATCCGAAGAGCTCGCCTTGGGAGTGGGAATAAGTGGATGTCATCTTCTCCCATCGCATATAAACTGGGACTCGAAAAACTCACCCTAAATTGCCATGGGTCAATAAAAGGACTGAGTAAAAGTAAATAAATTACTTTGCTTTTAAAGAAAATGGCAAGTACAAAGACGTGCACATGAGATGTGCGGCTCGATTTCTAACTGAGAAGGCTTGTTGAAATTAAAAGGGTATCCGCTTGTTGCAGTCTCGCGTTAACAGCATACCCTCCTAACCTCGGCTAAAGAAATTCGGGGAAAAGAAAGGCAACCTCTACATCGCAGTCTCGCGTTCGAGGTCGTATCTTTCTTGACACCATCCTAAATATCCTATGGCGGCCCAGGTCCGGCGGCCGGGTTGTGTGTGCCATGTGTAGTGCTGAAACAGTAAAGCATGCACCACAATTCATAATCACAAGACAATCTATTTTAAGCAAAGTTAAAATAAATTTCTAAGCTACTGACCTGCATAAAAAAAAAACTAAGTCAGTAAAGAATTTAAACAAGGCAAAAAAGGCCTAAGTCCTCAAAATCCTCAGCGGAGTCGCCAAGGCGTCGCGACCTCTTTTTTTTCGGCGCCCGATCGGGACGGCCGCCTAGCGGAGGCTAATGGCTCGGCTAAAATTAGTTATGCCCGGACTCTCCCAAGTCCACCAATTCACGACTTTAATGGTCAAAGTTTTTAACCGTAAGTTAATTTTTAAGACGGAGTCGCCACTAATCAATTTGAGGTGGGTTGATTAGAAACCCATGCGAAGTATTGGGAGAAATACTCGCTCTGCGCAATAGAGATATTAGGATCGGGGACTTGATTACACTAGTTAATCACTAATGCCCTTTCGGTACCTAACCTTGTTTAAACCCCGAGGCTTTTGGATGTTTTAGGGATTTTCCACGCATTTTTGGGAAAAAAAAAACATTTTTGGGGTCCTTTTCTATTTTTGGACATAAAAGGGATTTTTTTTTTTTTTTTGGATTTTTGGTATTTTTTGGAAAAATACAAGTCTTTTTGTCTTTTTCTGAATTTTTGGCCTTTTTTTTTTGGGAAATATGAAATATTTTTGATTTTTTTGGAAAATATTTTTTAATATTTTTTTTTTGGAAATAAAGTATTTTTTTGATTTTTTTCTTGATTTTTCTCGAAAATAAAATATTTTTTATATTTTTAAATATTTTCTGTTTTTTTTTTGGAAATTAAAATATATTTTTAATATTTTTTGAAAATAAAATAATTTTGGATTTTTTTTAAAAAAGCCGATCGCACTCGGGCTCGCGTTGCGGGCCCGGCTCGGATTTTTTCATCTTTTTTTTTTTTTTTTTTTTTTTTTTTTTTATGAAACGGCGTCGTTTGGGGGAGGGGGAAACCGGTGAAACCCTACCCGGTTCCCGACCCGGGTCCGACCCAACGACCCCCGGTCGCGACCGGAAAATCGGGAACCCTAGGGTTCCCGATTCGCGGCGCCGAGGAGGAGGACGCGGCTCGACGCGCGCGGCGACGGCGGCGACGGGGGTGATGGCGATGGCGGTGGCGGCTACCGGCCCGTGGTGGCGAACGGCGGCGACGGCGGAGCGGCGACGACGCCCCTTCCTCTTCAGCTTCCCCCTCTCTCTCTCTCTACCTTCTCTCTAGCCGCGAGCTCGCGGATCTGGGCTCGCTCGCCGCCGGTCTTCCCCGAAGTCTCTCGAAGGGAGATCGGCGAGCTTGCGACCCGACCGCCTTGCCCCTGCTTCGCTCCAAGCTCCCCGATGTCTCTCAGGGGTCCTCGGGGCTTCGCCGGCTGCTGCGCGTGCGCTCGATGGAGGCGGGGGGCCCCGGTATTTATAGGCGAGGGGCGGCCGGTCGACGGAGCTCGATCGCCGGTCCCCCTTGTGTGCCGAGCGGCTCCGAGCGGCCAGACCGGCGTCCCATCCGACGTCAGCTGCTCCTCTGCTCCACGTGCGTCACCGTTCGACGATCTCCCTCTGGCGTAGCGCCCTCGCGCGTGCGTTGCAGAGGCGCGAGGGAGAAGAAGATATGACCGGGCCGGGCTGAGGAGGAGGATGGGCTGGGGAGGCCCATGCGGAGGCCTCCTTCCTTTCTGCTTTTTCTTTGTTTTGTTTTGTTATTTTTTTGTTTTTATCATTTATTATCCAAAAAAGGAAAAAAGATAATTAATAAAAATAACCTAATTTAAGAAAACGGAATTTAGGCGTCAAAAGTGCTCAGCTAGATCTTAATTATCTAGCGAAGTGGCCCTCTTCTCGCATCGTAAGATGTGAAGAAGCTTCGTGACAAATTTGTGCCGTTAGCCGTCCAGCTTTTTATGAGCCTCCCTTAATTTTGCAGAATAATAAACTACATATGCTCTCTCCAATTGGCTAAGATGAATGTTTTCTAAAAGTTAATAGAAGTGAAATCATCGATTGAAAATTTGTACCACTAAAATGAGCGTTCTATGAACATTAGAGCATTTGTGGCGTCATTTTCTCAAAATTCTTTAAAAGTGGATTCTCCACAAATTTTCTTTGAATGCGGCTTTTAAGGTCTTCTACCTCTATTTTTCATATATTAGCTTTTCAAAATATTTTCTAAATAGATTTAAGGAAAAAAAAAAGAGGAAAAAAGGTGGAGGAGAGGTGTTAGTGGAGTATTTAGCAGAGTTGAGAAGGTTTTAGGATGAGTAAGGTATTTTCCCTACCATACCTAAGGTTCCAAATTTTTGGACCACCTTAGAATTTCGAACTTGTCAATGCCATGGGTTCTATGTACCTTATACTATATTGTGCTTTTTCATATTGTTTCATTAAAAACAAATTGTCATTGTCATTGTTATTTGCAACATTCAAATATAACGTACAAATGGATTACATGTTAAATTCATGTTCATATCTAATGTTAACATATCACTAATACGTCAATAACCTATCATTTAAATCAATGAGTTTAGATGAAACCTAACACCATCTACTGAGAACGTAAACTCAAAGCGCGCGCGCGCACTCTCATAGAGAGAGAGAGATGGATGGATGATTGTTTTTCAAATGAGGTTAGACATTGTTGATTATTGAGAGCTTTTGCACATTTAAATGGGCAAAATTTCATAAGGAAAAAGAGAGAGTCACGCATTTATATATTGAGCAAATACCAATGTACCCTACAAAAGCTATAGAATGTAGGGTATAGGATGGTATGACCCCAAACCCTCAAACCTACCTTGCACTCATTTCTTCCAAAATTTTGGAACTAGAACCCACTATATTAGTGCTAATACCCGTATTGGAACCTACTTGACCATGGTTGTTCTATAAGGTCCATAGATTTCACGGGTTCTCCTATACACCCTATTATTTAGTCTTGAAAGAAATTCTTTATAATTTTGGGTCGACTTCATGAATCAAGGCTCTTTTACTTTTCTAATTTTTGGAGTTCTATTACTTTTAAGCTTCGTGAAAATGATAGAAAAAATGTTTCACATAATGAGAGGGCCACGTGTCAACTTCTCAGTGGTCTCATACTATGTCCAAAAAAAAAAACTTATGTAGTATTAGAGTGGATGACTTCAGGTGTCTTTTGTAGTATAATCGACCGCATGGTGTACGTAAATAAGTTTTTAATGAAATGGGTGTATGGTTTCCCTTCCCTTCTACTTGGTAACATCAAGTGCTCATTTATGCATAATTCATGTTGTAAATGCTTAAAATGGTTAATATCTTCCACTTGCATGAAAATATAAACGAGAGTAAGATAATCCTTTGAAAGTGGCGTACTGGGGTGTCACAACGGCGGCAGTGGCTCGCGGTGGGGACGTGACGGGCAGCTCTGAGTGGTGCGGTAGGGAGCTCGTTGTTGAGGCTCGGTTTGAGTAGAAAGCAGTTGGCGTCAGGCCAACGATAAGGCAGCAATTCTCGATGGGTGGCCAACCGTATGGTGACGTCGATGGGGGCTCAGCTGAAGGAGGCTCACGGGCTACCTCGCGACTTGATGAATAGCTGGGAAAACCTACAAGAAACAGGGAACAACTAGCCATTCTTCATAGAAATTGCTGGTCTTTTTCCTCTCGTGTTTTTTTTTTCTTTCGAGCGGGAGTCGTGCGTACGAGGATGCTTGCATTTGATGCTTTTCTCTAAGCGTTTCCTGTGTCTTTACTCGCAACGTCTCTCTTCTCTTCAAGAACCACAACGCTTGCTGGATCGCTCTTTTAAATCTGCTGCTGTCTCTTCTCAATTGGACAAAGCGTGTTGTCCACATGGTGCATGGCAATGCAAGAGATCAGCAAGAGTTCGTTGTTGGCTCTCGCGGTTGGCTGCTTCGTCATCCAACAGAATTGCAGAGCAGCTGAACGTCAACGCTAGAACAACGACAAGCGGCAGCAGTAAGGCAACGACGAGCAACAATAGGAGGGTGTCGGTGAAGCTCGGCCACAGGGGAGGACTTGACGGCAACCGCTTTTTTCTCTCTTTGAAGCGTATTTCTCTATGTGCTCTGAATAATGAATTGCCCACCTCTAATTTTTGAGGCATAACATCCTATTTATAGTGTTAACTTAGGTTTATTTCGCTAATGCGGGCTTAACCCAAACCTCTCCAATGTGATTAGCTCTAATAATCCAAAGGTTAAATCACAATTAAAACTTAATGGGGGGTGAATTAAGCTCACAATTATTAAATCAAACAGGTTAAGATTGGATTAAATTAAGCTCAATTTGGCCCGACTCCCATGTGAATTTCAGCCACTACCTCCTAGTTCTGGTTGAATTTTGCCCCCTTCTATGGGCTCAGTTCGCTCAATTTTTAAGCTCAAAATCGTCCACCGTGGCCTTCAATGCTAATGCAATTAATGAAAATATACACTAGATAATAAATGATCCTAGAACTATATGCTATGTAAATAATTTCTAATATTTTTGTTTACGAGTTAAAAATTAATCCTCAATTTTCTATGTAATAAATCAATGACCAGGTCACTAATCAGGTTTATCAAGATTGTTCATGACTTCATCGAGTGACAGAGTTCATCTAATCAGGTTGATGAGCCTGTCAACGATTTTATGAGCAATACTATAGGAAAGCAAATAGATAAAAACACATTACAAATGTACCTGCATTAGCTGCTTACATAAATGGTATAAAAAGGAAAAAAATATTATCGAATAATTTCATAATCACATAATTTTACAAACTACGTAAATTGATTGCACGATTGACAATATGGTTTTTAACGTAAATTGATTACAGAGACGTATGCATGCACGCTATTCGAAAGAGAAATACTAAATATGTACCAAAACATCACCTACCGAGGCTTTTAAAGTTGTAGCCATCCTATAAAGTTTTGGCATCTCTCTTCCAACCCTGCCTGAGGATGCCATCTCATTTAGCTCTGTCATACACTGCATCCGTCTTCCCGAAAATCCTTTGGAAGCAACTAGAAAAACCTTTTTCCGAGGAGGGAGGTTTCAGAGATCTTTAGGCAACGGTCAGGATTTTCAAAGGGGAAATTATCGGTCTTGTGCGCCAAGAGAAGCCACACATGAGTGATAAGCGCACCTCCTCTTCTCAGTCGCTTGGCATGACGATACACATGACACTTGAATGCTGCATGACACAGCATCTCCACCCACATGCTGCTGATAATCTCCCACTTGTTGTCCATTGTCCTTAGGTCGGCCGTGAGCTTCTGCACCTCCAACAACATGTCCCATGTCTCCTCACTTGGTTCGATGGGGTGCGGGACATCTCCATCCAACAACGATAGTGCACTAATTGCATCTTCATATTCTCGGTACCTCAAGAAAGGCCTCAGTGTGTAACAAGCTTCCTCCAACGTGATGTTGGCGGTGGGGAGCGACAGCATGTGAGGGTGCAGGGCAAGAAGGTACATCATGTACTTCGATAGTAATTTGCTTCCTTCACAATCATCGGATTTTTCGAATTCCAATGATTGCAAGACTACCGTTGCAATGTGCCAGATAATGATACTCTTGGCGAATTTTGCCTCGATGCTACCCGTCAGTCCTTGTTTTTCTTGGATGTCGTGAATCTCGAGCGTCCATTTGCCTCTTTCCTTGAAGGGCCGGGAATTTCTTTTCTTCTCAAGCTCCGCCATCTTTCGCAGTACCAGCGCCCAGAGCCATAAGGGCATGGGCTGGCGGGAGGGTAACCAATGCCAACTGAAGATCTCCCGCTTACCAAACCAATCAAGTACTGCGCGGACGTTGTCCCACTTACCAAACCAATCAAGGACCACGCGGACGAGCTTTGGCCTTTCTTTGTATGGGTGGCATTGTTCTAACAAATTGAGTTGTCCGATCGACCTCGACCATCTTTCCTTCCTCATACACCGATCAGCTATAATTGGAAGGAGCCTTGACAAGAGCGGCATCCCAAGATTCCTACCCATCGTCACCACTGCCCAATCCAAAAATGCCAACCTCGTGATCTGATAAAGCTGGAGACAAGTGAATGCCATCAGTAACGCATAGGTGTAGGTGATGTACATATCGATCAAGAAGGCGCTCTTGAAGATCACAGAGAATCTACACAAGGCAGTCACCAAGCAGAAGAAGCCAACAGAGCAGCCTATGATGCCCCGTTTCGTGAACAGAATCGGCGCTTTAGTGTAGAGTGCATCGAACATGAAGTTCAGCTCGATCTCGTTCACGGTGAAAGCGCGGTTGGGAGGGTAACGGTCGATGGACATCCAATCACGTTCTACGAACACAGGGTGGTACGGCCAGTTTGAGATGTGAGGCTTCAGACAGTCGAACCGAAAGTAGGCCTTCAAGATGTCCTTTGCGGAGTCAAACTTCTTGTCGTCGGGGAACAGCTCGAGCTGACGACTGCTTTCCCTTACTTCCTTGGTGGCTACTTTGGGAAAGTACTCGGCATTCACAATTGAGTTCTCGTCGTACACGGATTTGAGAGCCCAGACCCACAATGCCGCCTTCATGAATCCGGTAATGAACAAGGGGATGTACAGCCATGAGACTGGGGACGAGCCGTCCCAACAGCGAATGAGAATACGAACCACGATTACAACTGTAGCCCCGACGTTCAGAATCTGTCTCAATCCCAGCCGGTTATCTTCCACCGCATAGGCCGTTATGCCATCTGGGTACCCAAGTTGCATCAGAAGCAATGGGGCAAAGAGCCCTACCAACTCCACGTCGTAAGCCGGATTTTCAGGATCATCAATGTGGACCACAGTAAGCTTGCCCAGCGCAATTTTCGCAACATAAGACAGGAGCAAATAGGCAGCCCAGACGATGGATCTAGCAAAACTCGACCTCATATATTTCCGACGAATGCCTAATATTGTGAGTAAAATCTCGCAAGCAAGGCTTACAGTGACCAAGAAATGAATCCCCCAGTTCTCCCACAGATATTTCAGCACCGGCCACACCGTCTTGATTATTGAGGAAAGCCAACTGATCAAGCTCATGGTGGCTTCGTTCAAGTGTTCCACTAGACATCAATGCAAATGCTGAGTGAGGAAAATTTTCACATTGCTTCTAAAGAATAATTACTACGAGCTTGCACAAAACTGGATAAATGCATCCAGTATTGCATAAATCAATTCTCTCAATCTGTTAGAATTTTGAATAACTGAAACTATGAATGTGCACATTGTTTATGATATAAATAAATCTCTCCATGTTCATCGCTCTTTTCTTTCCTAGAGTTTTTGATATATCTAGCGAAGTTGCCCTCTTCCCGCATCGTGAGATTTGAAGAAGCTTTGGGACAATTTTGTGCCGTTACCTTCCACCATCCTATGAGTCTTCCTTAATTTTGCAGAATAATAAACTACTTATGCTCGCTTCAATTAGGTTATATGGGAAAACAAATTGTAGTTCTAAGTCAAAGTTTTCTAAAAGTTATAGCATTGAAATGATCGATTCAAAATTTCTGCCACTGAAAAGTGAGCATTGTATAATAGTTATGACACTTGTGATGTCACTTTCTCAAATTCTTTAAAAGTGAATTCTCTATAAATTCTTTTCATGGGGCTTTTAAGTTTTTCTACTTCTATTCTTCATATATTAGGTTTTCAAAGTACTTTCATAACAGATTTAAGAAGGAAAGAAAAAAAAAAAAAAATGGAGGAGAGGTTTTACATGGGTATTTAGTAGAGGTGAGAAGGTTTTTGGATGGGTAAGGTGTTTTTCCTACCACAAAAATGCCTTAAAATTTGGAATTTCTCAACGCCACAGGTTCTAGAACACCTTATAAATATCCTGTACTTTTTCATGTGGTTTCATTGAAAAAAATTGTCATTGTTATTGTTATTTATTAATTGAACATTCTAACAAATGGATTTCCTATTAAATTCAAGGAAAATTCTCAAAAAAGTCTTAAACCTATTCCAATTTTTTTAATTCAATCACAAATTATTTTTTACTAGTTCAGTCCTAAATCTTTTGTAATTGTACTAATTCAGTCTATCTAGTCAATTTTGGCCCTCTCGAGTCGGCTATCCCACTAATGTTGAAGTGGAAAATTTTAAATAGTATATTTTTTTTTTCCTTTTTCTTGCTCTTCTTCATTCTTTTCCTTTTTTCCCCTGGTAAGGCGAGGGCTATGAAGCGCTCGCCCGACCTTGCCTAGATGTGGGCAAGGCCTAGGGGCCATGGGCAAGATGACTTCACCTAGATCTAGGCCCATGGCTCACCCATGGGGCTATGGCCCCCAAGCTTCACCTAGATCTAAGGAAGGTCCAGTGGCCAACAAGCCTTTCTGGCCATTGTGGGAAAAAAGAAAAAGGAAGATGAGCAAGAAAAGGAAAAAAAGAAAAAAGAAAATAAATAATAAACAATAAAAAAATTCGAAAAAATATAAATACTATCAAAATTTGTTTATTTCAATGTCGGCCAACATCCATGTTAGTGCTGGGCAACCAAAACTGATTTGATAAACTAAATTGGTATATAAGTAAAAGATTTAGGACTAAATTGACAAAAAAAAAAATAAATTAAAATTGACTTTGAAAAATTACAATAGATTTAAGATATTATTGGTAACTTCTTGGAATCATGTTTCTAATATTAACATACATTGATAACATAAAAAAAAAGAAGCATATATACATACACTGAAGGAGTAGACGACGAAGATGCACATATACATTCGTGTGGTGGGTCATGAATGAACCTCATTAAATCTTCTTGGTGATAGTGCGTCGTCGGGCCATGCACGAATCGATACCTTCATTCATTACGCATCATCGCAAATGTCTCCGGGAGTTACGTGATGGTTATCTTCAGGTAGAGACAGAGAAATTACGAGGAATCTTTAGTAAGGATGATGACGTGGAAACACGACGACGAGGGAGTCTTGTTTATCGGATATCCAGTCCGACGAATCAATTTCAGGCTTTGAGAAGGGGGACGTGATCAAAGATTCACTCCCTCCGAGATCACTTAGGCGTTCTCAGATTGTTGTTTAGATAGATTTATTTATTTATTTATTTTTTTGTCGTTTAGATAGATAACTTGGGTGCTTTTGTGATGGTATCACGCAGGTAAATTCCGATGGTTTTTTTATTACGTGAGATAGGGTTTGCCCCTAATGTGTCCACATGCATGTGTGTCACGTTCCATCATTAGTTCTCAAGTAAACCTTCTCTTTTTCTCTCGGAAATACAATACTAAATCACTAGTCTCATTCTAGACTCTACGTAAAATACGCTAATCGTGGGAAAATTGTCCAAATCAATCTTAAACTTATTATATGAATGATAAATTAATTCTAAACTTTCCAGTTTTACCAACTTAGACCTAAATTTTTGTGCAAAATTCTAATGCAACCATTTCGATCAATGCACGTCAGCAATTTTCAGCGAAAGTTGACTGGAAAAACTATCTCGCTCAAAAGATTTATGACATAATTGACAAAATTTAAAATGTTAATGATCGAATTAGCATATACAATAGATTTAAGATTTGGACAATTCCACAACTAATCATAATTCCAAAAGATATCGGGTGATTTGCGATTTCCTAAGCAATGTAGGCGGTCGCTCTCCTGAATTAATACCACGAAAGCCATGGAAACATTTGGAGGTGGGGACATAGTTTATGTACTAACTTATCTTGAGAAATTAAAGTTCCATAATCATTTCAACTTCACCTATTAGAGAGAGAGAGGACCCCAAAATTTTGGAACTAGAACCCACTTTACAAGTTCTAATACCAATCTTGGAACCTACTTGACCATGCTTGTTCTAATAGGGTCCATAGAATAGGTTCTCCTATATACCCCAATATTCTTGAAAGAAACTCTTTGTAATTTTGGGCAACTTCATGAACCAATGCTTTTCTTCTTTTATAATTTCGGGAGTTCTATTACTTTTAAGCTTTGTGAAAAATGATAGAAAAGATGTTTCACCTAGTGAGAGGACCACATGTCAAGTTCTTAATGGCCTTGTATTTTGTTCACAATAATACTTATACAGAATTAGAGTAGATGACTTTAGGTGTACTTGCTCTTAGGTTGGTTTTTTGACTCTCATGTTGAATTTTTGAAGTTTTAAGTAGAAGAGGTTCCACGACTCCCAAAATAATTCCTATAATCCTATCACATTGCACTTCCTGCAGATTTCTTAAATCACATTCACGTTGGAAAGAATGCATTCAATAGCATGTTTGCTATACCTTTTCATACATAGCAATGATTAAATGTCAAATTTGACAAGTTGTGAAGGAACGAGGAAGGGTCAATTTCTCCCCGTAGCTCTTTCATCAGTAGGAAAATGAACATTGAAGACAACTAAACATGCGCTATAACTTGTATAGAGTCTGGTTAAGTATACTAACCAGCAAATTAAATTAGATAATCTCTTGCCAAAACATCCAAAGTGCGGAGAGCGTATAAATTGACCCTGAAGATTATATGGGTTAGTAAGCACAACAGACAAATGCAAGCTAACTAACGTAACAGGAAAGAAAGAGGTGCAATGCATTGCAAGACTAGCGCCACCACACCTGAATTGGAGGGCTGATGAATCCCAGAAGCATTATTCAGAAGAAGCGGATGCCGACATTAACACCGGAAAAGATGGAGAAACTGAAGTACAGAAAGTAACAGAGAGATTTATCCTTAGAATCATTGTTAATGAACGAGTACTGGGAATATGTGCTTTACTTCCTTAGCAAGCAGAGAACGTGTGTCTCAACACATACACTTCACGGCAATGAACTTCCGTGGGACCTCCAATTATTAAGTAAGAAAATGAAAGGCGTGGGAATAATAAGGACAAAAAGAGAATAAAATAAAAGTCGGAATGGGAATTTGATTATTTGCTTGCAACTTTCGGCTGAGGCTCCTTTTCTCTTTTGTCTGGTTGGCCTAATGAGTAGTTAACCATGACTGAAGTTTGCGGTCTATCTTTAAGGTAACACCTGATTTTCATTCTATTGTGCATTTTTAACCCTCGGATTAGGCAATGATATGCTATTCTAACACTAATCTTAGGTCTTGATGAAAATTGCGCGCAAAATTCAGGTTTGTTTTGTTTCCTCGAAAAATTAACATGACTGGTGCATAATATTTCACAAGGAAATTATTTTCAAGAAATATAGTTTGATTTTCTTTTGTTTGGTAGGATTTTTCAAATGAGATGAAAATCACTATCGGAAGTTTGTGTGACAAACTTTTGACAAACTTTAGAATGTGTTCAAGACAAATAAACCTAGGTCTGGTGCCAATTATCGGAACCTTGGCGGCAAGACTGGGAACTCAAGCCTTTTACCTAATATCTAGGTGCCAGATTAGGACCCTGAACCACGGACTCAATGTCCTAGGGATTAGACACTGGAGGCCTATCCAAGAACTTGTAGCCCTAGGTGCACAAGTCTCGCCCACGACGTTAAAAGTCTAGGTGCATGGACCAAAGTTTAAGTGTCTGAAGCACTAGTTAGTGTACTAGGATCTAAGGTGAGGCCCCTGTCTTACGTTCAAGAGCTAGAGGGTTCGATCATACCCCATGGTCTGGACTTTTCACGAAAGCAATGATCCTAGCAATGAGGAGGTCAAATTAGATCATTCAAAATGAATACTAATCTTTTAAAGACGTAAATCATTTTTCAAATTGAAATATAATAATTTTTGTTGATTCAATTTTAAGGTGCCAAAATGACAAAATCAGGATAAACTCTCGGCAAAAGTACGCTTCAAGTGCCAAAAGTTGGCACAAAAGGACACTTAAGTGCCAAAAGTTACGAAAGTGATACTTAAATGCTAAAATCGGAGAGAAATAGATCACTTAAGTGCCACTCCAGCCAAAATCCGGCAAAAATGCTGACATGCACAATTTCTAGCGAAGTAAGTGCAAAATGGCATCGTTTTGTATGCTGACGTGGTCAAATAATGCAAAAACGATGTCATTTTGGTGCGACATGGTAAAAAAAAAAATATAAAAATAATTAAATTTATTTAAAACATTGAAAAATACAACTACAAATATTAAAAAATTAAAAAAACAAAAAAAAACGGGGGAGGCGGCGAGGGCCGCTACCGAGAAGGGCTGATGATAGAGGGGGGAGGTTCGACCGAAGTCACCGTGCCCTGGCTAGGGGCCAGCAACCTCGGCCAACCAACAGCGAGGGCCCGCGAGCCCTTACCCTGATATGGGATGAGGGTCGTGGCCCTTGCCCAGATCCGACGAGGGTCGGTGGCCCTTGGCCTGGTCGGGCGAGGGCCGTATACCCTCGTTGGCGAGGGCTCGCAGGCCCTCACCACCAATCGGTCGGGGTCGCCAGCCCCTAGCTAGGGCCTGACGACCCCGGCTGACCCTCCCCCGTCCATCGCCGGCCCGCATTCAAGCTTGACGAAACCTCTTATCGATGAAGTTGTCGATTGTCAATGAAGTCGTTGATTCAACCAAAAGCCGTATCGATATCTTGAGTCCATCCTGAAAGCTTGAAAGAAGACACCTTAGGAGCCATGAAGACGTTATGCTTTTACTAGTTTCTAGTTTCTATGCTCTTTACTATTTTTCTAGTTTCAAAGTTCATTAATGCTTTCAAGTTTCTCGGTTTTGACTTTCTAGATTCAATGTTTTCCTAGTTTCAATGCTCTATCTTTATTTCTTTGACAATATAAGCCATCCAATTCCTTGTATAAGACAGACGACTTTTGATGAATAAAAACTTTGCTTTCAAGCAAGTATCGTGAACCTTGCAGAGTTCATACCCTTTAAAACCTAGAATAGTTTTCACTCTGTCCTTAAAGAGTCGGAGCTTTTTGAAATCTGCATCTTTGAAGAGTTGCAGTCATCGATCTAGAAGAATCGGTGCCCTCTCAACTTCCTTGGAGGCCTAGAAGAGCAACCAACGAAATTTCTATCTTTTCCTGTTTTGTTTGTTATTTTTACCCACGTCCAACCCAAATTCGACCATCTTACATTGCTTATATAAGAAAGCCCAAAACAGAGAAATCGTTGATCCAGAAGTCTTTGTTCATTTAGCTTTGGAATCAGGTCGAACCGATTTGTATTGACAAAGATACGACTGTTCTCCTGAGCTTGCACAGTGCTGAAATTTCTGTTCGTCCTGTTTCCCATGTGTGAGTCACTCTCCCGATCCTACTATTTGAGAAAGCCTACCCTTGGCTTGCATCACATGTGCTGTAACTTGTATAGATTATGGTTAAGTGTACTAACCACTAAATTAAAGTACGATAATCACTTGCTGAAACATCCAAAGTGCGGAGAGCATACAAACCTTTTACCCTAAAAATGATATGGGTTAGTAAGCCCAATAAGTAAATGCAAGCTAACGAAAGCAACAGGAAAGCAAGAGGTGCAATGCAATGCAAGACTAGCGCCACCACACCTGAACGTGAGGGCTGAATGAATCCCAAAAGTATTATTTAGAAGACGGCGACGCCTACATTGGAAAAATTGTAGAAACTGAAGCACAGGAAAACAACAGAGAGATTTGTCCTAGAAACATTGTTAAGGAAACGAGTACTGGAAAAATGTGCTTTGCTTTCTTCGCCAGCGGAGCACTTCTGTCTCAACACTAGACAACAACGATTTCTGTGGAACCTCCAATTATTGAGTAGGAAAAAGAAAGGTATGGAAATGATAAGGACAAAAAGAGAATGGAATAAAACGCGATGATGGGCATTTGATCATTTGCTTGCGACTTTCGTCTAAGGCTCTTTTTCTCTTTTGTCTGGTTGGCTTATTGAGTACATAACCATGTGTGAAGCTTCGCCATCTATCTTTAAGGTCACATGTGTTTTTCGTTCTATCCTGCATTTTTGGCTCTCGGATTAGGCAAATGATAGGCTACTCTAACACTAACCTCAGGGCTTGATGAAACGGAGAATTTAAGTCCGCTTTGTTTCCCCCCCCCAAAAAAAAAAAAAAATCAACATGACTGGTAAAAAATATTTCACAAGGAAATTATTTTCAAGAAAAATAGTTTGATTTCTTTCATTCAGTAGGATTTTTCGAATAAGCTAAAAATTATTATTGGAAGTTTGGTGTTGACAAACTTAGGAATTGTTTTTAAGACAAATAAACCTAGGTATGGTGCACAATCTCGAGACCATGTCAGCAAGCTTGGGGAACTCAAGCTTTGTACCTAGTCTCCCGGTGCCTAGACCTAGAACCCATGCCCTAGACTCAAGATCCTAGGATGGCCCCAGATGCTCAAAGTCTCACCCTTGGTGTCCAAAGTCTAGGTTCTTGGGTACAAAGTAGGGGTGAGCATTGTCTGGGTTGGGCCGGTCCACCCCCTAACCTTATGACCAACCCGCACAGTGTTAATCCTCAATTTTTGGGATCGAGGACCAACCCTATTGAGCTTGGGACCAAGGACCGGACCGACCCAATGGGTTCGATCTGGTTCCAAGGTCAACCCGAGACCAATCGATAATTTTTTATTTGATTTTTCGTATTCTTTAAAAAAAAAGATTGAGCATCGAAGTGACCCAATGGGTTTGGTCCGGTTTTAAGGTCAACCTAGAACCAACCAATAATTTTTTATTTTATTTTTTGTACTCTTTGAAAGGGCAATCGGGGATCGTACCAACTCAATAGGTTTGATGATGAGTGAGTCAGTTAAAAAGGCAAGTGGTGTGGGTCAAGTGGGGTGAGCGTCAAACAGAATGAGCATCCAATGTCAAGCAGGGAGCAACAAGCCAAAGCGACATCGAGCGGTGAGCGGCATGAAGCGGTGAGCGGCATAAGTGACCCAAAGCGAGCGAGGTGAGTGTTGAGTGACGAGCGGAGAAGTTGTTTCTTTTGATTTTTGCAATTTGAAGACTAAAGGGACAAATAAGACAAGAAAATGAATACTCTAGGAGGATGCCATAAGGTATCTTTTTGGACGCCAAGAGGATTCCTTACAAAAACATTTTCCTCATTTGTAAATTATGACTATTGACACCGTAAAAGACATTAAAAACCTAAGTTATTAAGGAACAATGTAAAATTACTTGAACTCCTCACTAAATAGTTGTTTAATGTTGTTAACGCCGTTTATTTTAAGGTTTTCTTTATATAAAAAAATTATACATAATATATTATATATAAATATATAAATATATAAATAATATAAGGGTTGGTCCGGATTGGACCGACTCAGAATTCTTAGGATCGAGGACCGACCGTACAGTGCTAGTCCAGGAATTCTAGGACTAAGAACCGACCTAGTCTCCCTAGGAATCGGACCAAGACTAGTAGGGTTGGGCAAGTCCAAGGTCAATCCAGGGTTGACCCGGACCGGATGCTCAACCCTAGTCCAAAGTCCATGCTTCTAGGCACCAATTAGTGCACTAGGATCTCAGGTGAGGCTCCGCACGTCCTAGGTTCACAAGCTGGAGTGTTCGATCTATCCCTCGCGGTCTCGAATTTTTACGAAAGTGATGATCCTATAAATGGTGGAGGTCGAGTTTGTTCCTTGAAAATGAATATCAATTTTTAAAAGCATAAATCATTTTTCAAATTTAAATACAGATTTTTTGTTCTTCATGAAAATATTTTTTGTTGATTCATTTTTAAGGCAATGCCAAAATGATAGGAAAAAAAGGAGGAAATACTTTCTAACTACTAGTTTTCCACAAAATAAATCTTTCATTCGTATTTAAAAAATTTACTTTGAGGCCCTATAAGAACTTATAGAATACACTAAATTTAGAAAACTATGATGAGGTGGAATAATTATACAAATTTTAAATCCAAGTAGATAAAGCCAAATGTTTTGCGTAATTTGGTATACTAAAATGAAGTAACGAATAACACTAAGTGTACTAAAGGTTTTACTAAAATGACATTTAATGAAGTACTTAAGATGAAGAATATTTTCTTCTTGTTCCCTTCAATGCCTCTTTGTAGCCTTTTCAACAGAAGAGCTCCGTCCACCATTTGAAATTGGTTCTCTTTTTTTTTTTGTTATGTTTTACTTTTTGATTGGATGACATTGCTTTGTTTAGAAGATGGAGAGGAGAGAAAAATGACGTGACAGAAGAAAATTTAAAATTTCCCACCAATTCACTCTCACATGATAATTTAAGTTTATCAAAAATTTCTACACCTACCCCTCATTTTCTCACCCTCCCCAGTCTCATTTAAGGTAATCTACAATAAGAACATAAGAAATTATAGATTTGATCAAGCATATGCGCTTGAAATTCTTGTAAAAACATATGAAGAAATTATGAGATCATAGATTTGATCTATAGAAGGAAATAATGAAGGATGATGCTAGCATAACGGCCCTTTAAATAGAATTTCTACAACATTGGAGACACAACATATTTCCTTCCAAACAAGTTCTCTTAAAGAAATTTGTGTTATGTTGTGACAACCTAGACCTGGGGCAGTACGGAGGGATGGACTTGTGACGACTCAAACCCGGGGCAATACGGAGGGATGGATTGAGATCGCCTTGGTAGTACGCGGGTGAGGCTAAGGACATGTCTCCCGTCCCATATCGCTTAGGGGGAGTCTTGGGCTAGTTTATAAAGGCTTGGGTCCCTTTAATCTGTGTAATGCGTTCACGTACGCTTCCGCTGCGCTGAAAACAAACCCATGAGGGAGGATGGTGGTGGGCCGGGCCTCCAAAGTGGACAATATTATGGCTTGGGAGAGGGAAGGCTCGAGGGAAGGCTCGAGGGATGACCCTCTGCTCCTGCATAACACGTTTTAAAGCCGTGAGGACTCAGTGTCCAAACCGGACAATATTATATAGTGGGGCCAGGGTCGTTACAAATGGTATCAGAGCCGACTCCCAACCGCGTGTGGGGGCCACAGCGAGGACATTGTGCCTTAAGGGGGGAGAATGTGACGACCCAGACCCGGACACGGAGGAAGGGATGGATGGCGGTATGCGGGTGAGGTTAAGGACATATCTCCCGTCTCACATCGCTGAGGGGGGAGTCTTAGGCTAGTTTATAAAGGCTTGGGTCCTTTTAATTTGTATAACGCGTTTTAAAACCGTGAGGACTCAACATCCAAAGCAAACAATATTATACAGTGAGGCCCAAGCCATTAAGTCTTGGGCAAGTTTATAAAGGCTTGGATCTCTTTAATCTGGATAACGCATTTTAAAGCCGTGAGGACTTAGTGTCAAAAGCGGACAATATTATACAGTGGGGCTCGGGTCGTTACAAAGACTCTCTCCTAAGCGATGTGGGACGGGAGACATGTCCTTAGCCTCACCCGCGTACTACCAAGGCGATCTCAGTCCATCCCTCCGTCTTGCCCGGGTCTAGGTTGTCACGGGGTGAGATCGCCTTGGCAATACACGGGTGAGGAGAAGGACATATCTCCCGTCCCATATCGCTTAGGGAGGAGTCTTGGGCTAATTTATAAAGGCTTGGGTCCTTTAATCTATATAACGCATTTTAAAGCCATGATGACTCAGTGTCCAAAGCGGACATTATTATAGAGTGGGGCCCGGTTCGTTACAAATAGTATCAGAGCCGACTCCCGACCACATGTGGGGGCCACAGCGAGGACGCTATGGCTTAAGGGGGGGAGAATGTCACGACTCAGACCCGGGGTAGTATGGAGGGATGGACTGAGATTGCCTTGACAATATGCGGGTGAGGCTAAGGACATGTCTCCCGTCCCACATCGCTTAGGGGGGAGTCCTGGGCTAGTTTATAAAGGCTTGAGTCCTTTTAATATGTATAACGCGTTTTAAAGCCGTGAGGACTTAATGTCCAAAGCGGACAATATTATACAGTGGGGCCCGAGTCGTTACAGCTGTCACTCTCACTACAGGACATCGATGGTCATCTATATTTCACAATAATAAATAATTATTATAGTACACATGTATCTTTGCAACAATAGGCTACTCTATCATATTGATAGACCTCTTAGTGAAGCTTTAGTAGCAAAGTTATCAACCTAAGATGTCTTATAACTTGGTTTTGTGGTTCCTAAAGTTGACTATTTAGGGAAAATTATCCAAAAATTCTTAAACTTATTGTATAATGCTAATTTAGTTCTAAACTTTCTTATTTATCTGACAAGTGTTTTTTGATTTTCCAATGTAGTCCATCTGATTTACATTGGCTAAAAATTGCTAACGTGATAGTTTTAGTCATTGCATTGCCACCTAACCTATGCGTCACAACTAACAATTTGACATGGACCACCGTATTTTTTAAAAAAGAAATTTAAAATTTTTATTTTTTTTATTTTGGCTATTTTTTTCTTTTCTTCTTTCTTTTTTCTTTTACTGTTATCTTCAACCTTAGGATAAACATTGAAACCCAGATCTGGATTTGGGATTTCTTATTTAAAATTTTATTGACAAATTTTCTTGCTCCTTGTTTTCTGTTGCTTTTCCTTGTTGATGTGGGCATGGCCGGTTTGGATTTAGGCACTACTTCTTGGTTCCACCTCCACCAGCAGCGTCAAAGACTTGATTTACACCTTATAGCCAACAACCCGAATTCGAAGACCACCACGTAGTCAGCAACAACTACAACTGTTGCGCAAAATAAGTGATCAAACAATAAAATAGACAGAAGGAAATAAATTGGACATCGGGTTTACGTGGTTCGGTCGTAAAGACCTATCTAAATGGGGAGAGTAGCGATGAATTTCACTATAGATCAAGCGATATAAGGAGATTACACACTCGAGTCACTCAAACACTCTTTCGGTGTTTCCCAAACCCTAATTACACCCAATAACGCACGCAGTGTTTAGCCTCAAAATTCCTTAAGAAATAATCTCTTAACTTATCTCAAGATTTAATAGGCTACAAACACTAATTCTTTCTTGGATGTAATTGCACGAACGAAAACCTACCAAGCACTTACTAGAATAACTGCCATGCACTGCCTCGGTCAAAGAAGAGAGTCCTAAGCCAAGTCAATTAGGAAGTCCGACTTCCTTTAATCAAGTTTATATATCCTTTTCGGTTTTATTTATTTATTTCTTCTCTTGGCCGAGGAAATTGACGTGTGCATCCAAGATCCAAGTCAAAGTTCTGACTTTCTTGTTTTAACGGCCAAATTCTCCAACGCAAATTCAAATTTTGGGAAGTTGGTCTTCGGATCTTCTTTGTTCAATTTCAAACATCCACAAAATATTCAATTTAGAATATTTGGAATTTCGCATTGGGCTCAAACTCGAGACATATTTTAACAATCTCCACCTTGGCTCAACATTTAAGCCTACCCAGTATCTTAGAATTGTACATGTAGAAATGTGGAAAATTACAAGGAAGCCCCTTTTTTGCTGAAAAGTGTCAACATAAAAGCTTTCGATCAATGTGAAAATAGACGAAGGACATGAATGGCCCTTTGTCGATTCTTGGACAAAAAACAAAACTGACGAGAAAATTAAAAGTAGGAATACTATAGACAATCATGTCTCACCATGTAAAAGATGTTGACATCTGAATATCACTAACAGATCAAACTTGCATCCTATAGAAAAAATATTTTTGAGATTTGAGATCTCTGATGGCATTAGGGCTTGATGCTTAAACCTAAAATAGTCAAATGCTGCATTCGTTTTTCCAATTTAGATCTATAAATTAGGTTTAGTCAATTTCATTAGTATTTAGGCGCCATTTAATGGATAAGTCAAAATTTGTAATAATCGAATGATTTTTAGGTCAATCTAAGAAAGTCAATACTTTATTGAAAATGAAAATATCATAACAACGCCATATGGGCGTTTTCGCTGTTCCATCATTGCATATAGAATAAGGAGTTTAAATCTCAAATTTCATGCACAAGTCAAACGTTGAGTTTTTCGATAAAACCCCGAAATTTGACCTTTGACAAAAACATTATCATTTGCAGGCCAGTTTAAAGGACAAGAAGATACTTTCAGGTCTGTTTGACGGATTGGATGCAGAATGTTTTGATTAACTATAAAATTTGTGAAATTAGGAGAACTTGGTTGGACTAACTAAAGGTAAAAGGACTTAATCAGAAAGGGCGTGAAAGTATGAGGAGGAAAAGTATATTCTTTTCTGTTCGATCTGAATAGATTAGGTGATCAAGTACGTTCAGGTGATTTCAAGAACTTCATCAAGTAACTGAGCTCATCTAATGAGTATGACGAGCCTATCAACGATTTTGTGAGCAATACCATAAGAAGGCATATGGATTATCACACATTGCAAATGTACGAATAAGCTACTTATCTAAATAGGATAAAAAGGAAAAGATATTATGGAATAATTTCAAAATCACATTATTTACAAACTACATAGATTTATTGCAGGATCAAGGGCATATGGTTTTTTTTTACATAAATTGATTACAAAGACGAATGCAAGTACGCCATTTAAATGAGAAATGCTAAATGTATCTGAAACACTACCTTGCATATTTTTGCTTCTGACCAATTGGACTTATTCACCTCTAGTTTCGTATAATTTTGTGGGATTAATTTCACATGTTAAAAGTTTAAACTAATAAGCAATGACGTGGTATAACAATTAAATATTATAATGCTCTAGATTTTTTACCTAGTACCAAAGCATGGGAAACATATGATTTGAAATGTGACTTAAGAGTCTGAAAAGATATGAACTTAAGTCCTTCTACTTGGATATCATGTGACTGCCAACTGTGGCTCAAAGTTGTAGCATCTCTCTTCCGACCGTGCCTGAGGATGCCACATCATTTACCTCCGTCATAAAAAGTTTTGGCATCTCTTCCAAAAGTCCTCTGGACGCAACTAGAAGAACCTTCTTCCAAGGAGGGAGATTTCGGGGATCTTAAGGCAAGCCTCAGGATTTTCATAAGGGAACTTGTCGGTCTTGTGAGCCAAGAGGAGCCACACAAGAGTGATGAGCTCGCCTCCTCTTCTTAGTCGCTTGGCATGGTGATACACTGGACACTTATATGCTGCATAACACAGCATCTCCACCCAGATGCTGCTGATGATCTCCCACTTGTTGCTTATTGTCCTCAGGTCGGCCACAAGCTTCTGCACCTCCAACAGCATGTGCCAGTCACGAGTGATCCTCGTCGCATTACTTGGTTCCACGAAGAGTGGGATGACATCTTCATCCACCGACGACAGCATGCTAATTGCTTCTTTATAGTCTCGGTACCTTAAGAAAAGCCGCAGTGTGCAACAAGCGTGCTCCAGTGTGATGTCGGTGGTGGGGAGGGACAATATGTGAGGATGCAGAGCGAGGAGGTATATCATGTACTCGGATAGCAATTTGCTTCCTCTGAAAGCATCGGATTTTTCGATTTCCAGTGAGTGCAGGGTTTCTGTTGCGATGTGCCAGATAATGATGCTCCTAGTAAATTTTGCGGCGATGCTACTGCTCAGTCCTTGTTTCTCCTGGATGCCGTAAATCTCAAGCGTCCACTTGCCTTTTTCCTCGAAGGGCAGGTATTTTCTTTTCTCCTCAAGCTCCGCCATCTTTCCTAGTAACAGTGCCCTAAGGCAGCCGGGCATGGGCTGGCGAGAGTGTAACCAATGATAACTGAAGATCTCCTTTTTACTAAACCAATCAAGTACCTTGCGGATGGGCTTTGGCCTTTCTTTGTATGACAGGCAGTGTTCTAGCAAATTGAGCTGCCCTATCGACCTTGACCATCTTTTCTTCTTCATGCATCGATCAGCCAGAAACGGGAGGAGCCTCAAGAAGAGAGGCATCTTAAGGTTCCTACCCATATAGACCACCACCCAATCCGAAAATGCCAACGTCGTGATCTGATAAAGCTCGAGACATGTGACTGCCAACAGTAACGCGTAGATATAGGTGATGTACATATCAATCAAGAAGGCGTTCCTGAAGATCACCGCGAATCCACACAAGGCCGACACCAAGCAGAAGAAGCTGAAGAAGCGGGCTATGAGGCCACGTTTTGTATACAGAATGGGCGCTTTTGTGTAGAGCACGTCAAACATGAAGTTCAGCTCGATCTCGTTCAGGGTGAAAGCGTGGTTGGCGGGGTAACTCTCGATGGACATCCAATCACGGGATATGAACACAGGGTGGTATGGCCAGTTCCCGAGGTGGGGCTTCAGACAGTCGAATCGAAAGTAGGCCTTCAAGATGTCCTTTGCAGAGTCGAACTTCTTGTCCAATGGTAACATTCTGAGCGGAACACTCGTTTCCATCTCAGCAGCTAGTTTGGGTAAGTTCTCAGCGTTCACAATTGAGTTCTCGTCATACACGGATTTGAGAGCCCAGACCCACAGCGCTGACTTTATCAATCCGGCAATGAACAAGGGGAAGTACAGCCTTGAGACTGGGGACGAGCTCTCCCAACAGCGAATGAGAATGCGAACCACGATGACAATTGTGGCCCCGATGTTCAGGATCTGTCTCATTCCCAGCCGGTTATCTTCCACCGCATAGGCCGTTATGCCGTCTGGGTACCCAAGTTGCATCAGAAGCACTGGGGCAAACAGCCCTTCCAATTCCACGTCGTAACACAGATTTTCATGATCATCGATGTGGACCGCAGTAAGCTTGCCCAGCGCAATTTTCACAATGTAAGAAAGGAGCAAATAGGAGGCCCAGATGATGAATCTGGCTAAATTCAACGTCATATATTTCCGACGGATGCCTAATATTGTGAGAAAAATCTCGCAGGCAATGCTTGCGGTGACCAAGAAATGAATCCCCCAATCCCCCCACACATCTTTTAGCAGAGGCAACACCGTGTTGATTATTGAGGATATCTGACTGATGAAACTCATGGTGGCTTCGTTGAGATGTGGCCCCTAGATATCGATGCGAATGCAGAGTGAGTAAAATTTTTACCTTGCTTCTGAAGAATAATTACTAAGAGCTGGCACAAAACTGCATAACTGCATACATTATCTCCCTCGATCTGTTTGAATTTCGCACAACTGAAACTATGAATGTGCACATTTATATTCTACAGGTTAATCGCATGAAAGGAAGATTTACAATGCGATTGAAGTTCTTCGCCTAACATCCTGTTCATCTCTCTTTCCTTTCCTAGAGATGTTGACTGTGCATCCTTTTGCGATCCTTGTATTTTTCTTCCGTTTATGTTTATTTTATTTTTTCTGTTACACTTTTTTTTTTATGTCAGTTAGATCTTAACTATTTAGGAAAGCGGTACTCTTCTCGCATCGTGAGATGCTTGATGAAAATTTGTGCCGTTAGCGGTCCACCTTCTTACGAGTCTTCGTTAATTTTTCAGAATAATAAACTACATATACTCGCTCCAATCAGGTTATGTGGAAGACGAATTGTAGATCAAAGGTGAATGCTTTCTAGAAGTTATAGTATTGAAATGATCGATTGAAAATTTCTGTCACTAAAATAAGTGTTACACAAAAGTTATAACACTTGTGGTATCACAAATTCTTATCATGTGGCTTTTAAGTTTTTCTACCTCTATATTACACAATAGCTGTTCAAAGTATTTTCAAAATAGATTTGAGGAGGAAAGATGAAAAAAAGGTGGAGCAGAGGTGTTACCGGCATATTTAGTAGAGGTGAGAAAGTTTTGGGATAGGTAAGGTATTTTCCCTACAGTAGAACCTTAGGTAGTAGTTTCAAATACCTTCTAGGTTCTTGAAACACCTTAAACTCTAGAACTTGTTAGTGCCACAGGTTCTTGGGTACCTTATGATATCCTGTACCTTTTCATATGGTTTCATCGAAAAAAGGTCATTGTTATTGTTATTCACAAATTGGACATTCAAACATAACATTGAAAAAAAAAAAACTTCCGCCTATCATTTAAATTTATGAGTTAAGATGAAACCTATCACCATCTACTGAGAACATAAACTCAAAACGCGTGCGCACATACTCTCACAGAGAGAGAGAGAGATGGATGATTGTTTTTCAAATGAGGTTGGACATCGTTGATCATTTAGAGCTTTTGCATATTTTAATAGGCAAAATTTCATATGGAAAAAGAGAAAGTCATGCAATTTTTTATTTTCTTTTGGTCAGATATGCAAATTAAGTACACACGTATTTACTTAGAAAATATTACAAAGGTACCCAACAAAAGCTAAGGGGTGTAGGGTACAAAATGGTATGACCCCAAACCCTTAAACATACCTTACACTCATTTGTACCAGAATTTTGGAACTCGAACCCATTTTATGAGTTCTAATATCCATCTCAAAACCTACTCAACCATGCTTGTTCTATAGCGTCCATAGGTTTCACACATTCTTTTATACACCCTATTGTTTAGTCTTGAAAGAAACTCTTTGTAATTTTGAGTCGACTTCATGAACCGAGACTTTTTTTCTTTTCTAATTTTGGTAGTTCTATTACTTTTAAGTTCGTAAAAATGATATAAAAGATGTTTCACACAATGAGAGGGCCACATGTCAACTTCTCATTGGCCTTGTACTATGTTCACAATAATACTTTATAGAATTAGGGTGTGTTTGTTTCGCGCAATACATTTTCGGGGAAAACATTTTCCTCATTTTCCGGCGTTTGATTCACTCAGGAAAATGAGTCAACAGAAAACATTTTCCTGACAAAGCTTAAATTCAGGAAAATGATTTCCCATTTGAAAGGACTGGAAAACGTTTTCCAAATCTACCAAAGCTTAGATTTGATGCTTGGTTTACAAACAATTATTCTTATAAAAATATATTTAAAAAAATTGAATTTGAATTTTTTTTATTTAAAATAAAATTTGGAAAACATTTTAAAAATAAAAATAAAAATAAAAAATTCGAATTTCCTTCTTTTCTTTTCTTCCTTTTTCTTTTTGCTTCTTCTCCAACCGTCATTGGCCACAAGGATGGCCAATGAGTTATGGCCTCACCAGATCGGGTGATCTCATGGCCTTCGACAACAAGGCTTGAGCTTGCCCGAGGTCGATGAGCCTCAAGCCTCGCCAGATTAGGTGAGCTCGTGGCCTCCATCCGATGAGGCTCAAGCCTCGCCAGATTGGGTGAGCTCGTAGCCTTTAGTGGCTAGCTATTGAGCTCGTCACCTCCGACGATAGCTAAAGCTCACCCTTTGTAAGCCAACCAAGAACGAATTGCTAGATGAAGCATAAGAGATGGCGTGAGGAAGCTAAGGAGTGAAGGACAAGAAGAAGGAAAAGAGAAAAAGGAAATAAAAAGAAAGAAAATAAAAGTAAATAAAAAGCAACAATATTAAAAATTCATTTTTTTCTTGCGATGAAGTGCGAAATTATTTTTTAATGGGATCCAAACGACAGAAAACATTTTCAATTATACATCACCAAACAAAGGAAAACAAACCATATTTTTGGAAAATGCTTTCCAAGAAACAAATGCACCATTAGAGTAGACTTTAGGTGCAATTGCTCGCAGGTTGGATTTTCTAAGTTTTAAGTAGAAGAGGTTTCATGACTCCCAAAATAATTTCTGAAATCCTATTCATTGCACTTCCTGCAGATTTCTTAAACCCGATTTACAAAGGAAAGAATGCATTCAATAGTATGTTTGCTATACCTTTCCAGACATAGCAATCTTTAAATGTCAAATTTCACCGGTTGTGGAGGAAGGGTCTTAATTTCACTCGGTAATTCTTTCACCAGTTGGGAAATGAACATCGAAGACAACTAAACATGTGCTGTAACTTGTATAGAATATGGTTAAGTATACTGACCAGCAAATTAAAGTACCATAATCACTTGCCGAAATATCCAAAGCGCGGAGAGCGTACAAACCTTTTACCCTAAAGACGATACGGGTTAGTAAGCACAATAAGTAAATGCAAACGAACTAAAGTTACAAGAAAGAAAGAGGTGCAATGCAATGCAAGACTAGCACCACCACACCTGAACTTGAGGGCTGATGGATCCCAGAAGTATTATTCACAAGTTGCCGACAGCGACACGGGAAAAATTGGGAAAACTGAAGAACAGAAGAGCAACGGAGAGATTTGTCATAAGAATCATTGTTAAGGAACGAGTATTAGGGATATCAGCTTTACTTTCTTAGCTGGCAGATAACTTGTGTCTCAACACTTTACAGCAATGAACTTCCGTTTTCTTCAATTATTAAGTAAGAGAAAATAAAGGCATGGAATTAATGAATACAAAAAGAGAGTGGGAATTTGATTATTTGCTTGCAACTTCAGTTTGAGGCTCTTTTTCTCTTTTATTTGGTTGGCCTAATGAGAACGTAACCATATCTAAAGCTTTGCCGTCTATCTTCAAGGTCACGCGCGATTTTCATTCTATCTTGTATTTAGCTCTTTATTTAGGCAAATGATAGGCTCCTCAACCTTGGGTCTTGATGAAATTGCAAGGAGACTTTAGGTCCATTTTGTTTGCTTAAGAAATTAACATGGTTGGTGAATAATATTTCGTAAGGAAATTAGTTTCAAGCTTTCCATAATGATTTTCATCTCATTTAAAAAATCCTACTAAACACAACAAAATCAAACTATGACAAACTTTAGAAGGTGTTCAAGACAAATAAACCTAGGTCTGGAGCGCAACTATCGAGACCTTGGTGGCAAGACTAGGGAACTCAAGCCTCGTACCTAGTATCCACGTGCCAAAGCAGGACCCCAAGCCTCGGACTCTAAGATCCTCCAAGAACTTGTGGCCATAGGTACTCAACTCTGGCCCCCAGTGTTGAAAGTCTAGGTGCTTGGGTCCAAGTTTAAATGTCTGGGGCACCGGTTAGTTCACTGAGATCTCGGGAGAGGCCCCTCGTGTTCAAGTTTTAGGTGCTGGAGTGTCCGATCTGACCCCAAGGTCTCGACTTTTTACGAAAGAGATGATCCTAGCAACGGTGGACGTTATGTTAGATCCTGGAAAAGGAAGACCAACCTTTTAAAAGCATAGATCATTTTTCGAATTTAAACACAGATTTTTTCTCTGCATGAAAAATAGTTTTTGTTGGTTCATTTTTAAAGCAATGCCAAAATGACAAAATGAGGAGATGCTTTTCAACCGCTAGTTTTCCATAAAACAAATCTATCCTCGTGTTTAGAAAATTTATTCTGAGGCCTCCTATAAAAAATTATAGAATCCGCAAAAGTAAGAAAACTATGATGAGGTGGCTTGATTATACAATTTTCTCCCCCCTCCCTTTCTCCAATTTAAGGTAAGTTGGTGGATGACCTCCTCTTCCTCGGGGACTTTGAGAAATCACAAGGTGAGAGTAATCTATAATAAGAACTTTTGAAATTATAGATTTGATTAGGCATGTGCTAATGAAGTTCCTGTAAAAACATATAAAGAAGCTATGAGATTATAGATTTGATCTATACGAGGAAATAATGAATTATTACTACAGTACACAAATATCTTTCCAACAATAGGCTACTTTGTCATATCAATAGACCTCTTAGTGAAGCTTTAGCAGCAAATCTATCAACCTAAGATTTCTTATAACTTGTTTTCGCAGTTCCTAAAGCTGACTATTTGAGGAAAATTTTCCAAATATTCTAAATTTATTGCGTAGATACCAATTCACTTCTAAACTTTTCTATTTGGCCAATGTAATCTTAAATATTTTTATATTTTCTAATGTGGTCCATCAGATTTAAATTGGCCAGAAATTGCGAACACGGCATTTCAATCATCTCCATCTATTCTACGTTTTTAGGTGATCTCCATCTATTCTACGTTTTTAGGTGCCATGTCACTACCATGTAATTGCAGGCATCGTACTTAATGGTAACGTCATAATTTGGTTGGGTATCTTAATGGTGGGACTCATTTGAATAAACAAATATAAAGTTTGAGAAAATAATTGCACAAAAAGAAGAAGAAGAAGTGTAGAGACGATATGGCACAGGTAAAAAAAAATTCAAGAACCTTTTGCATCATTATCCCTTCTACCAATACTAGGAGGGATACCTTCCTTGGATAGCTTCATCTCGAGCTTGCCATATATGATTCAGTGAAGCATCGCATATTAATCTATTCCCTTGAGCGATAAATTCGGCTGTATTCACACAAAAAGCTAGACAATATGTTATAACCTTAGGCTCCGTTCGTTTCATAGAAAATAACTTTCAAGAAAATGTTTTCCAGATTTTCTGTAGTTCATTTCATAGAAAATAAACTAGTTAAGGAAAATGATTTTCACTATTGAAAAAACTACCTTCAAAAGTAAGGAGACGGCGAGTTGGGTGAGGCTTGTGCCTCGACCAAGGTTGCTAGAGCTTGGCAAGGCTCTGGCAACCTCGGTGAGCTTGGGTGTCACTCGATCAGGCAAGGCAAAGCCTTGTCGGCCTAGGGAGAGGCCAAAGCTCACCATTGGCCAGTCGCTAGCGGTCGTCGTAGTAGGTGATTGGCCAAGGCCAAGTGCAAGAAGAAGAAAATAAATAAATAAAGGAAAGGAAAAAAATTAAAAATTGAAATTCAATTTAAAAATAAAATAATAAAAAATTATTCAAAATGAGTGCATGCAGGAAAATATTTTCCTTACCAAATGGTGGAATTTTTTTTTTTTAATTCGTTTTCAATGTTCAGCCGAATACTAAAAAATATTATTATTTTCCTGAAAAATTATTTGTGGAAAACAAATTTTGTAAACACCACATTTTCCACGAAACGTATGGAGTCTTAGTGGCAAGATAAAATTATTCCATCTTGGATTAAAAAATCAAAAAGTATAAGAGAGAGAAAGAGAAAGAACGAAAAATAGCTGAAAGAAGAGTATAAGATCCTTGTCTTTATTCCCACTTGACAGTGCCACCATGGCCACTTGTGCATAGCCATCGACCGCCGCTCAGTGGCCGCCTACCTCAGGTGACCACGACGTACGGTTGTAAATCTTTAGGCAATTGGTGGTCGTTTGACCGTTTTGCTCTCTCGAACATGTAGGCTGGCCAGATAGAGCTGCCGTGGACCACCGTTGTTCTTTCCTTGCTTTGTTGACCACCTGGCAAAGGCGGCCTTGCGGCGATGGCGACCATCATATGTTGCCACCGCTTACGAGTCAAACCTATGAGTGATTTGGTGGCCATCTAGCAGGGATGGTCTTGCGGTGATGGCAATCAAATAGAAGTACAGTCAAGATATCAAAACTTGGCATAGATTATCACATAAGTAACAAAACTTTCAAAAGGTAAGTTTAAGTGTATTTTTTTCTTTAAAAAAAAAAAATTGAACACTTAAGTGCTAATTTCGGCATAGCTTGCCGGAAATCTAACGTGACGTTATTTTATTAATAAAACTGTCTACATGACTTGCTGGAATGTTCACTCAGCAATCCTTATCCAAAAACGATATTTTTTTTCCCTCAAATTTGGTTTTCAATATAAATATTAATTAAATTAAGTTTAAAAGAATAAATTAAAAAAAAAAAAAAAAAAAGGGAAACCAACGAGGGCCTTCATGATCCTCGCAATCACTGTCCCACCATCGTCAGAAACGCTCGATGACGTGGGGTGAGGGTTGGCCAGGGTCGCTAGGCCTCAGCCAATGGCCAATGAGCCCAGTAGATCACAAGTGAGCCCTGCATGCCCTCGCCTAGATCTAGGGTGAATGGTCATGGCCTTCCCCAAAACAAGTTAGGGTCACCAACCCTCGCCCAAATTGGGCCAAGGGTAGCCAGCCATGGGTCGGAGCGACGGCTTGTAAGCCCTCGCTTACACCTGTTGCTAGGGGTGTGCAAAAAATCTGGGACCCAACCGAAACGCCTGAAATCAAGCCGGACTAGCCCGGAATCGGTGGTTCCTAAGGGAATCAGTCCGATTCCCAATTGCAATTTATTGGAACCGTTGGGTACCAGTTCGCTAGTTCCCAGTTCCATGGGCAGAACCGCTCACCTACCTCTTTGGACCGGACCGGCATTATAATAATATATTAATTTTTAATATAAAATTTAATATATTATTAATTTGGTTTTTGAATTTTAATTTGGTTTTTAGTTTCTTTCACTTTCAATATAATGTTCTAGCTTTTAGCTGCTTCTGGTTTCTAGTTCTTGTAGCGGTTCTTTTGATTTTCTTTTGTTCTTATTAAGAACGTTGGCTTATAATTTCTGATTTTGGGTTATAATGAGATCGGTTCCACATACTTATTTTTGTTTTACTTTTTGATTTTACTACAAAATAGATAGGGTTTCTAATTTTGCTTGTTATATGTTGTAACAATAAATTAACACGGCTATTATTATTATGTATACTCAATGCTTGGTGAGGTTGTTTATGATATGGACTTTACGATCAAAAAAATGGAAATCTTTGGTTGATCTTTGGTGAGACTAGTTTCATGGATCCACCCAAGAACTGAATCACTGATCCTTAGTGGGCGGTTCCCAGTTCTAGGTTGGGAACTGCCCACCCGGACCATGCTCACCTCTATATATTGCCCTAGATCTAGGGGAGGGCCTAACCCCGCTAATGGAGGCCCTTGGCCCAATTTGAGCAAAGGTCAACGACCCTCACCACCCCCTCACCCCAGATGTGGGTGAGGGTGTGCAGGCCCTTGCTTGTGGTCGACCAAGGTTGTTGGCCATTGGCCAAGGCAAGCGACCTCATCCGACCCTCGCCCCCACTATAGCCAGCCCTTTCCAATGATGGTGGGGCGATGATGGTGAGCATCGTGAAGGCCCTCACTGATTTCCCTTTTTCTTTCTTTTTTTTTTTATTTAGTTTTTTAGTTTAATTTAATTAATGTGTTATATTAAAAATCAAATTTAGACTAAAACAATGTCGTTTTGGGCTTATTTAGCTATGTTAGCACCACATGAATAAATGTTGATTTAAAAAAAAAAATGCTACATCATTTAAAATTCTCGCCGGAAAATGTCACAATAGTTGTTTGGCTGAAAATTATTGTCATTGGCACTTACGTTTTCCTTTTTTCTCTGATTTTAGCATTTAAGCATACATTTGAACGTTTTGACACTTATGTGTTCGCATCTCATAGCAATCACCACTTGTTGCCTCTACTCACAAGTCAAACTTGTACCATAGGAGATGGTCACCCCCGACCACCTCAAAATAGGTGACCATCCTGTGCATTGTGTACACAGTAAGATAGGATTTTCTTTTTTCTTATAAGTTATATAATAAATTATGTATTATTCATATAATCATATATCCGATGACTTACCGAGAAGATATTGTTAATAACAAATCCCGAAATTTTCTATCTTATTTTATGCTATCTCAAATTTAATCATCATCTAGACCTCCTCAGAAAAATGATAAACAAAACATAAATGGCTCCTTGGCTCACACTCTCAAGTGCACCTGTCATCCACAGTACACCGTTTCCTCACTCTGTCATGAATAATCAGGCGCCACAAGTGAAAGCTAAGCTTTGAGAGATTAGGGTGAAACCAAATCAGTCTATGCCAAGACACGTTTGGCCCTCTAGATCTAATTAAGTTCCGCATATTCCATCACCAGAGGCAGAGATTAAAACTTTCGCTTCCACATCTGAGTTCGTCTGCCAATGCAAGCTTGGATGCTGAATCCGTACTCTGATCTTCCCAAGAATATATGCATACCTACTCTTCTTGGGAACTTGTCTAAATGAGCCCCGACAGGATTCCAATGATTCACCATTGGAAAATACTCTACCAATTGCCGATAATATAGTTCATTTATGGTTTCAATAAGCCTCTCAACCTCATTATTTTTTTCCATGGTGTAAGTAGTGCCTTGCTTAATGTCAGCAGTCCAAACATTGTTATTCAGACTACTGAAAAAAAAAGCCTGATTGCAATAAGAAGTGCCATAAAGCGTTCAGCGCATCTTCTAGTTATATTTCTCAAATCAAATGAAATAACTAAGATATTAATAGGATTGTAATGTGTATTTTTTTTTTTTTATATTAATAGAGGAGATATCGACAATGACTTAGAAATCTTATCGATTTGAACTCACTATAATCTTAGTTTTTCTTTTAATAATAAGTAAAATGAAGGCGAGAGAGGATAGAGGCATAAGTAAACTTATTAATTGAAACCCACTTAAACACACATAATAGCAAGTTCATAAAACCCATAACATAAATTTCAAAAGGGTGGACAAATCACCCACAAAGTCATAAATTAATTGTAGGTATGTCAATTCAGTGATGAACTTTCATTTAATTAGGTTAATGTAGTCCTTAACATTTCATGATTTTTCAATGTAGTTTATTTGGCTCAAATTGGTTGAAAATTGCCATCGTAGTAATCAAGTTGTCGCTGTCATTTTATATGTCATGGCCTGAGATCTAATGTAAATCTTCTCTACTCAAAACTAGGTTTTTTTTTTTTTCTCTCTTTTTTTCCTTTTACCTTTCGTGGTCAACTTTCTTAATTGATGATCACACTGCAACTTTTTTTTTTTTTTTTTTTTGGGTCAGAAAAGGGAGCAAATATATTAACGAGAGAAACCAAGTACATCCCGCGCCCGGGCTTCAAAGATACAAAAGATCAAGAAGGAAGACGGGGGAGGAAGCCCAATTCGGATTTAAAGTGCCATGACAGTGGGCCTTGGCAGCCCAATCAGCCACGAAATTGGCCTCTCGGTTGCAATGACTCACAGACAGATTAGGGCACAAAGAAAGCTTCGCCGCCGCTTCCGCAATCAGTGAGCGCACCTCCCATGGAGTCTCGAGTGGTTGGTGGAGAGCCGTCACCAAAACTAAGCAGTCCGATTCTATAAGTAGCGAAACGTGATGCATCCCCTCCCGTAATAGATGATCCAATGTCAGTATAAACGCGTGGATCTCGATCTGCAGGGCTGATGTTGCCAGGAAATCACAGGTAAACCCGAAGACCAGAGAGCCGGTATGATCACGATGTATGCTCGCCATCGTCCTTGTGACACTGTCAGGAGAATAGGCGCCATCAATATTTATTTTGATGACGCCGGGTTCTCGGTGGCCTCCATCGGGATGAGAACGCCGAGCAGATCGGGCGAACGCAAAGCAACGGCGAATCGGACAACCGATAGGCACGGACTTGGGCAAAAGCCATGTCGATGATCCGAAGAGGATTAGAGACAGTTGTCGAAAAACAAATCGGTTGCGTGCCTTCCAAATGTGCCACAACAAAGCTGTAATCGTTCCAAATCGGGACGTGTATGCCATTGTTCTATCTCGGGCGACTAACCATGCATCTATCCTTGTGATTGATTACTGATTGATGTGGATGTTAATCTGGGAGTGAGACCATAAGGGTTGCATCCATGGACAGAGAAGGAAGAGGTGTTCAGTAGTTTCTGGGGTATGGGTGGAACACAGGGGCAGTAGGGGTCAGTAGTGATTCGTCGTTGATATAAGTTAGTTTTTGTGGCTAAAGCGTTATGGCAAACCGACCAAAGAAAAGGTCGAATTTTTGGGGGAAGCTTTACTGTCCAGATCGCTTTCCACAGTGACTTGGGTGGGTGATAAGATGAAGAAGGCAGGTTCGGTGGGGTGGTAGCAACCGCTTGCCTGAGGTGGTGGTATCCTGTTTTCACAGAATAGAGTCCATTGACATTCCCTGTCCAAATAAGTTTATCAGAAGTATATTGAGGCATAACCTGAATGCTGAGGATTTCTTGAACGATAGACGCATCAAAATGTGTGGTCAGAAGAGGAACATTCCAGCTATTACTATCCAGGTTCATTAGTTCAGTGACAAGGAAAGGGGCGTTCCGGTTGGCCGGGCCCCCAATAACTCCTCTAGGAAGCCATCGGTCTTCATGAATTTTAATTGACTGTCCATTGCCTACCGACCAGCAAAGATGAGGCATAATAGATTCCGTCCCATCAAGAATACTGCGCCATCCCCAGGAAGGCCTAGAACCTTTATCAGCATGTAAGAAATCCGAAGAGTGATAATAAAGCCCTTTGAAGAGTGTGCTGCACAGCGTCATTGGATTTTGAATGAATCGCCATGCCTATTTGCCAAGCAAGGCCCTGTTAAAATCCTGGAGATCACGAAACCCAAGGCCCCCAATACCTTTGCTTTGCTTGAGAACAGCCCAGTTTGTCCAATGAATGCCTGCTTTAGTACTGTCCTTTTGCCACCAAAACCGTGCTATCTTCTATTCAATGGATCGGCAGAGAGAGACGGGAATTCGAAAAATAGACATGGCATACTGAGGTATTGCTTGTACGATAGATTTAAGTAAGATTTCCTTGCCGCCTTTAGAAAGTAAACTTTCTTTCCATCCTTCTAGTTTAGCGTTCACCCTACCCAATACCCAAGCAAACATGTCCTGCTTAGATCTGCCCCACTCGGAGGGAACCCCGAGATACTTTCTAATCTTCTGAATCACCGGGACTCGAAGTACTCCAGCTAGATTTTCTTATAGACTAGGAGGACAGGATTTGCTGAAAACTATGCCAGATTTATTTCGATTAATAGCTTGGCCAGTAGCATAGCAATATTGATTAACAATGTTTGCGAGATTCTGACATTCAATCAATTTGCCATCTAAAAAGAATATTGCATCATCAGCAAAAAACATATGAGAAAGAGTGGGGCACCACCTATTCAGTTTGATTCCCTTTAGATGGCCCATGGAGATGGCTTGATGGATAAGATGGGACAACAGATTTGCCAGAAGGATAAAAATGTAGGGGGATAGAGGGTCCCCCTGTCTAATACCTCGGGTGGGTTGAAAATAGGGCAATAGTTCACCGTTGAATTTAACATCAAACGACACTGTCGTTATACATTGCATAACCCATGTGACCCATGTAGGATGAAAACCCAGAGTGAGAAGATAGTCTTTGAGAAAGTCCCACTCGACCCTGTCGTATGCCTTCTGCATATCCATTTTGAGAACAGCTCGGAACTGGCGTCTACAATTTCGAATTTTCAGTTGGTGAAGCACCTCTTGGACAATTAAAATATTTTCCTGAATTTGACGTTCACTAACAAAGGCGCTTTGCTCTTGGGAGATAATTTCAGGCAGATAAGGCTTAAGACGATTGGCCAATACTTTAGAAATGATTTTATATGCATAGTTACAAAGACTAATGGGACGGTATTGGTCTAAACGTTCAGGGCGCGGTACCTTAGGTATGAGGGCGATGATAGTCCGATTGAGCTCCGGTGAGAGGACTCGAGGAATGAAAAACTGTTGCTTGAAGAAATAGATCATCCTGAATGATGTCCCAATGATGCTGATAAAAGAGTCCATTGAAACCATCTGGACCTAGGGCTTTGGTAAGTCCCAATTGGAACGTGGCCTCATGAACTTCCTTTTTTGAGACAAGAGCTATTAAGGCCATATTCATATCTGTGGTAATGGTTCTAGGACATTGTTGCAGGATAGGCCAGTAGTTGCGATGTCCGACCGTCTGATATAGCTGCGAGAAGTAATCCGTCGCCATTGTTTGCAAAAGGCGTGGATCACGCACCCAAACCTGATCATCATTCTGCAACATACTAATTTTATTGCGCTGTCATCGTTGTATAGTTGTTGCGTGAAAGAAAGTAGTATTTTTATCTCCCCATCTGAGCCAATTGATCCTGGATCGCATCGCCCAAAATTGTTCTTCTTGCTGCCATAACTGCTGAATTTGTCTTTGCAGATGATTAACTAGCGATGCATCATATGTAGAACGAGGCTGATTAAGTTGGTCTTCAAGTTGTTGGTGCAAGATGGCAAGCTTCCGATGACCACTTGAAAATTTAGATCTGCTCCATCGAGCCAGGGCAGAGGTAACCATCTTAAGGCGGGAAGGCAGATCAGTGTTAGGTCGCTGTCCGAAATTCCATGAGCGAGCCACAATAGCACGGCAGTCAGGGTCCTGAAGCCAAAAGGATTCAACGCTAAAAGGCCGGTGGCGACGACACTGGATTGGCATTGTATTTAAAAGCAATGGACTATGATCGGATCCTAATGCAGGCAAAGCAAACACCTCAGCCTCTGGGAAGTTTAGACGCCATTCCAGGTTACAAAGCGCCCTATCCAAACGTTCCCTAACAAGTTCATCACCCAACCTCTGATTCGACCAGGTAAAAGAACAACCCTTACTATCCATTTCCATGAGAGAACAATCATGTAAAACCTCCCTAAAAGCTTGCATCCTGGTAGAGTCAGCATAACGCTTACCTTTTTTTTCCTAGGGATAGAGTATCTCATTGAAGTCGCCGATACAGATCCAAGGAAGGGTGTTGATAGCACAAATAAACCGTAAGTCAGCCCAAAATAGCCGGCGTTGCTGGATATTAGCCGAGGCATATATGCAGGTGATTCGCATCTGATTTCCGCTCTAAAGGTCAGTGCAAATGATATCAATAAACTCCTGTACAGATCGGTCCAGCGTAATAGTAAGTTGATCAGTCCAAAAAATAGCTATCCCCCCAGCTATACCAATTGGGTTTTGCACAACTGACTGAGGATAGTTGAGGCGCTTGCGTACCCTATGCACAGCAACCTCTTGGTTTTTTGTCTCCATCAAAAAAAGTATGTTGGGCCTCTCCTTAGCCACTAGGGCCTTGAGTGATCTAACGTCGGGGGTTGCCCGGCCCACGCGGTTCCACTCAAGAGTTTCATTTTTCACTCGGTGGCTTTTTTGGGCAAGCCACCATAGCCCACTGACCATCTCCTACGTAGCTTCCATAACCGGAGTATCCTATAGTTGCATGTCATCTAATTGTATTCGTGAAGTGTAGGGAGAATACCTTTTCAGTTTTTTGCTTGTTCCTGCTGTGAGGTTGAGCCGAGTTGGCTTCGTCTTTTTGGAAGTGGAATGACATGGAAATATAATTGGAGGAGCTTCTTGAGGAGCTTTTTGCTTAGCTGAAGCAAGGTTCACTGCTGTGCGTGTTGGTGATTCTGATCTGTGAGTTGAGTCATTCCTCATTGGTTGCGTTGTTGTGGCGGTGTGACTGTGGTGAGACAAAGCATCTTTGTTAAGCCGAGGCACGTTGGGCATGGGAAGAATGCCCCTGCTGTCTTGATCAAGATGTGGTGGAGCCACAAGCAGCGGAAAGGATGGTGGGGGGGTTTCGGGAATGACCTCATCGACGTCTTCAGGTATGGTTTGTGGCTCATAGAAAGCCTTCCAATAAGGACTGTGTTCCCGAACTTCCGCTCTTAGCCATTGACCATAGCTCATCTTGTCTTTGCCCTCCATCTTCGCTGCGGTAAAAGGATAGTCCTTGCAATATGTGGCATAGTGGCCGAGCTTGCCACAAGAATAACAGAAATGTGATAAACGTTCATACCGAAAGTCTAGCCATAAAGTCTTGCCATTGAGTTGAATCAACTGCCCTGTCTTTAGAGGTTCCCGAACATCAATATCAACCCTAGCTTTTGCAGTTCGGATAGGAGTACCCTCTTTCTTATCAATCCGAACTTCAAGGACTCTACCTATGTGTCTAACAGCTCTGGTTATCGTATTTTCAGAACACCATTCAAGTGGAATACCCAGGACGTGCAACCAGAATGGGCAGGTCAGAAAGCTATAACATTGCAATGGTGTATCAGGGATCCAGGCCTTAAATATAACCAACTGGCCAGAAAACAGCCAGGGGCCCCCATCTAAAACATATTGTCGATCCGCCGCAAACTTGAATTTCGCAACATACAACCCTTCTTCCCTGACAGAGAGCTTGACTTGGTCTGTTCGCCATACACGGCGAAGAGTACTTTGAAAGGCTTGTAAATTGATGGAGGGATTAGAGAGCACTTTACCAATTAAGGACAACTTACAATCTTCAACTGTCGCTGCAGGTGGGGGTTCAATCCAGACATCAATGCGTTGTTCCGGCCAAAGGCGGCCCACTCGGGAGCAGAGGGCAGCGAGTCGAGCGACACCATCATCTTCAATTTCTGCCATGAGCTCAGAATGCGGTAATTAGTCCCAAACAGAGGAGCAATTGGAAGAAAGGCACCGACATGCAACGGAAGATCGTCGAAGGGAGATGGGTAAGTTGAGGAAAACAGGAATTGGGACCATTGAGGGAGATGAAATCAAGTAAAGATAGTGGATGGGGGATGGGTCGCAAACGGCAAAGCGATGAAACAGGGTAGCAAACTATGTCAATCAAAGAGAAAAATCATGTGGAGAAGGCGAAGATGGGTAGGAAGGTGTTAAAAAGAAAGGACAGAGAGGGAATCGCGAAAGGAAGGCTGACGAGGACAAGAAAACAAGAAGGAAAGCGAGGGTTAGGGTTTAAAACTACCATGGAGGTAGGAAAAGAGCTCTACATGACAAGAGAAAAGACTTCCACTTTTCTGTTTGCTCCTTCCAGTATTGAGTTCACACTGCAGCTTCAAATCGCCCATATCTTCTTCTTCTTTTTCCATTTTCCTCAAAATGGAGGACAAGGACCTGAATTTCCATAACACTCGTCGACTGGGAGCTGCACATTACTGCTATACTTGTTGGCAATGTAACCGAATGGCAAATTGAAGAATAGAATCCCTGAAGATGGATTTGTAAACGAGTTCTGGCTGCTAGTTGCGGCGCTGCCACCACCGGCACTTGGGTCTATCCCTCCTTTTCTTGTGGCAATCTCTCTTACGCGACATTAGTGAATGACCCAGTGACAAGGATGACTAGCCTGACCACAATGAGCTTGCTGACCATAAGCCCCCCCACGACTTGTCCTCCCCCCAGAAATATCGTCAAGCTCGTGGCCCTCGGTGGAGCTGGCGAAGGCAAGAAAGAGCCAAGTAGCGACATAAATCTTGAACTGCACCATGGAGCGTCAGTATGGATCCAGCCATGCTTCCCCCCACAACTTTGATACCCAACCCAACAATACAATTATTTGTTTCTTGGTTTTTGTGATATAGGATAGAATTTTATTCTAATAGTAAATTAAAGACCGTGGCTTAATCATTTCTCTTCATTAAATGATGTAATTGCATGTGAAGGAAATAGAAGGCAGGCCCATTCATGCTAATGTTGGTGGGTTTTCTTCATTAAATGCCATGGTTTTTTGGCCAAAGAGAGAAGAAGTGCAATGGTGACGAGGACTAGTATAAATGGAGATCTCGAAGGTGAGAAATGAAGAACTTTCCTGAAGCAAAACATAGGAGCTTGTGGCAGAAGGAAATTTCCTTTGTAATTACAACCATTAGTGATTTAGTTAGTCAACTATTGTAATTGGAATTTGTGTATTTCTTGAGTGAAATTTCACTATAAATTGTGAGGGGCTAAACGAGGATAATTGGAGGTTGGGAAATAGCAAGAGAGTATTTGAGTGCTTGAGTAATTGTTATGTTTGTTATATCGCTTGTTTCTCTAGTGCGATTTTGTATTTCTTTTCTCGTTTACGTAGGTATCAACATTTGGACCAAAACATATAAATTCAATGTCCAATTTATTTCTTTCCTTATGTCTATTATCCAATTCAATTTGTCCCACATTTCTTCACAACAATAATAATGCACATGGGTCCATCTACAATTCCCTTACTTCACTATATTGCGTATTTGTCTTCTACAAAGCGTGTGAAAACCCATAGCAAAGTTGGCTTAGGCAATCAGCTGATTCCAGCACGAAACCTTGACTATACTAAATACGATCACCAATCAATTATATGGTACAAGAAGAAATGTTTGAAATTGCAGTCTCTAGTATGACAATTACAGGTAAATCCCGAACTTATGGTTTTATCTTGGCAATTAAGAGCAAATTCTTCCGATTGTTTTATAAAATCGAGAATAAGGTAAACATTGCCTAGAAATGCCAATTCATGCCCCACCGGTTAAGTTCAAATGCACTTGGTATTTAATGGGGCACACCATTAACATGAGATTTGTTGTCAGTTGCTACCACCGCAGAATGCTCATCAAGTGTTTTAACCATCCTAAGCCTGTGACATCTTGAAATTCGACCCCGATTCGATAAAGTGAAATGGGCCTTTCGTCGACATGCCTAGGGTCCTTTTTCTCTGAGCTGATCATTCATGAGTTAACTAACCTATTGAGTGAAGCCGTTAAGGAATGTATCCGCAGTAAAAATCCTTAAAAGCTACTTAATTTGTTGGATTGGACTAAAATCGCGTCTGATCGATTTTAACCACGGAATTGAACTCGATTTCGGGAATCGAATATTAAGCGTGTCATAATTCTTTTTTTTAGGACCTTGTCTCATCGTCCGTCAAATTATTGACAAGTCCAAAATTTCAGAAAAGAAATTATCAGAGGGAAATTGAAGACCGAAAGAAATTAAAAAGAGAAAGGGAAAATAATAGAAGTAATTTGAATAGTAAGATTTTTTTTTACTATTTGATTACTTTTATTTTCTTTTTCTCTCCCTCTTTCCTCTCTCTCTCCTTCCCTCCCCCTTCGTGCCCACTCCTCTCCCCATCGACCAAATGGCCCCCTTGCCAAATTCAAATTGGCTTCTCTCTCTCTCTCTCTCTTTCGTTCTTTTGACTAGTCAAAAGCCTTTCTTCTTATCTCTTATTTCCCTTTTCTTCTCTCTCCTCTCTCTTCTCCCCCATTTTCCCCCACGTGACCGAACCCCCTCTCCCTTATTCTTCTTCGTCCGAACCAGCGAAGACAAGAAGCAAGCTGAAGAAGAGGACCAGCAGCTCCCTGGAGACCGAAGCAGCTCACCACTGCCGCAGCTTACCGCCAAGCCGTCGTCCGTGCATGCCCCTGCGCGCGCCGCTCACTACTTTCCCTCCCCCGCGCGACTTCCGCCCCTAGCCCAGCTTGGCCCGACGCCGCCAGCCGCCGCCCAACTCCGTCCGGCCGCCGTCCCGACCTCCCCGGAGCTACCCTCACCTTCTACCGACCTCACCTCGCCGTTTTGGCCACTAGAACAGCTCCGGCTAGCCTAAGTCAGCCACCTGTCGTGTGGGTTTCCAGCCCCCTTCAAGCTCGTTTTGGGCCGTTTCGGCCTCGGACCCGAGCCATGCTTTGGAAAGAATCGTTCCTCGCGCCATGCCCGTCGGATTGATTCGAATTGCGCGCGATTCCGGTGAGTAATCTTACTAATCCTTGCTTAGTGGGCTAATGACACTTAGTGGTTGTTTAGTTTTATTTAATTAGGTTTAGGTGGTTAGATTAATGTTTATTAATCAATTGAGACGCAAATTAGACAAATTGAATGTGTAATAAGCAAGTAGACGTGGTCTACTATTTATTGAGGGTAGCTCGGGATTTTTCCGACCCTTTATCGGGCTTCAATTTGACAATTCGGGCCTAAGTGGAATTTTTGGTAATTATATATTATTTTTCGGAATTAAATTAATTATTTATTTATTTTCCGAAAATTCAACTGGGATGGCCAGCGATTGGAATATTATGCTGATGACTGTGGTGAAGTCCATTTATTTAATCGGGCTTTATTTTGAGCTGAATTGAATTTTTAATATTTATTATTTAATTTTCGAAATTAATTAATTATTTTTTTTTTTTTCAGAGATTAAGGCTGAGATGGCTGACAACTGAAATTTCGTGCTGATTGTCGTGGCGTAGTCCATTTATTTATTTGAGCTCTACGTTGCATGGAATTAATTTAATTGTGATGTTTTAGGGATTTACCCTAAATTGTATGATTGTTTGGTTTGGCTAGTTAGCATTTTAATGCCTTGTTGGACTGTAAGTGGAGAAAGTGGTGAGAGCTAATTGAGAATTCTATTGGCTGAGATCACTGTGGGAAAACAACGCCTTAAAGAATGCACGTAGACTGTCTATGACTTGTGGCAGGCGTGGTTCGATGATTAAGGAATATCACTATGCGAAAACGGCGCCTTAAAAAACGCACGTAGACTGCCTATGAATCGTGACAGGCATGGCTCGGTGATAAGGAATATTACTGTGCGAAAACGGCACCTTAAAAAACGCATGTAAACCGTCTGTTATTTATGTCACCTTGGCGAACTTAACGCCCGAGAGCACTGATATGGCTCTGTGACCGAGTGCCCTATGGGAGGTTATATAGTGTGGAATGAATGACCTAGGGTGGTCCATCTAACATGTAATCGACTAGTTCGATTCATAAATGATTTGATCTGATTGTAGTGATTTAATTGAATGTCATGAAGTATCTGTATATAACTTGAATTATAGGTTAGATATGAGGCCAGGGTAAGTCCTCTGACTCGTGCTGTACTTAGGCAACCGAGTAGTGTATTAGTTCCCTAATTGAGTCTTAGTGGGGTAGAACTTGTTGAGACGTAGTCTCATCCCAGTTGTGGGACAACATTTTAGGCCCCTAGAATGGCAACACCTCCACCTCCTCGTCTTCGTATGCATTATGGTATCCCTGAGCAGATCTCGGAGTTAGAGACCCATTTCCACATCCACCTCCACCCGGAATGGTTAGAGTACGTGTTGTTTCAGTCGATCGTCTAGGTTGACGTGGGGGTGGAAGCCCTGAGGCCCCATAGGTATCGGTCATGGTATCGGGAGTATTTTGATGGACGTAGAGAGGGTCCCATACCATAAGAGGAGGTGTCTCATAACATATTGGAAGATGCGTTCGGAGAAGGAACTGCCGATCACCTGGATGGATCGGTAGTAGATCCGAGAGACCCACAGTAGGAGGCCGAGGCTCACACTCCTGTACCATCGATCGAGGAGGATAATGGGCATGAAGATAACGGTGGAATGGCGCAGCAGGAGGTGGATGGACCGGAGGAGGATGAAGATTGTGGAGCAGCTGAGGAGATGCCTGATGATGAGCCGGCATTTGAAGCCGAAGAAGAAGCTGAAGAGGAGGAAGAAGGAGAAGAGGAGGAGGATCCGAATGATCCTGAGTATGACTTGGATGAGGATTGAGATCCCATCCTCTTTTGTGAATCCGGTTTTGGTGTGTATAGAGTGGAATAAGAAATTGTGAAGGGTTGTGAAATATACTGGTTTGTGTTTGTATAAAAGTTTGGTTATGAGTTTCAATATGAAAATTTGGCCTTACTTTTCTATCCCATTGTTTTATTGTTTGGGGATTTTCTTTATACTTCCACTTGTGCATATTAAATGAACAGGGTCGGCGATGCATCCTGGGATGTCGCTATTAATTGACCAGATGAGGGATGGGTACATGTTCGAGAATCGGGGCGTGATATCCCGTTTAAGTGGTATCAAAGCGAAGTTCAAGATTGGAGTGATAAGGAGCGATGGTTCATGGGATAGTAGTATGATGGCCTTTAAATTCATGCTGGTGCATGTCTGTGTTAGCTGAGTACTAAAATTGTTTGTTGTTTGAATCGCTCTATTTCTAATTCGGTATTGAATTGGAAGCAGGTGTCAGTAGATTAAAGCGACACCATGAGCCATCAGGAGCCGAGAACTCCTCGGCAGAGGACCTTGTCCTCAGTGACTCGGGCTAGAACGCCTATGAGAGGCAATGCCTGAGGCGGTCGTGGTAGAGCGCCAGCTGTGGCTAGCGCTAGTGGTGAAGCACCACCTCCTGTTAGTGCTGGGGTTACAGCCCTTGATGATCCCAGGTTGGATGGGATCTTGCGTGCCCTGGAGTTAATGGGGAATAGAATGGATCAACAAGCCGCTACAGTTGAAGCCGCCGCTATTGCCGCTACTGCCGCAACCGCTAGAGCCGCCCCTATAGTTCCCCCTACCATTGCACCTGCCGCTGCCGTGAACGTTGAAGGTCCACCAAGGATTGTGGTCACTGAAAGACCAATCCACAAGCTAGTGGAGCAGTTTCTAAAGTTAAAACCACCGAAATTTCTGGGTATTGGAGACCCCAAGGCTGCCTCGCAGTGGATACAAGATTTAGACAAAGCATTTACACTCTTGAGATGCACCGAAACAGAAAAGGTAACCCTGGCCGTTTATCAGTTGAAGGGCAATGCCAACATTTGGTGGAGAGCCGCCAAGGATATAGTGTTTTTGGAAGGTGTAGTCTAGACATGGGACATTTTCCTAAGAGCTTTCAACGATCAATATTTTTAGGGTATGGCCCGAGAACAAAAGATGGAAGAGTTCCAACGCCTCCATCAAGGAGCAATGTCAGTCAACCAATATGGGGTCAAGTTCATGGAGCTTTCACAGTATGCTCCCAGGTCAAGTTCAATGTCAGTCAAGTTCAAGACTAGGAAAAGAAAGCTATAAGATTCAAAAATGGTCTTTGTTCTGAGTTGAAGCAACCCCTGCTACCATTGGATTTGATAACCTATCGAGAAGTCTATCGTTGGGCTCAGATGATAAAGCGAGGATTGATTGAGCAAGCTACCTCGTCGGGGTCGAGATTTCGTGTTAACCGGGAAGCGATCAAACAAGGAAAGAGGCCGATGTCAGGAAACAGATCCCATGGCCCGCCCAACAAGAAGGGTAGATTTAATAAGCCAATGCACAATAGGGTTGATTCTTGTCACTTGTGTGGAAGACGACATGGGACAGCTCAGTGCCCAGCTAGGACAAGAGCGTGTTACGAATGTGGCCAACAGGGTCACATCGCAAGGTATTGTCCGAAAAAGCAAGGAGGACGACTGTAGCTACCATCGCCACCACCAAGAGGATAGATAAGAGGGTATGCCCCTCAGAATGTGCCGTAAGGAGGACAGTAGAGACCCCCAGCTCAAGGCATGATTTATGCAATCACATAAGGTCAGGCAGAGCCTGACGTGATCACAAGTATGGTTTTGCTCAACGACCAACCTGCTTATGCTTTGTTTGATCCAGGAGCAACCCACTCTTTTATTGCTGAGCAATATGTTAAGTTGATAAGAGTCAGTCCTATATTATTGGAGTCGACAATATGCATATCTACACTCCTAAAAGATAAGGTCATTGTTGCTTTGGGTTGTTCGGGGTGCAAGTTAGAGATTGGTGATTGAGTGGGGAAGATAGATCTTATAATCCTAGCCATGTATGACTTTGACTTGATAATTGGCATGGACTGGCTCACCAATCAATGAGCTAAAATGGATTGCTATCGCAAGACGATTCAGTTTGACCCGTTAGAAGGTAAGAGCTTCGAGTTTGTAGGAAGTTGAGGAGGACCCTCGATTGTCCCGATCTCGTCGCAAGAGACATCTCATCTATTAGACGAGGGTTGCCAAGGGTACCTGGCAACTATCGTGGACATGACAGTTGAGGAACTAAAAGTGGAGGACATTTCAGTTGTGCAAGAATTCCAAGATGTCTTTCCAAAAGAATTGCCAGGATTACCGCCAGAAAGGGAGATTGAGTTTGTGATTGAATTAGCACTAGGGACAGAGCCGATCTCGAAGGCACCATACAGGATGGCATTATCAGAGTTGAAAGAACTGAAGGTGCAAATGCAAGAATAATTGGACAAAGGATTTATTTGTCCTAGTGCATCCCATTGGGGAGCACCAGTTCTATTTGTTAAGAAGAAATATGGATCGTTACATCTGTGCACTACGACAACTCAACCAGGTAACCATTAAGAACAAGTATCCCCTCCCAAGGATAGATGATCTATTCGATCAGTTGCAAGGAGTGTCAATATTTTCGAAGATTGACTTAAGGACGGGATATCATCAGTTGAGAATTAAGAAAGAGGATATTCCTAAGTCAGCATTTCGTACTCGGTATAGTCACTATGAGTTCACAGTAATGCCATTCGGGTTGACGAATGCTCCAGCTGCTTTCATGGATATAATGAACCAAATATTCAAGGAATATTTAGATCAGTTTGTTATCGTGTTCATAGATGATATCTTGGTCTATTCGAAGAGTAATGAAGAACATGAGAATCACCTGAGATTAGTGCTCCAGACCTTAAGGACACATCAGTTGTATGCTAAGTTTAGCAAATGCGAGTTTTGATTGACTCGTGTTGCGTTCCTAGGTCATGTGATTTCCGGAGAAGGAATCTCCGTCGACCCGAGCAAGATAGAAGCCGTGATAAATTGGCAGAGATCGACATCAGTGACAGAAATTAGAAGCTTTCTAGGTTTGGCAGGGTATTACAGACGGTTTGTAGAAGGTTTCTCAGCATTAGCATCGCCTTTAACCAAGCTCACGAAGAAAGATGAGAAGTTTGTATGGTCAGACAAGTGCGAGCGTAGTTTTCAAGAGCTGAAGGAAAAGCTGACTACGGCTCTTATGCTGACAATTCCATCTGTCCTGGAGGATTCAAGATCTACAGTGATGCGTCATTCAGAGGACTGGGTTGCGTGTTAATGCAACATGCTAGGGTAGTTTCATATGCTTCTCGCCAGTTGAGACCTCATGAATAGAACTATCCAACGCATGACTTAGAACTCGCAGCAATTATCTTTGCCTTGAAGATTTGGAGACATTATTTGCATGGTGAAAAATTTTAGATCTTCACGGACCATCAGAGTCTCAAATACCTGTTCTCTCAGAAGGAGTTGAACATGAGACAACGCCGATGGATGGAATTGTTGAAAGACTATGACTGTGATATTCTATACCACTCGAGGAAGGCGAAGAAGGTCGCTGATGCTTTGAGTCGGAAGTCTTAATTAGCCTAGATCTTGATTAAAGAGTGGAACTTAATCGAGGGGGCTCAGGATTCGGAATTCAAATTTGAGGTAGGCCACCTTTCAAGTTTTATGGCCACCCTCAGAATTGAACCGAATGTCCAGGTCAGAATTAAACAACTCCAACCGATAGATCTAGATGTATAGAAGATCTTTCAGGAGGACACTGAGAAGAGAAAGGCTGACTTTCAGATTGCTGATGATGGGACATTAAGGTTCCGAGGACGTTTGGTTGTACCTAACGATGTAGGGCTTAGAGAATAAATTTTATTTGAAGCACATTGTAGCAGTTACAGCGTTCATCTTGGTAGCACTAAAATGTATCAGAATCTGCGTGAACACTACTGGTGGTTAGGTATGAAGACGGACGTTGCCAAGCATGTGGCCAAGTGTTTGACATGTCAACAGGTAAAAGCTCAGCATTGCAAACCGGGAGGACTCTTGCAACCTCTTACAATCCCAGAATGGAAATGGGAGCATATCACGATGGATTTCGTGATTGGACTACCAAGAAGTCAGAGAGGAAGTGATTTAATTTAGGTAGTAGTGGATAGGCTGACAAAGTCGACTCACTTCATTGTAGTTCGAGAAGACCTCAGTCTTGATAGGCACGCGGACCTGTACGTGCGTCAAGTGGTTCGAATGCCTGGAGTGCCGGTTACGATAACCTCAAACAGAAACCCGAGGTTTACTGCCGCTTTTTGGAAGAGCTTGCAGAGTGCTTTAGGTACAAAACTTCAGTACAGTACGGCGTATCATCCTCAGACAGATGGCCAGTCTGAGAGGACAATTCAAACCCTTGAGGACATGCTGAGAACTTGTGTAATAGACTTCAAAGGAAGTTGGGAGGATCAGTTGCACCTAGTAGAATTTGCCTACAATAACAGTTACCAGCAGAGTATCAAGATGGTTCCATTTGAAGCGTTGTATGGCAGAGCATGCAGAACTCCAGTATGTTGGGATGAAGTCAGAGAAAGGAAGATAACAGGCCCAAAGTTAGTTCAGTAGTCAGTAGATGCCGTGGCAGTGATCAAAAACAGATTGAAGACCTCGCAGAGCAGATAGAAAAGTTACGCATATAAGCGCCGGAGATCTTTGGAATTCCAAGTTGGTGATCACATTTTCCTAAAGGTGTCACCAATGAGGGGAACTTCGCGCTTCGGGAAGAAAGGCAAGCTGAGTCCGATGTACGTAGGTCTATTTGAAATTCTCGAGAGAATTGGGACCTTAGCGTATCGTCTTACATTGCCGCCAAGGTTGGCGCGAGTGCATGACGTCTTTCACGTGTCGATGTTGAGGAAAGTACAAGCTTGACTTGACACACGTGCTCAATTTTGAAGAATTGGACGTGGATGACAGAGTGTCATACGTGGAAAGAACGGTCCAGATTGTAGACAGAAAGGAGCAAGTACTACGTACAAAGACCATTACGTTGGTCAAAGTGGTCTGGCAACACCACGGTACCGAAGGAGTGACATGGAAGACTGAAGAGTTGATGAGAGAATTGTACCCCCACCTTTTTGCTTAAGATTGTAAGGCTTAAATTTCGAGGACGAAATTTTTATAAGAGGGGAAGAGTTGTGACATCCCGAAATTTGACCCCATTTCGATAAAATGAAATGGGCCTTTCGTCGACGTGCCTACGGTCCTTTTTCTCTGAGCTGATCACTCACGAGTTAACTAACCTATTGAGTGAAGCCATTAAGGGATGTATCCGTAGTAAAAATCCTTAAAAGCTACTTAATTGGTTGGATTGGACTAAAATCACGTTTGATCGATTTTAACCACGGAATTGAACTCGATTTTGGGAATCGAATATTAAGCGTGTCATAATTCTTTTTTTTAGGATCTTGTCTCATCGTCCGTCAAATTATTGACGAGTCTGAAATTTCAGAAAAGAAATTATCATATGAAAATTGAAGACCGGAATAAATTAAAAAGAGAAAGGGAAAATAATAGAAGTAATTTGAATAGTAAGATTTTTTTTACTATTTGATTACTTTTATTTTCTTTTTCTCTCCCTTTCTTTTTCTCTCTCTCTTTCCTCTCTCTCTCCTCCCCTCCCCCTTCGTGCGCACTCCTCTCCCTACCGACCGAATGCCCCCTTGCCAAATTCAAATTGGCTTTCTCTCTCTTTTATTCTTTTGACTAGTCAAAATCCTTTCTTCTTATCTCTTCTTTCCCTTTTCTTCTCTCTCCTCTCTCTTCTCCCCCATTTTTCCCCACGTGACCGAACCCCCTCTCCCTTCTTCTTCTTCATCCGAACCAGCGAAGACAAGAAGCAAGCTGAATAAGAGGACCAGCAGCTCATCGGAGACCGAAGCATCTCACCACCGCCGTAGCTCGCCGCCAAGCCGTCGTCCACGCACGCTCCTGCGCCCGCCGCTTGCTGCCGTCCATCCCCCGTGCGACTTCCGCCCTTGCCCAGCTCGGCCCGACGCCTCCAACCGCCACCCAGCTCCGTCCAACCGCTGTCCCGACCTCCTCGGAGCTCCCCTCACCTTCCGCTGGCCTCACCTCGCCATTTTGGCCACCGGAACAACTCCGATCAGCCCAAGTCAGCCACTTGCCCTATGGGTTTACAACCCCCTTCGGGCTCGTTTTGGGCCGTTTCCGGGCCTCGGACCCGAGCCGTGCTTTGGAAGGAATCGTTCCTCGCACCGTGCCCGTCGGATTGATCCGAATTGTGCGCGATTCCGGTGAGTAATCTCACTAATTCTTGCTTAGTGGGCTAATGACACTTAGTGGTAGTTTAGTTTTATTTAATTAGGTTTAGGTGGTTAGATTAGTGCTTATTAGTCAATTGAGATGCAAATTAGACAAATTGAATGTGTAATTAGCAAGTAGACGTGGTCTACTATTTATTGAGGATAGCTCGGGATTTTTCCGACCCTTTATCGGGCTTCAATTTGATAATTTGGGCCTAAGTGGAATTTTTGTATTTAAATATTATTTTTCGGAATTAAATTAATTAATTAGTTATTTTTCAAAAATTTAATTGGGATGGTCAGCGACCGGAATATTATGCTAGTGACCATGGTGAAGTCCGTTTATTTAATCGGGCTTTATTTTGAGCTGAATTGAATTTTTAATATTTATTATTTAATTTTCGAAATTAATTAATTAAAAAAAATTCGGAAATTAAGGTTGAGATGGCCGATGACCAAAATCTCGTGTTGATTGTCATGGCGAAGTCCGTTTATTTATTTGAGCTCTACGTTGCATGGAATTAATTTAATTGTGATGTTTTAGGGATTTACCCTAAATTGTATGATTGTTTGGTAGATAGCCGGGTATGGCTAGTTAGCATTTTAATGCCTTGTTGGACTATAAGTGGAGAAAGTGGTGAGAGCTAACTGAGAATTCTATTGGCTGAGATCAATCAAATACGAAGTATAGACAGGCGTGGTTCGATGATGCGGAAGATCACTGTGCGAAAACACGCCTTAAAGAACGCACGTAGACTGTCTATGAGTTGTGGTAGGCGTGGTTTGGTGATTGAGGAATATCACTGTGCGAAAATGGCGCCTTAAAGAATGCACGTAGACTGTCTATGACTTGTGGCAGGCGTGGTTCGATGATTGAGGAATATCACTATGCGAAAACGGCGCCTTAAAGAACACACGTAGACTGCCTATGAATCGTGACAGGCATGGTTTGGTGATAAGGAATATCACTGTGCGAAAACAGCGCCTGAAAGAACGCACGTAGACCGTCTGTTATTTATGTCACATTGGCGAACTTGACGCCCGAGAGCACTAATATGGCTCTGTGACCGAGTGCACTATGGGAGGTTATATAGTGTGGAATGAATGACCTAGGGTGGTCCGTCTGACATGTAATCAACTAGTTTGATTGATCAATGATTTGATCCAATTGCAGTGATTTAATTGAATGTCATGGAGTATCTGTATATAACTTGAATTGCAGGTTGGATCTGAGGCCAAGGTAAGTCCTTTGACTCGTGCTGTGCTTAGGCAGCCGAGTAGTGTATTGGTTCCCTAATTAAGTCTTAGTGGAGTAGAACTTGCTGAGACGTAGTCTCTTCCGAGTTGTGGTACAACATTTTAGGCCCTTAGAATGGTAGCACCTCCACCTCCTCGTCCTCGTATGCATTATGGCATCCCTGAGCAAATCTCGAAGTTAGAAAACCATTTCCACATCCACCCCCACCTAGAAGGGTTAGAGTACGTGTTGTTTCAGTCGACTGTCTGGGTTGACGTGGGGGTAGAAGCCCTGAGGCCCCACAAGTATCGGTCATAGTATCGGGAGTATTTTGATGGACATAGAGAGGGTCCCATACCAGAAGAGGAGGTGTCTCATAACATATTGGAAGATGCATTCGGAAAGGAACTGCCGATCACCTGGATGGATCGATAGTAGATCCAAGAGACCCGCAGTAGGAGGCCGAGGCTCACACTCCCGTACCATCAATCGAGGAGGATAATGGGCATGAAGATAACGGTGGAATGGCGCAGCAAGAGGTGGATGGACTGGAGGAGGATGAAGATTGGGGAGCAGCTGAGGAGATGCCTGATGATGAGCAGGCATCTGAAGCCGAAGAAGAAGCTGAAGAGGAGGAAGAATGAGAAGAGGAGGAGGATCCAAATGATCCTGAGTATGACCCGAATGAGGATTGAGATCCCATCCTCTTTTGTGAATCCGGTTTTGGTGTGTATAGAGTGGAATAAGAAGTTGTGAAGGGTTGTGAAATATACTGGTTTGTGTTTGTATAAAAGTTTGGTTATGAGTTTCAATATGAAAATTTGGCCTTACTTTTCTATCCCATCGTTTTATTATCTGGGGATTTTCTTTATACTTCCGCTTGCGCATATTAAATGAACAGGGTCGGCGATGCGTCCTGGGACGTCACTATTAATCAATCAGGTGAGGGATGGGCACGCGTTCGAGGATCGGGGCGTGACAAAGCCATTGTCACATGAACAGTTTGGGAAGAAAGAGAACATGATAAAAGAAAATGACAAGAAGACTACTTGCTGATATGTCTACTTAAGACGTGAGATCTTATCATTAGATTATGGAATGAGGACAACATACGCTACATTGTATGTAGCATAGTCCTCATATGGTTTTGCATATCACTTTTGCCTGGCTCGAGCCTGCCCAAGATCTGAGAATTGTACATATAGAAACATGGAAAAATTACAAGAAGGCTTATTTTGTTGACATTTGCCGAACAGTGTCGACAAAGCTTTTGATTGATGTGAAAATATACAAAGGACATGATTAGCCCTTTGTTGATTTGTTGACCAAAAACACAACCGACGAGAAATAAACAGCAGGAATATTATAGACATTTGTGTACCACCATGTAAAAGATGTTGACATCTAAGTATTGTCAACAGGTCAACCTACATCCTTAAAAAAAATTATTTTGAGATTAAAGATCTTTGATAGTTATAGGACTTGATCCTTAAACCAAAAACAGTCAAATTCTGCATTCATTCGTCCTATACAAATATATAAGTTAGGTTCACTCCATTTTATTATTATTTAGGTGTCATTTCATGAATAAGTCAAAATTTGAAGTTTTGATTGACTTTAAGGTGAATTTAAGAAAGTCTAACTCTTTATTGAAAACGAAAGAGAAATATTTGTATGACAATCTTTAATCTTCTATGAAAATTGTGGACCACAAAAAAATAAATAATAAATAATTATAAATTATTGTGGAGTCCATTCTTTTAAGAATTTGTAATTCACAACCATTATTATTCTCACAATAACCCAAAGATTCTTATGCTATCATAACCCAAAACAAAAATATCATAACAATGTATATCAGGGTTTTTCACCATTCCATCATTGCATATAGGTTAAGGAGTTTCAATTTCAAATTTCATGCATAGTCAAAGGTTGACTTTTCGATAAAATCAAGAAATTTGACCGAAACATCATCATTTGCAGGTCAATTTAAAGGACAAGAAAACATTTTCAAATCTGCTCTGGCTTTTGACGGATTTGGTGCGGAATGTTTTGATTAACTAGAAAATTTTGAAATTAGGTGAACTTGATAAGACAAATTCGGGGTAAAAGGTTCCAATCAAAAACGGCATGAAAGTATGAAGAGGCAAAGTATATTCTTTCCTAGTGTTTGATCTCACTAAATTAGGTGATCAAGTACATTGGGGTAATTTCATCAACTTCGTTGAGTAATGAGTTCATCTAATCAGTTTGATGAGCCTGTCAATGATGTTGTGAGCAAATACTATAGGAAAGTAAATAGATTACCTTACATTATAAATGTACATGCATAAGCTGCTTATGTAAATAGGATAAAAAGGAAAATATATCATGGAATAATTTCAAAATCACATTCTTTTACCTACTACATAAATTTGATTGTAGGATCGGTAGCATATGGCTTTCAACATAAACTGATTACAAAGATGAATGCGAGCACACCATTTGAAAGAGAAATGCTAAATGGGAACCAAAACACTACCTTACAGATTTTTCCATCTAACTATTTGGATAAGGTCATCTTGTGTGACAGACTGAATTTTCAGATTTCGTTTTCGATTAAATAAATCGGGTCTTTCATCAACACGTAGATAGTGCTATTCTCTGAGCTGATTATTCACGAAATAACTAGACTATATGGGGAAGCCATTAATGGATTTTAACGCAATGGACTTGAGAATTCGACTAGGAATTGAATGTTCGACCGTGTTGATCTGCAATGGTCATTATGGCACTGTTAAAAATCGATCAGGGATTGGAAATAGGTCAATTCAATTGAGATATGTGATTAGTACGTGGGTGATTCCACCTAATTGCAAAATTCTCGTTGAACGGCACTAAATCGATTTTTCTATCGTTTTGGTACCTAATGTCCGTATTTGAAATCTCGAGATTCTCACGATAACCGATGGTCATCAATGTGTCGAAGATGTACGTTGTGACTCGAGATAAATCATTCACGGGTCGATTGCACTAAAAATTCTTAAAAGCTATTCGGTAGGTTGCGGAAAATTAATGGAAATTCAGATGGGCTAAGTCAAAGGAAATTTGGACTTCCAAGTCGAGCCTTTGGGTATTGGGGACTTGCAAAAAAATTGTATGGGATTTTTCTTCAACGAAATCGGACCTCAATTAGGAGAATTAGTGAAGAAATTTAAGATTATTTGAGTGAAATTCGAAATTAGGCATGGGGCTGAAAATTGGGACTTCAATTTGGATTAATTATGGAAAATCTATTCAAGAAAGAATTAGAGGGGACAATAATTTAATGGAAGGGATAATAGTTGTTGAAATTGTCCATTTCTTGACCAATCTTCTCGGACAAGCTTGCATCGCTGAACTCACCTCCACGATTTCTCTTTCATCCTTATCTCTTTTGTTTCTACTTTCCCTTGTTTTTCTTCAACTGAAGCCAATTGCTTTGCTTTCATTCTCAATTTTTCTCGCATCTCGACCTCGAGGAACCGCTGCATCTCTTTCATTTTTCTTCATTCACTTCCCTCTGCCTTCGACGCCTGCTCCCCACCACCTTTTGTTTCCTCAAGTCAACCATGGGGCTTTAGTTGACTGAAGCAGTCCCAAATTTCCACCAAAGCCAGCGTCCAATTCCCTTGTAGCTCCACCGAAGTGTTCTCACGCTGCCAACTCGCTCTTGCTCCACTATCTTTTGTTTTTCCTCAGTCAAACTTCAGCAGAATTCTCTAAGTGAAGCCCAGGTGTTGACTGAAGCAGCTGCCAGCGTCCCGACCTTCATCCATCTTCGTCTGCTTCTCCACGGCCTTGCACGTCCACTTCTTTTCTCACAGCTATCGAAGTCAAACTCCTCCAGTTGCCAGCGAAGCCCGAAGTCCATCCAGCATCTTCGTCCGTGTCCTCAGCATCGCCTCCTTCGCTACTTCGGATTACTCAGCTCACAAGCCCATCAATCCAGTCCAATTGAATCCAGCGTCTTGGCCCAAGTCCACAAGCTCAGCCCGTCGATTGAAGCCAAGCCCCAACAGCCCAACGAAATCAGAGGCCCGCTTGTTTAAGCCAATCTTCAGTTGGATTCCCGCCTGTAGCAAGCCCAATTCCAAGCCCAAGCCCGCAAAGCAAGCCCGGCCCAACTCAAGAACAAATCTTAGCTTGGCAGGCTGAGATTTGTTGGGCTGGTTTTTGGCCCGGTCCAAGCTTGTTGGCACCGCCGCAATTCAAGTTTCGGTCGCCGTCGCGGTGAAACGGTTTTCGCATTACACATGTGAGTTTATACACTAAACTCTTCTTAGTAGACTAATGTCGTTTAAGGGGTGTTTAGTTTAATTTAATTAGGGATTATGTGGTTAGTTAGATTATATTAGTGATTTAATTAGTTAATCATGTATGTTTGGTGGTTAGAACGGCTTAGTTAGGAACTAGATAAGCTGTATTATTTATCTAGATCGGTTCGGTAATTTTCCGGGCCTTATCGGTATTTAATTAGGCATTTTTGGCCTAAGTTAGTATTTTTAGAATTTCAATTGATTTATTTAATTAATTTCTGTAATTATTTGATTATCAAATATTTTTCGGAAATTAGGCCGGGATAATTGGTGACCAGAATTTCATGCTGATTGCAATGGTGTGGTTAATTTCTGCAATTGAGTGTTAAATTGTGCAAATTAAGTGCTGATTGAATTTTTGGTTATTTATTCCAAAAATTTGTGAATTTCAATATTTTCTAAGTTGAGTTGACAGTGTACCCACACACGACTATTTTGCCATGTATTTCTAATACGAAGAAAATAGGCCAAGTTCACCATTTTAATGGAGATATTTGAGTACAATACATGATGCCCTAGGCCATAATGGAGTGATCTTGTGTTGGTTAAGAGAACCCGTCCCGGGCTGTTAAGTTGGACAATGACCCCTATATGGGACGCCCCTAGACAACGGGAAGCCAATCGCAGTAAATTCTAGATATGTGCTCCTTTGGAAAAGCCGTTTGATGGAAACATGCCATGCTCAATGGGGTGAGACAATGCCTGACAATGCCAGAAGACCACCGAATAGAGAGTAGGCCATGCTATATGCCAAGATCAAAAACTAGGAACACATGATGAATTGAGTTGAATGTATCGGATTATGGGACAAAATTGTGTGACACGGTATGTGGCGTGTTATAATGATTTGGCCCTATAATCAGGACCCCTGTGCTGGTTTGAGAATCGAGTGTGGCGTTCCAGTTGTTGGAGCTTGTTTGTTGTTCATATCTTTATGACCGTTTGTGATATAAATTGTATTTACCTGCAGAGTGGATCTGAGACGATGTAAGTTTCTATGGGTGTATGATTGTGTGGTTAGGATGCTTCTTGGCGTATTTCCCTCCTAATAAGAGTTTAGAGCTTGAACTCGCAGAGATTTATATCTCACCCTATAGTGGGCTCAATTTTCAAGACCGTAGAGCTGAGGACCTGAAGCTGTGCTGAGGTGATTTGAAGTGTAGGTCAATTAGGACCGCTTCTTTTTGGAAAGTTAGTCTTTTGTAGCATTTTGGTCACAGACTTTGTGCATGACTCAGTATGTTTATAAAAGCATGTTTGTTTGTGAATTTATTATCTTGCTTTTCTATCCCAAGATGGTTACTATCAGGGGATTTATTATTCGCTTCCGCATGTGTAATAAAATAAAAAGGGTATCATCCTGAGAAGTCGCAAATTTTATCGACCAGAGAGAGATGGGTACACGCTCGAGGATTGGGGCGTGACATCTTGAGCCTTTGAATTGTATGATTTTGTTGGGCTAATTTCATATGTTGTAAAAGTTTCAACTAGTAAATAAAAACGTGGTTTAACATTTAAGTATTATAATGTTTTACCCCATTTGTAAGTTACACTTTTCTCAAATACTAAAGCATGACAAATATATAATTAAGATGCAAATGAAAATTCTGAAAAGATTTGAGTTCGAGACCTTCTACTCAAATATCACATCACACTATCAATTATGGCTCAAAGTTTTAGCATCTCTCCTTCAATGAAGATGCCACATTATTTAGCTCTACTATATAGAGTTTTGGCATTTATCTTCCCGAAAATCCTCCAGAAACAACTAGAAGAACCTTTTTCCAAGGAGCGAGATTTCGGGGATCTCAAGGCAACGGTCAGGATAATCATAAGGGAACTTGTCTGTCTTGTGAGCCAAGAGGAGCCACACCTGAGTGATGAGCTCACCCCCTCTTCTCAGTCGCCTGGCATGGCTATATACTTGACAATTGTATGCTCCATGACACAGCATCTCCACCCAGATGCTGCTGATAAGCTCCCACTTGTTGTCCATCGTCCTCAGGTCGGCCACGAGCTTCTGCACCTCCAACAACACGTGCCAGTCGGGATGGTTACTCATCGCCTTACTCGGTTCCACAAAAAGTGGGACATCTCCATCCACCGACAATAGTGTGCTAATTGCGTCTTTATGGTCTCGGTACCTCAAGAAAAGCGTCAGTGTCTGACAAGCGTACTCCAGCGTGATGTTGGCGGTGGGGAGCGACAGCATGTGAGGATGCAGAGCAAATAGGTACATCATGTAGTCCGATAGGAATTTGCTTCCTTCACAAGCATCGGATTTTTCGATTTCCAATGATTGCAGGATCTCCGTTGCGATGTGCCAGACAATGATGCTTTTAGCAAATTTTGCCTTAATGCTAGCGCTCAATGCTTGTTTCTCTTGGACGCCGTGAATCTCGAGTGTCCACTTGCCTCTTTCGATGAATGGCCCACAGTCTCTTTTCTCCTCTAGCTTCCGCAACTTTTGCAGTACCAATGATCTGAGGCACAATGGCATGGGCGGGCGGGAGTGTAACCAATACCAACTGAAGATCTCCCGCTTACCAAACCAATCAAGTACTGCGCGCACGGCCTTCCACTTACCAAACCAATGAAGTACCGCACGGACGCCATTTCGCTTTTCTTGGAATGAGAAGCAGTGTTTTAACAAATTGAGTTGCCCTATTGACCTCGACCATCTTTTCTTCCTCATGCACCAATTAGCCAGAAACGGGAGGAGCCTTGAGAAGAGCGGCATCCCAAGGTTCTTACCCATCTCCACCACTGCCCAATCCGAAAATGCCAACGTCGTAATCTGATAAAGCTCGAGACATGTGAATGCCATCAGCAACGCATAGGTGTAGGTGATGTACATATCGATCAAGAAGGCGTTCTTGAAGATCACGGCGAATCTACACAAGGCAGACACCAAGCAGAAGAAGCCAATAGAGCAGCCTATGACGCCGCGTTTCGTGTACAGAATGGGCGCTTTAGTGTAGAGCGCATCGAACATGAAGTTCAGCTCAATCTCGTTCACGGTGAAAGCGCGGTTGGCAGGGTAACTGTCGATGGACATCCAATCGCGTTTTACGAACACAGGGTGATACGGCCAGTTCACGAGGTGGGGCTTCAGACAGTCGAACCGAAAGTAGGCCTTCAAGATGTCCTTTGCGGAGTCAAACTTCCTGTCCTCGGGGAACAGTTCGAGCTGAGGAATGCTTTCCCTGACTTCCTCGGTTACTTTGGGATAGTACTCGGCGTTCACAATTGAGTTCTCGTCGTACACGGATTTGAGAGCCCACACCCACAATGCTGCCTTTATGAATCCGGCAATGAACAAGGGGATGTACAGCCGTGAGACTGGGGACGAGCTGTCCCAACAGCGAATGAGAATACGAACCACGAAGACAACTGTAACCCCGATATTCAGAATCTGTCTCAATCCCAGCCGGTTATCATCCACCGAATAGGCCGTTATGCCGTCTGGGTACCCAAGTTGCATCAGAAGCAACGGGGCAAAGAGCCCTACCAACTCCGCCTCGTAACCTGGATCTTCAGTATCATCGATGCGGACCACAGAAAGCTTACCCAGCGCAATTTTCGCAACGTAAGAAAGGAGCAAATAGGAAGCCCAGACGATGGATCTAGCGAAATTTGACGTCATATATTTCCGACGAATGCCTAATATTGTGAGAAAAATCTCGCAGCCAAGGCTTGCAGTGACCAAGAAATGAATCCCCCAGTTCGCCCACATATATTTTAGCAGCGGCAACACCGTGTTGATTATTGAGGAAATCCAACTGATCAAACTCATGGTGGCTTCGTTCAGGTGTGCTCACTAGACATCAACGCAAATGCAGAATGAGGAAAATTTTTACGTTTCTTCTGAAGAATAATTACTAGGAGCTTGCAAAAAACAGCATGATTGCATCCATTATTGAGTACATCAATTCTCTCGATCTGTTAAGAGTTTCGCACAACTGAAACTATGAATGTGCAAATTGTTTATCCTACAAGTCTTTCCATGTTCATCTCTCTTTCCATTCCTAGAGTTTTTGGCTGTATATCCTTTTGCGATCCTTGTATTTTTTTTTTCCATTTGTTTTTGTTACACATAATTTTTTTTTCTTTCTTTTTTTTTTTTTTTTTGATGTGTTCAACTAGATCTTAATTATCCAGCAAAGTTGCCCTCTTCTCGCATCGTAAGATGTGAAGAAGCTTTGGGACAAATTTGTGCCGTTAGCCATCCACCTTCTTATGAGTCTCCCTTAATTTTTCAGAATAATAAACTAAATATACTTGCTCCAATTGGCTAAGGTGAATGTTTTCTAAAAGATATAGAAGTGAAATGATCAATTGAAAATTTGTGCCACTAAAGTAAGCATCATATGAATGTTAGAGCACTTGTGGCATCATTTTCTCAAGATTCTTTAAAAGTGGATTCTCCACAAATTTTCTTTAATTGCGGTTTTTAAGGTCTTCTGCCTCTATTTTTCATATATTAGCTTTTTAAAGTATTTTCTTAATAGATTTAAGAAAAAAAAAAAGAAAAAAGAGGTGGAGGAGAGTTGTTAGTGGAGTATTTAGTAGAGGCAAAAAGGTTTTTTGGATGGGTAAGGTATTTTCCCTACCATGGAAACTTAGGTAACAGTTATAGGTTTTTGGAACACCTTAGAATTTGGAACTTGTCAGTGCCATGGGTTCTTGGTACATTATACTATCTTGTGCTTTTCCATATTGTTTCATTGAAAAAAAAAAAATTTGTCATTGTCATTGTTATTTACACATTTGACATTCAAATATAAAATATAAATAACATATAAATGAGTTACATATTAAATCCATGTTCTTATCTAATGTTAACATATCACTAAAAGGTCAATAGCATAAAAAATAAAAAAAAATAAAAATCAATTTCCACCTATCATTTAAATCCATAAGTTGAGATGCACCTGTCATTTAAATCCTGAGTTAAGATGAAACCTAACACCATCTACTGAGAACATAAACTCAAAACCTGCACGTGCACACTCTCACAGCGAGCGAGAGAGAGAGAGAGAGAGAGAGAGAGAGAGAGAGAGAAATGGATGGATGATTGTTTTTCAAATGAGTTAGATATTGTTGATCATTTAGAGCTTTTGCACATTTAAATGAGCAAAATTTCATAAGGAAAAAGAAAAAGTCATGCAAATTTTTTTATTAGACATGAAAAAAAAGTACACATTTATTTACTCAACAAATATTACAAAGGTACCCTGTAAAAGCTACTGGATGTAGGGGAAAAAGTACCAAAAAGACTTAAACTTATTGTATTTGTTCCAATTTAATTCTAAACATTTCAATTGTACCAATTTAGTCATAAATCATTTCACATTGGTACTAATTCAATCCATTTAGCCAATTTCAATAGGTTGACGATAACGTGATTCGGTGGTCGGATGCTAACGTGGACATTGACCAATGATTGGACACTGACGCGGCATTTTATTCGAATTCTTTATTTTCTTTTTCCTTTTCTTTTCTCTTCTTCCTTCTTGGACAGTCCTCAAGAAGCTGCCTCGCCCGCGACCTTGGGTGAGGGTTGCGACCCTCCTAGGCGGCCAATGAGGGCTTCGCGAGGACAATCCAATGAGGAAGAAGAGAGAAAAGAAAAGGAAAAAAATAAAAAATAAAGAATTTGAAAAAAATAAAAAATAAAGAAAATTATTTAAAACTTACCACGTTAGCATCTGGCCTCCAACTGGTGTCCACATTAGCACTGGTTGACCAAAGTTGGCCGAATGGACTGAATTTATAACAATATAAAAAGATTTATGACTAAATTGGTCCAATTGAAAAGTTAGGACTAAATTAGTACTAATCTAATAGGTTTATGACTTTTTTGGTATTTTCCCTAGTGTAAGGTATAAAATGGTGTTAACCACCATTAAAACTACCTTACAATCATTTCTTCCAAAATTTTGGAACTAGAACCCACTATATTAGTTCTAATGCGAGTCTTAGAGCCTACTTGACTTTCTTAAAAGTCATTCACGTAGAAAAAGATTGCTTTCAATAGCATGTTGCTAAACTTTTTCAGACATAGGAAACTATAAAGGTGAAAATTGACAGGTTGTGAAGAAAGAAAGAAGAATCATAATTTCTTCATGTAGTTCCTTCGCCAGTTGGAAAATGAACATTGAAGACAAGTAAACATGTGCTGTAACTTGAATAGAGTATGGTTAAGTGTACTAACCACTAAATTAAAGTACAATAATCACTTGCTGAAACATCCAAAGTGTGGAGAGCGTACAAACCTTTTACCCTAAAATGATATGGGTTAGAAGCAGCAGGAAAGCAAGAGGTGCAATGCAATGCAAGACTAGCGCCACCACACCTGAACGTGAGGGCTGAATGAATCCCAGAAGTATTATTCTGAAGACGGGGACGCCTACATTGGAAAAATTGTAGAAACTAAAGCACAAGAAAACAACAGAGAGATTTGTCCTAAGAAACATTGTTAAGGAAATGAGTACTGGAAATATGTGCTTTGCTTTCGTCGCCAGCAGAGAACTTGTGTCAAAACACTTGACAGCAACGATTTCTGTGGAGCCTCCAATTATTAAGTAGGAAAAAGAAAGGCATGGGAATGATAAAGACAAAAAGAGAATGGAATAAAATGCGATGTTGGGCATTTGATTATTTGCTTGCAACTTTCGTCTAAGACTCTTTTTCTTTCTTGTCAGGTTGGCTTATTGAGTACATAACCATGTCTGAAGCTTCGCCGTCTATCTTTAAGGTCACATGTGTTTTTCATTCTATCCTGCATTCTTTGCTCTTGGATTAGGCAAATGATAGGCTACTCCAACACTAAAATTGAAGGAGAATTTAGGTCCGCTTTGTTCCCACCCCCACCCCCCCCCCCCCCCCACACCCCGGGCAAAAAAAAAAAAAAAAAGAAAATCAACATGACTGGTAAAAAATATTTCATAAGGAAATTATTTCAAGAAAAATAGTTTGATTTCTTTCATTCAGTAGGATTTTTCAAACGAGCTAAAAATTATTATCGGAAGTTTGGTGTTGCAAATATAGAAATTGTCTTTATGACAAATAAACCTAGGTCTGGTGCGCAACCTCGAGACCTTGGCGGCAAGCCTGTGGAACTCAAGCTTTGTACCTAGCATCCCGGGGCCCAGACCCAGAACCCAAGCCCCAGACTCGAGATCTTAGGATGGCCCTAGATGCTCAAGTCTCGCCCCTGGTGTCCAAAGTCTAGTTTCTTGGGTCCAAAGTCCATGCTTCTGGGCGCCGATTAGTGCACTGGGATCTCAGGTGAGGCCCGGCGCGTCCTAGGTTCACAAGCTGGAGTGTCCGATCTGTCCTCCATAGTCTCGAATTTTTACGAAAGCGATGATCCTGTAAATGGATCATCAATCTTTTAAAAGCATAAATCATTTTTCAAATTTAAATACAGATTCTTGTTCTTCATGAAAATAATTTCTATTGATTCATTTTTAAGCCAATGCCAAAATGATAGAAAAAAATAGGAGGAGATACTTTCCAACTATTAGTTTTCCACAAAACAAATCTGTCATTCTTATTCAAAAAATTTACTCTGAGGCCTCATATAAGAACTTATAGAATCCACTAAATTTAGAAAACTATGATGAAGTGGAATGATTATACAAATTTTAAATCCAAGTAGATAAAATGTTTTGCATAATTTGGTATACTAAGATTAAGTAATGAATAACGCTAAGTGTACTAAAGGTTTTACTAAAATAACATTTAATCAATAACTTGAGGCGAAGAATACTTCCTCCTGTTCCCTTCAATGCCTCTTTGTAGCCTTTTCGACGGAAGAGCTCCGCCCACCGTTTGAAATTGGTTCTTTTTTTTTGGTTATGTTTTACTTTTTGATAGGATGACATTGCTTTGTATGGAAGATGGAGAGGAGAAGAAAAATGACGTGGCAGAAGAAAATTTAAAATTTCCCACCAATTCACTCTCACATGATAATTTAAGTTTATCAAATATTTCTACACCTACCCCTCATTTTCTCCCCTTCCCCAGTCTCATTTAAGGTAATCTATAATAAGAACATAAGAAATTATAGATTTGATCAAGCATATGCGCTTGCAATTCTTGTAAAAACATATGAAGAAATTATGAGAACATAGATTTTATCTATAAAAGGATATAATGAGGATGATGCTAGCATAACGGCCTTTTAAACAGAATTTCTACAACGTTGTAGACACTACATATTTCCTTCCAAACAAGTTCTCTTAAAGAAATTTGTGGTAGTGAGAGGGCTGTCACTCTTACTGCAGGACATAGATGGTCATCTATATTTCAAAATAATAAATAATTATTATAGTACACATGTATCTTTGCAACAAGAGGCTACTGTATCATATTGATAGACCTCTTAGTGAAGCTTTAGCAGCAAAGTTATCAACCTAAGATGTCTTATAACTTGGTTTTGTGGTTCCTAAAGTTGACTATTTGAGGAAAATTATCCAAAAATTCTTAAACTTATTATATAATGCCAATTCAGTTCTAAACTTTCTTATTTATCCAACAAGTGTTTTTTGATTTTCCAATATAGTCCATCTGATTCACATTGGCTAAAAATTGCTAACGTGATAGTTTGTCATCGCATTGCCACTTACCCTATGCGTCACAACTAACAATTTGACGTGGACCACCGTATTTTTTTTTTAAAATTTTAAATTTTTATTTTTTATTTTGGCTATTTTTTTCGTTTCTTCTTTCTTTTTTCTTTTACTGTTATCTTCAACCTTAGGATAAACATTGAAACCCAGATCTGGATTTGGGATTTTCTTATTTAAAATTTTATTAACAAATTTTATTGCTCCTTGTGTTCTGTTGCTTTTCCTCGTTGATGTGGGCATGGCCGGTTTGGATTTAGGCACTACTTCTTGGTTCCACCTCCACCAGCAGCGTCCAAGACTTGATTTACACCTTATAGCCAACAACCCGAATTCGAAGATCACCACGCGGTCAGCGACAACTACAAGTGTTGCACAAAACAAGCGATCGAACAATAAAATAGATAGAAGAAGGAAATAAATTGGACATCAGGTTTACGTGGTTCGGTCGTAAAGACCTACGTCAACAGGGAGAGCAGCGACGAATTTCACTATAGATCAAGCGATACAAGAAGATTACACACTCGAGTCACTCAAACATTCTCTCGGTGTTTCCAAAACCCCAATTACACCCAATAACACACGCAGTGTTTAGCCTCAAAATTCCTCAATAAATAATCTCTCAATCTCATGAAGGAATTACACACAAATTTTATCTCAAGATTTAATTGGCTACAAACACTAATTCTTTCTTGGATGCAATTGCACGAATGAAAACCCGCCAAGCACTCGCTAAAATAACGGCGCTTCAATGCTCGTATCGTATCAACAACGGTGCTGACCACAATATTCATGCAAGCAAGCCACAAATATATATGCTTGTACGTGCACCGCCTTGGTCAAAGAAGAGAGTCCCAAGCCAAGTCAAATTAGGAAGTCCAACTTCCTTTAATCAAGTTTATATATCCTTTTCGGTTTTATTTATTTATTTCTTCTCTTGGCCGAGGAAATTGACGTGTGCATCCAAGATTCAAGTTAAAGTCATGACCTTCCTATTTCAACGGCCAAATTCTCCAACGCAGATTCGGATTTTGGAGAGTTGATCTTTGGATCTTCTTTACTTGATTTCGACCCTCTTATTTGGGCCCTCCAAATCGGATTGGGATTTTCAAATTTCCTCGAAGTATTGCTTGAGGTAAATAGAGTAGATTTATATGCGGTACTTAAATGAATCATCTATGGCAAGCTCGAAATGAAGCTATCCATGGAAAAATACCTGCTAGCATTGGCAGAAGGGATAATGGTCCAAAAGGTTCTTGAATTTTTTTAGTCCGTGCAATATCATCTCTATACTTTATTTTTGTGGAATTAGTTTCTCAAACTTTATATTTGTTTGTTCAAATGAGTCCCTCCATTAAGATATCCAACCAAATTATCACGTTGCCATTAAATAGGAAATTTTAGAAGTGAATTGACATCTACACAATAAATTTAGAATTTTTGGATAATTTTCCTCAAACTGTCAGCTTTAGGAACTGTGAAAACAAGTTATAAGACATCTTAGGTTGATAAATTTGCTACTAAAGCCTTCACTAAGAGGTCTATTAATATGACAGTAGCCTATTGTTGGAAAGATACTTGTGTTAGTAGTAATAATTCATCATTTCCTCGTATAGATCAAATCTATAATCTCATAGTTTCTTCATATGTTTTTACAAGAACTTCATGTGCAGATATGCCTGATCAAATCTATAATTTCAAATGTTCTTATTATAGATTACTCTCACCTTGTGATTTCTCAGAGTCTCTGAGGAAGAGGAGCTTTTCCACCAACTTGCCCTAAATTGGACAGAGGGAGGGGGAGAAAATTGTATAATTAAGCCACCTCATCATAGTTTTCTTAATTTTGTGGATTCTATAAATTTTTATAGGAGGCCTCGGAGCAAATTTTTTAACACAAGATAGAATTGTTTGGCGGAAAACTAGGAGTTGAAAAGTAGCTCCTCATTTTGTCATTTTGGCATCACTTTAAAAATGAATCAACAAAGATTATTTTTCATGCAGAACAAAAATCCGTATTTAAATTTGAAAAATGATCTATGCTTTTAAAAGATTGGTATTCACTTTCTAGGATCTAATATAACCTCCACCGTTGCTAGGATCATCTCTTTCGTAAAAAGTCGAGACCTTGGGGTTAGCTCGGACACTCCAGCTCCTAAAACTTGGACACGAGGGGCCTCTCCCGAGATCTCAGTGCACTAACCGGCGCCCCTGACGCTTAAACTTGGACAAAAGCACCTAGACTTTCAACTTTTGGGGTGAGAGTTGAGCATCAATGGGCACAAGGTCTTGGAGGATCTTGAGTCCGAGGCTTGGGGTCCTGATTTGGCGCCTGGATACTGGGTACAAGGCTTGAGTTCCCCAGTCTTGCCGCCAAGGTCTCGATAATTGCACTCCAGACCTAGGTTTATTTGTCTTGAACACTTCTAAAGTTTGTCATAGTTTGATTTTCTTGTTCGGTAGGATTTTTTAAATGAGATGAAAATCATTATGGAAAGCTTGAAAATAATTTGCTTATGAAATATTATTTACCAATCATGTTTTATTTTATTTTTTCAAGGAAACAAAATGGACCGAAAGTCTCCCCGCAATTTCATTAAGACCCAAGGTTAAGTACCCTATCATTTGCCTATATAAAGAGCCAAAAATACAGGATAGAATGAAAATCACGTGTGACCTTAAAGATAGATGGCGAAGCTTTAGACATGATTACGTACTCACTAGGCCAACCAAATAAAAGAGAAAGAGCCTCAAACTGAAGTTGCAAGCAAATTGATGGTTTTATTTATGATGGGCTGAGTTAGCCCATTAGGGCCCGGCCCGTGAGTTGAGGGCCCATGGAGGAAAATGTGCGATGTGAAAAGTTGCATTGTTTAGATACGATAGGTTGTGTATTTTGGAAGGGGTGTTACGTTGAGGAGTTGCATCGTTTGGAGGAGACGCTTCGAGGGAAAATATAAAAGAAAAAGGAACATATTTTTTCGAGGTTACGTACGTTGTTTCTTTTTCTTCTCTCACTCTCCTCAAAACCAACGTAACAATATTCCTTGAAGAACAACGTCACTTGCACATCGCTTCTCTCCCTAAGCGAAGAAAAGAATTTGATTTTGAAGAACAGTATCCGGTTTCCTCCTCGAATCGCAACATCGGTGTTTAGTCTGTGGATAAAAGGTACGCTCGATCCCGTGGTGTGCTTTTGATCGGTGATTCATGTTTTTTGTTTTCTGGGCTCGCTTCCGCTTCGTCTTTTTAGGGGTTCGATTTAGTGTCGAATCCGGTTTCTCGGAATCGGTAATTTCCAACACAAATAATCAAATTCGCATTCTCTTTTTGTATTTATTAATCCCATGACTTTCTTTTTCTTACTTAATAATTGAAGAAAACAGAAGTTCATTGCTGTAAAGTTTTGAGACACAAGTTGTCTGCCAGCTAAGAAAGTAAAGCTAATATCCCTAATACTCGTTCCCTAACAATGATTCTTAGGACAAATTTCTCTATTGCTTTTCTGTACTTCAGTTTCCCCAATTTTTCCGGTGTCGCTGCTGGCATCTTCTGAATAATACTTCTGGGATTCATTAGCCGTCCAATTCAGGTTTAGTGGTGCTAGTCTTGCATTGCATTGCACCTGTTCCTTTCCTGTTACTGTAGTTAGCTTGCATTTGCTTATTGTGCTTACTAACCCGTATCATCTTTAGGGTAAAGGGTTTGTATGCTCTCCACGCTTTGGATGTTTTGGCAAGTGATTATCGTACTTTAATTTGCTGGTTAGTACACTCAACCATATTCTATACAAGTTACAGTGCATGTTTAGTTGTCTTGGATGTTCATTTTCCAAATGGTAAAAGAACTACCGAGTGAAATTAAGACCCTTCCTCCTTCCTTCACAACCAGTGAAATTTGACATTTAAAGATTGCTATGTCTGAAAAGGTATAGCAGACATGTTATTGAATGCATTCTTTCCTATGTAAATGGGATTTAAGAAATCTGCACGAAGTGCAATGTGATAGGATTATAGAAAGTATTTTGGGAGTCATGAAACCTCTTCTGCTTAAACTTAGAAAATCCAACCTGAGAGCAATCACACCAAAAGTCATCTACTCTAATTCTATATAAGTATTTTTGTGAACATAGGACAAGGCCGATGAGAAGTTGACATGTGGCCCTCTCACTGTGTGAAACATCCTTTATATCATTTTCATGAAGCTTAAAAGTAATACAACTCCCAAAGATTGAAAAGAAGAAAAGCCTTGAAAAGAAGAAAAGCCTTGGTTGATCAAGTCGACTCAAAATTACTAAGAGTTTCTTTCAAGGTTAAATAATAGGGTGTACAGGAGAACACGTGAAATCTATGGACGCTATAGAACAAGCATGGTCGAGTAGGTTCCGAAATGGGTATTAGAACTCGTAAAGTGGGTTCAAGTTCCAAATGAATGCAAGCTATATTTAAGTGTTTGGGGTCATACCATCTTGTACCCTACACCCGTAGCTTTTGTTAGGTACCTTTTGTTAGAAAAATCCCCTTAAAGTATTTTGAAGTTGACAAAACATTTCCATCAGTCTAGTCTGAAGACTTGTAGACTCTACTAGCAAAGTCTGAAGACCTCCAGACTCAAGTTTCAAATTTTGCTCTCATGGACAATTTCCAAACCGACAAAGTTAAACTTCTATTCTGATTATATCTAGTGTGGTTTTGACTCCAATGGTTATGGAATATCTCACGACTGGAATTAGCACTTCAAAGATCTTCTATTCGTATTCGAATAATCTAGATTCTTTAGATTTGCAATTTATACTTGGAAGGTTCTACTTATGGAAACCAAGATCCTGATTGTATGGGCGAGCATGATTGATGGGCTATCATAATTTTCCTTGAAGAGCTCGAGATCTCTCTAAATTGATTCTGTTTAACGGGTTGATTGGAAGAATTTCTTTGGAAGGTGCCAACGGTAATGAAGGCATGAAGAAGTATTTAAGGGAGACGCTCAAGTTGTTCAAGAGTGCGAGATAGAAGAATTCCAAAGTCTGAATCTCTTTGTTATTTTGTGATCTTATTCTTCAAGCTATATTTGTAATCAAAAGAGAGACTGAAGTTTGGTGAGACCTTGAGGAAGTGTAGTAGAGTCTCTACACTGTGAAATCAAGGGCGTGAGACTGTAAATTCTCTTTTTGATTCTTAGTGAAATCCAGCCTGTGGGCTGTCCATGCGAGAGAGTGGACGTAGGCTTGGTCTAAGTCGAACTACTATAAACTTGAAGTCTTGTTTTTCTATCCCTAATCCTTTTACTTTACATTGCTTTCACTTACATCGATTATTGTTTTCAATTCCTTAGTCCATCATCCAATAAATCGTCTATACATTCTGTTATGTTTTATAAAATCATCTTAATCACCTATTCACCCCCCTCTAGGTGCTCGTACTAGTTCTAACAATTGGTATCAGAGCTTGTGTACTCATTTATTAGAAGTGTTTTTACTTTTGAGTTAAAGATCTATGGCTAGTATGTTGCCTACAGGGTTGGTTGAAAGTCAAAGCAACACCAGACCTCCATACTTTGATGGAAAAGACTACATCATATGGAAAAACAAGATGAAAGCATTCCTAAGATCGAAAGATCCATTGGAATGGGAAGTAGTAGACAAATGAATCATTCCTACTACTGCATCAGAATCAAAGAGAAGAAAAGAAGTTGCTGCTCCTATCGAGATGACCCAAGAGGAAATAATCAAGAGACAGACTCTTGATGCTAAAGCCATTTATTCCTTATATTGTGTTTTATCCCCTACTGAGTATAACAGAATATCCTCTTGTGATATAGCAAAAAAAGGCTGGGATAGACTTCACATTACCTATGAAGGAACTGATCGAGTGAAAGAGACAAGGATCAATATTCTTTTTGGACAATATGAAGTTTTCAAGATAAGATCAAGAGAATCAATAACTGACATATTTAGCCGTTTTATTGAAATTGTGAATGATCTTGAATATCAAGGACATACAATCTCAGGACATACTGCTGCGTGGACTCTCTAAAGACTGGAATTATATAAAGACTTTAATAAGAGAAACACAAAGGATTGCACCACTCTCTATAGACGAATTGATTGGAACTCTTCAGTCTTACAAAGTAGAGCACACCAACGAAGAAGAAGATTCAAAAGATAAGAAATCTATTGCCTTAAAGTCTAATGACTATTCTGATGCTACAGACTCCGAAGAAGATCTAGATGACGAAGAACTAGCACTCATGATAAAGAGATTCAGAAAGTTGAACAGAAAAGGAAGAAAATTCAATTGGAAGAAACAAAGCTCACAAAGGTTCCAGAACAAATCAACTGAGGAAGATGATTCCAACAAAGAAGTGACTTGCTTTGAATGTAAGAAAAAAGGACACATCAGACCCAACTGTCCTTTGTTAAGGAAAAGGAAAGGAAATGCTGAGAAATATAGAAAGGCACTCAAAGCAGAGACTTGGAGTGATACTGAATGTGAAGAAAGTGATGATGATTATGCCAATTTTTGTCTAATGGCAAAAATCTGATTCAGACTCAGACCTTGAGACAGATACAGACTCAGACAGTGAGCTTGAGGTTAGTAATCTAAAAATTCCTGTCAAAGTTTCAAGATACATTGATGAACTATCTCTTGGTCTAAAAACCTCTCTTAAGAGGATCTCCGAATTAAAAAGGGAGAATTCTACATTGAAGCAACATGAGAAATTTTGGAAAGAAAAGTTTAAAAAGTTAGATAAGAACTTTACTATCTTGAAAGAAAATTCAAACTCTGTTTCCAAAGAAAATACTCATTTGAAAAATGATATTTCAAACATATCAAAAAAATTTTAAATGGTTCTGAAAAATTGGATAAGATTTTTTCGATACAAAGACCCTACTTTGATAAGTTAGGTCTCGGCATGACTTCTGAAACTATTCCACTAATTGATTTCCCAAAGGTGAAGGAAAGAATCAAACAAAGACCAACAAAAGTTGTTTATAAAAATCATTTTCCAAAAGTTTTTGTAAAACCTGTTGGCCGAGATGCTCTAAAATGTTCAAAGTATCAAAGCTCAGAACATTTTGAGAAAAAATGCCCTTTGGTTTGGAGACCTGTTAAAAGGGACTGGGCAAAGACTGTTTACTGCTCTAACTTTTCTGGACCCAAGATGATATGGGTACCAAAGAAAGCTTGAATTTTTCTTAATTGCAGGTTACTATTGAAAGGAAGATTAAATGGTATCTAGATAGTGGCTGCTCAAGACATATGACAGGAGATTCAGGTTGCTTCATAAAATTTGTCCAGATAGATGGAGGAAAAGTCTCTTTTGGTGGTAACAACAAGGTAATGATTATTGGTCGCGAAACAGTAAAAATTAGAAGTCTATCAATCAATAATGTCTCCTTAGTGGAATGATTAAATTACAATTTGCTTAGCATAAGCCAATTGTGAGATACTGGATTCAAGATCAATTTCCAGGAAGGAACGTGCTCAGGAATCAGTAAAGACTTTACTCAATCTTTTACTAGACGTAGACATGGAAATATGTATCTTCTGGATGTGAATCAAGAAAAATCACAATGCTTGATATCAGTACAAGATGAAGCTAATCTATGGCACAGAAAGCTTGGCCATACCAACATGAATCAAATTGCGAAAATCTTTTCCAAGAAGCTTGTTTAAGGATTACCTATTCTCAATTATCTAAAGTCTGATCTATGCACACCATGCGTACTAGGTAAACAGGTTAGAAATTCTTTTAAACCAATAAATAAAGTTTCCACTAATCGTGTATTGCAGCTTCTGCATATGGATCTGTTTGGACCCCCAAGAACTCAAAACATTTGTGGAAAAAGGTTCTGCCTAGTAATAATGGATGATTATTAACGATTTACTTGGGTTTACTTTCTTGTAAGTAAATTTGAGACTTTCTTTCACTTTTCAAAATTTGTTAAGAAAGTGCAAAATGAAAAAGGTCACACTATTTCAAGCATTCATATAGACCATGGAGGTGAGTTTGTAAATCAAGACTTTACTAAATTTTGTGATGAATCTGGTTTTCAGCATAAATTCTCCTCTCCATATACACCAGAACATAATGGGTTGTGGAAAGGAAGAATAGGTCTTTATAAGAAATGACAATGACTCTTTTAATTGAAAGTAATATTTCTTCATGGTTTTAGACTGAAGCTGTTTCAACTGCTTGCTATATTATTAATAGAGTGTTTTTAAGGCCAATTCTTGAGAAAACTCCTTATGAAATTTTTAAAGGTAAGAAACCAATTGTTTCATATTTTCAAGTATTTGGTTGTAAATGCTTTATTCTGAAGAATGCTAATGATCGAGTTGGTAAGTTTGAAGAAAAATCGGATGAATGATTCTTTCTTGGTTACTCAACTGCAAGCAAAGCCTATAGAGTATTCAACAAGAAGACTCAGACTGTGGAAGAATCAATGAATATCAAATTTCAAGACTCTCCACAAATTTAGCCAAATCAGACTGAAGAATCAGAATTTGCTCCAAACTCTACTAGGTCTACCTCCCTTGATGCAGTTCAAAATTCAGAAGCAGTACAACAAGTTGTTGATGAAGAATCAACTCAAGAAAAAGATCAACAACCTATCAGACTGTCCAGTAACTAGAAGTACAAGTCTAGTCATCCAGAATAACTCATTATTGGAAACGTTAATGAGGGAATTCGAACAAGATCTAAAAGGCGAGAAGAGTCTAGTGCTGTGGCGCTTATTTCTGAAATAGAACCCAAAAATATTGAAGAAGCCTTAGCTGATGAAAGCTGAATTGAAGCAATGCAAGAAGAGCTCAGACAATTCAGCATTAACGATGTTTGGGAATTAACTCCTAAACCAAAAGGTAAATATGTTATTGGAGCTAAATGGGTTTTCAGAAACAAAGTCGATGAAAAGGCAAAGTAACAAGAAACAAAGCAAGACTCATGGCTAAAGGATACACGCAAGAAGAAGGGATAGACTATGATGAGACTTACGCTTCTGTAGCAAGGTTAGAAGCAATCGGATTATTACTTGCTTTTGCATGCTATAAGAATTTCAGGTTATTCCAAATGGATGTCAAAAGTGCATTCCTGAATGGATTTATTCAAGAAGAAGTCTATGTGGAACAATCTCCTAGATTTGAAGACTCAAAGAAACCAGACTTAGTGTTCAGACTGAAGAAGGCTTTATATAGATTAAAACAAGCTCTTCGAGCTTGGTATGAAAGGCTAAGTAACTTTTTAATTCAAAGTGGTTTCACTAAAGGAAAGGTAGATACTACTTTATTCATTAAAAAGGAAGGTAAAAGCTTTTTACTTGTTCAAATTTATGTCGATGATATTATATTTGGATCATCTAATGAGACTTTGTGCAAGAAATTTTCTAAGTCTATGCAGGATGAATTTGAGATGAGCATGATGGGTGAACTATCATTCTTCCTTGGTTTACAAGCGAAACAACTGAAAGAAGGAATCTTTATTCATCAAGAAAAATATGCGAAAGAACTTGTTAAAAAGTTCGGTTTGAAGAATTGCAAAAAGACTGACATACCTATGTCAAATTCTTCGAAGATAGACAAAGATGAAGGAGGGAAGAAAGTCAACCAAAAACTATACAGGAGTATCATTGGTTCACTTCTTTATCTTACTGCATCTAGACCTGACATATTATTTAGTGTTTGCATATGTGCTAGGTTTCAATCGGATCCTAAAGAATCTCATCTAAGTGCTACTAAACGTATCATTAAATATATTGCAACTACTGCAAAGATTGATCTATGGTATCCAAAAGAATGAGACTTTACTCTTCTTGGTTATTCAGACGCAGATCTTGCAGGTTGTAGAGTTGATAAAAAGAGCACTTCTGGCACTTGTCAATTACTTGGTAACAGGGCAGTATCTTGGTTTTCAAGGAAGCAAAGTACCGTAACTCTTTCAACAGCTGAAGCAGAATATGTAGCTCTTGGAAGTTGCTGTTCTCAAATACTTTGGATAAAACAACAACTACGAGACTTTGGTATCGAAGACTCTTGTACCGAGATCAAATGTGACAATACCAGTGCAATCAATCTTACAAAGAATCCTATTCTTCACTCAAGAGCAAAACATATTGAGATTCGACATCATTTTATAAGAGATCATGTTCAGAATAGAGAAGTTTTGATACAGTTTATCGACTCAAAGAATCAACTGGTAGACATTTTCACAAAGCGGCTTGAGAAAATTTTATTTGAGTCTATTCGTTCAAGGCTCAATATTTTATCTCTTGAAGACTGTTGAAGCTCAAACTCATAAACTAAATCTGAAAAGCATCAGACTCAAAAGTTCAGACTTAGAAAACCAAACGTTACAACTGTAAGTTATTTCAATTACAGTACATTTATTCATTTAAACTGATATCTTAAAAAGGTAAGACCACTTGTTAATCTCTAATTGATATTATTAAGGCAGTTATTTTCTTAAAAAGATGGTTACCAATTTGTTTAAAAAATGCAGTTATTTTGAAAAGGCATTTTATTTTTCCTTTTTGTGACGTTTCATATACCCCGTATCGTTTGCCTTTTATACAATTCTTCTTCCTCTTCTCATTTTACCTAAAAACCTTAGAGCAAAAATTTTCACTCTTTGAGATTTTCTTTCGAAAGTTCATCTCTTCAAGTTCTCATCTTTCTTGTGATACAAGTGTGAAAATTCTCTCAAAGACAGTAACAATGTCACATCAAAGAAAATCATCTAGAATAGCAAGCAGGGGACCACAAGGTTTGCGTGAGGGGCCTACGCACTTTGATCTTACCGAAGAAGGAGATTCTCCAAGTGGACAGGTGCATCAACATTCTCAACAGCGCACTTCTTCCGCTATATCACATGATCGTAACCCTTAACTTGCAGAGGAAAACATCATTGAGTATGTAGAACTAGTAAGATCTCTTAAGCCAACATTTGTTTATAGGCTTTACTCTACTCTGAAAGAAGGGGGTTCTGCAATGACGTTTATTGACGAGTTTCTGAAAGAAAATGGCTATAAGAATGAGACTCATTTTCTGACTGTGATGGAACGTTCGGGTGTTGTTCCTATTGGAACAGCGGCAAAGAATTTTGCTAACTTTCCAAGTGATCCACGATTTAGTAGTGTAAATCAGCCTGAAGGGAAAGATGATGATGAGAAAATGTTTGTGCATTTTAAGCCAAGAATGGGTGTGGCTGCAAATCTTCGAGGAAAAGAGGAAGAATTGTTTCGATCGGAGGAACATAAGCAGGTTTATGGTAAGTTGCTGAAGCCTGGGGTTATGAACCCAAGAACTATGGACTTTGATTTTCTCAATCTGTTGAACATCAATCTGAGAGAGAAGTTTGAGAAACTTCAACTTGATCGTTTCTGTACTGAGAGTGAGATTGCTCATTCTGAACTGACTGCTTATTTCTACTCCAATCTTAGTTTTCTTGATGCAAATAGCTTTTCATTCAATGTGAGGGATCAGGAGTATGTGGTTGACACAGATACTCTTGTTGACGTTATTGGTGTGGAAAGAGGAACTTTCCAATCTATTTTGTGTCTATTAGCCATGCAACTTTGGAGTTTACAAAAGATAGAATCACAGAAGGACGCCTCTCCTATTTGAGGATGAGTGCATCAAACATTATGCTTCATAAAATTGTGATCAACTGTGTTAACACCTAAATTTTGGTAATTTAGTTTGTTTATTTTATCGCATAGAAAATTAGGGGATTAATTTTATTAATTGCATAGCATATAGATTTAGATTGCATTTATTTTTAATTTGCATTTTTACTTTTTATTGAATCGGTGGTGGATGGGTTCAAATTAAATGGACCCAGTCCACGAAGCGAGCAAGTTGGCCTAAGCCCGTGTTTTTAAATAATTGAAAAAAATATTTCGTGGGAATATAAAATCTTTTAAATTTCTCCGAGATATGAATTTTTTTTTTTTTTTTGGATAGGGCAGATGGGTAAAAGAATATTGTGATTTGGTTTTGTAAGATTTGGAATTAAAGAATAATCTTATCAAAATCTTGAATTGTTATCAATAGGTGAAAATTTTGTGAAAAAGTATTACGGATGTGGATTCGAAGAGAAATTGAAATCACAAGTCTTTCACCTATAAAAAGAGGTGTGCGTATGTATTAAAAAAGGGGCTACACATTGAATATACAAACACACAAGAGAGGGGTCCTCTTTGATCACTTCGTAAGAGCGGCCATTGAAAAAACGTGAGGAGTAGATAAGAGAGAAGAGTCCGACTGCCGCTAGTCACCATCGATGCTACTGCCGCCTTACGGCCATCTCTACCCCTTGCTAATCTCCTACACTAAAAAGTCCCCCGATGGTTGAGCCTCATTCGAGTATTGCCACTTGACATCATTGTCGTTGCTCAGAATTTGCTGTTATCCCTCGAACCACAACGAGGCTTGCCGCTATCCTTTGACGAAGTGGCTAGCCAAGAGCCTCCCAACTCGCTGAATTCCGGAGTCCAGATCACTGATGTCCCGCACTCTCCTTCTTAGTTTGACCTCAAAGGAAATCAACGTCAAGCGCGAAAGGAGACGGTCATCGAGCAACAGCAAAGGGAATTTTTAGTTTTTTATAAAAAGACTTTCTTCTTTTCTCTTTTGGGAGTCACATACGAGGGACACATAGCATGCCCACATGAGCAATTGAAAATAAGAGGAGAAAAGGACAAGGGAAATTTTCTCTCTACGTTTTCTTGTGGCTGTGTTCTCTTGCTGAGGTTATTACACGTTTGTTGCATCGTCATGCTCAACCGCGATTTCTCAGTGATCACAGACATCACCCGGCGCGAGTCCTGTCCACTTCGCTGAGCGTCTTGGCTTTCCTCGGCAGTTTGTTGGGGCAATTCAAGTCCAATTCAGTAAGCCGCAACACCACCAAAATCTAGTCCCGACATCCAAGTCTGGGCTATGAGCCTCGCCGAGCATTACCATATCACGTTGCGAGTAGCTGTAGCCGTTCGAGGATCGGAATTTGGGAGCCAATATTCGGAATAGGTAAAAATTTTGTCTATTTTGATTTCTGAAAATTCCGTTTCCGTATTTGATATATTCGTTGATGCACATGATTGAAATCCCTAGCGTGATATTCGCAACTCAAGGAGCTCTCAAATTAGGGATTGACAGTCTGATTTTCGCGCCCGTAATCCGACTCGCAATTCCTTGCAAAAATCGACAATCCGATCTCATGCTCGAGATTCGATTCCCGATTTAACTTTAAAATTGGACAACCCGATCTCATGCGCGAGATATGGTTCGCCAATTTTCGGATATCAGTTTTATCTTGTTTGATTTGATGTCGTGGTATTTGAGTCAGTTTTATTTTCGTAAAAGATAAAATCAAAAGAAAAAAAGTTTGAATTAGGATTAGGTTTGTTTTTTTTATCTTGCATGATTAGATTAGGGATTTTATTTTGAATCATGAAAAAGAAAAAGAAAAAAGTGCATTCACTTAGGATGTTAGTTTCTTTATTATTATCTGAATTGCATGTTTAATTTTAATTTTGAATTTCATAAAAAAAAAAAAACTAGAATTAGGGCATTATTTGCACATCATTGCATATTAGGTTGATTGCACGTTTGATTTTATTTAGATAGATCTTTTGATATAAATTGCATTATAGATTAGGAACTTTCAAGTTAAGATAACATCCTAATTTAAATTAAGATTTGACCTAACTCAATTCTTAATGTAAGTTGGATAAAATCTTAATCTAGCTTTTTTGCATTTTTCTTAATTTCGAATTTCATGAAAAATACAAAAAAAAATTGTCTTAGGGTAGATTCATTTCATTATCTAGGATATATTTCATGCATGTTTTAGTTATGTGTACGTCATCATGAAATGCACGTCATTTAGGGTTTATTATTAGGTTCATTTAATTAGAAATTGTCCGTCATTAGAATTAGGTCATTTTGATTAATTTAGATTGCATATTTAATTATTGCATGTTCATTAAAAATCATTAGTTTTTTTTAATCATTCATATAGTTTAGGACATTTTGTCATGCCATATTATCTCATATCAGATTAGAAACATTGCATTGCATATGGACTATATTCTCATTAAAAAGTGAAGGCAAAAATTGAGTGATTGCTTGTTAATTAGAAATCATATCTAAGATTGTTGATATGAATTCTGATCTAACAAATGCAGATGCTTTTGTTGCTTTGAGGTAAGTCCTGCATTATTTTATCTGCCTTTTTGAGTGTTAAATTGGTGGTATGCGCACATGTATGATCACCTCACACATAAGGAAAGTGAAATAAAATCAATTTAAGCTGCCTGCAAAATATTTTTTTTCTAAATAAAAAGAGAAAGGTACCGAAATGGCACTAGGATAGTCTAGTGTAACCAAGTCCTCGTACCCAAAGTCTTTGGTTCGTAGAAGTGAAATAATTCTCCCATTACTTTACTTAGGTGTCTAATCGACCTACCACAAATTGATTAGTGGCGACTCCCTTTAACATGCTAGATATTTGAATTTAAATCGCGAGTTGGTATGGGCTTGGGAGAGCTCGAGCTAAGTCTAGGCTTAGCAATCCATTAGCCTAATTTTAGGTGGTGCACCCGAAAATTCGGTCGCGACAAACTGTATCAAACCCAAGTCAATATCGAAGATAGATGTCTCCAATTCTGAAGCAAAATTGATGTATGCCATCAAGATCGGCGATGAGTTTTCCTTGCCTCATAACATCATGTTTCACATGTATCGGTCTATGGCAAATGACAAGGGCAAACTTCCTTATTCTGCTCTCATTACTCGTTTATTCAGACATTTGAATATTCAGCTCCCAACATTCTATGTGTGAAAACAATTAATCAAATGGTAATTGGGTTGAAAATGATTACAAAGATGCGTCTGAAAGAACTTAGCAAAAAGCTAGAGCAATTCAAGGAGAAAACCCCTGTCAAGACCAGACAAGACTCATCTGCTGCAAAGAGAAAAGGAAAAGATCCTATGACTGGTCCTACCAAGAGAAGGCGAGCGATCATCTTGCAAGATGAAGATGACATTCCTATCTATGCTTTTGTTTCCCACCATCTTGTTCCTGAGTCAGCAGAACAAGAACATCAAGTTGGAGAAGAAACTGAGAAAGGGAATCGGGAGAAGGAATCCGGGCAGACAGAAGAAGAAGAAGAAACAACCAGAACAGACTCACAGATACAGCCAGAAGAACAACATGTAGAAGAAGGTTGTGAAGATTCTCCAGCAGAAAATGAGGATCAAAGACATCTTGACACTGAAGAAGTATCGCAGCAAGAAGAATACTTCTCTCCTCCAGAAGGCATTGAAACAGGAGGAGATGTTCCAAGAGAAAGTATTCATCTTTTAACCTTTACTAGTGCAAGTGCCGGTCGTTCTCCTGCTGGTGCAGAGGATGTCCAGGCCTCTCATTTTCCAAATAAAGATCTTGAGGCAACATCTCCAAATGTTGATCTTCCTGCTAATATTCGCTCCACTGGCTTTACTCCACAATTTGACCATGCTGAAGCAAGCATGCAAACTGAATATTCAGGAGACTTTGGAAGACTACTTGAAATTCTTTTGGAGCTCAAAGGCCAGGTCTATGCTTTAGGATGAGAATTTCAGACACTGCAGAATGAAAATTGTGCCATGTCCATCTCCTTGCAAGATCAAATTCAAAATATTCATCTTTAGATTCAGGCAACTGCCAAAGGCACAACTCTTGCACAACTGCATGAGGATTTAAAGAAGCTAGAGGAAACTATCAAGTCAATGGGAGATTTTCAGCTTGTTCACATTCCTCAAGCACCTTGACTTTTTCACCTTTTTATGCTGACAAAAATGGGGAGAAGTTTTTGCAGATTTTTATTCCAAACTTTCAACTTTTGAACATACTTTGGATTCAATATTTTGATGTGGTTGTGATTGACTTTATCTTTTGTTTGGATTTTTGGACTGACTTAGACTTTGATTTGCTTGCTTATTATTACAGTACTTTAAGCTATTAAGTTAGATAAAGATAGCTGATAAATATTTGTACAAGACTAACTTGTTTTCTGTGGATGTAGATCTGTGTACAAGACAACTTTCATTATCTTTATCGTAATCTTTTATGAGGTATCATTGCTAGCTTAAATGTTGTATTGCAGGGCAATAGTATCCAAATCTGCAAGAAAGTTTTGTCACCATAAAAAAAGGGGAGAATATTAGAAAAATCCTCTTAAAGCATTTTGAAGTCGACAAAACATTTCCATCAGTCTAGTCTGAAGATTTGCAGACTCTACTGGCAAAGTTTGAAGACCTCTAGACTCAAGTTTCAAAGTCTGCTCTCATGGACAATTTCCTGACCGACAAAGTTAAACTTCTATTCTGATTATATCTAATATAGTTTTGACTCCAATGGTTAAGGAATATCTCACGATTGGAATTAGCACTTCAAAGATCTTCTATTCGTATTCGAATAATCTAGATTCTTTAAATCCACAATTTATACTTGGAATGTTCTACTTATGGAAACAAAGATCATGATTGTATGGGCGAGCATGATTGATGGGCTATCGTCATTTTCCTTGAAGAGCTCGAGATCTCTCTAAATTGATTCTGTCCAATGGGTTAATTGGAAGAATTTCTTTGGAATGTGCCAACGGTGATGAAGGCATGAAGAAGTATTTAAGGGAGACGCTCAAGTTGTTCAAGAGTGCAAGATAGAAGAATTCCAAAATCTGAACCTCTTTTTTATTTTGTGATATTATTCTTCAAGCTATATTTGTAATCAAAAGAGAGACTAAAGTTTGGTGAGACCTTGAGGAAGTATAGTAGAGTCTCTACACTGTGGAATCAAGGGCGTGAGACTGTAAATTCTCTTTTTGATTCTTAGTGAAATCCAGCCTGTGGGCTATCCGTGCAGGAGAGTGGACGTAGGCTTGGTCTAAACCGAACCACTATAAACTTGGAGTCTTGATTCTCTATCCCTAATCCTTTTACTAAACATTGCTTTCACTTACATCGATTATTGTTTTCAATTCCTTAGTCCATCATCCAATAAATCGTCTATACATTCTGTTACGTTTTATAAAATCATCTTAATCACCTATTCACTCTCCTCTAGGTGCTTGTACTAGTTCTAACACCTTTGTAATATTTTCTAAGTAAATAAATGTGTACTTAACTTGCATGTTTGACCAAAAAAAAATTGCACGACCTTCTCTTTTTCCTTATGAAATTTTGCCTATTTAAATGTGCAAAAGCTCTAAATGATCATTGATGTCCAACCTCATTTGAAAAATAGTCATATCTCTCTCTCTCTCTCTCTCTCTCTCTCTCTCTCTCTCTCCCCCGTGTGTGAGAGTGTGTACGTGCGTGCTTTGGGTTTATGTTCTCAATAAATGGTGATAGGTTTCATCTCAACTCATGGATTTAAATGATAGGTGGAAGTTGATTTTTTTATGTTTATTTTTTGTATGTTATCCACGTATATTGATATTAGATACGAACATGATTTAACATGTAATCCATTTATATGTTATGTTTGAATGTCCAATTCGTAAATAACAACAACAATGACATTTTTTTCAACGAAACTATATGAAAATGTACGGTACAATATATCATAAGGTACCCAAGAACCCATGTCACTAATAGGTTCTAGAGTTTAAGGTGTTTCAAGAACCCACAAGGTAGTTGAAACACCTGCCTAAGGTTCTATTGCAGGGAAAATACCTTACCCATCCCAAAACCTTCTCACCTCTACTAAATACACCTGTAACACCTCTCCTCCACCTTTTTTCCTAGTTTTTTCCTTCCTAAATCTATTTTGAAAATACTTTGAACAACTAATATATAAAAAATAGAGGTAGAAAAAAGCCACATTAAAAGAATTCGTAGTGAATCACCTTTAAAGAATTTGAAGAAAAGACATAATAAGTATCATAACTTTTATGTAATGCTCATTTTAATGACATTAATTTTCAATCGATCATTTCAGTGCTATAACTTTTAGAAAACATTCGAACTACAATTTGTTTTCCCAAATAACTTAATTGGAGCAAGCATATGTAGTTTATTATTCTGAAAAATTAGCGAAGACTCAAAAGAAGGTGGACCGCTAACGGCAAAAATTTGTACCAAACATCTCATGATGTGAGAAGAGTGCCACTTTCCTAAATAGCTAAGATCTAACTGACAAAAAAATAAAGGTGTAACAGAAAAATAAATAAATAAATACAAGGATCGCAAAAGGATATACAGTCAACAACTCTAGGAAAGGAAAGAGAGATGAGCAGCATGTTAGGTGACGAACTTTAATCGCATTGTAAATCTTCCTTTTTATGCGATTAACTTGTAGAATATAAATTTACACATTCATAGTTTCAGTTGTGCGAAATTCTGACAGATCGAGATAAATAACCTATGCAATTATGCAGTTTTGTGCAAGCTCTTAGTAATTATTCTTCAGAAGCAAGGTAAAATTTTTCCTCACTCTGCATTTGTATCGATGTCCAGTGAGCACATCCGCACGAAGCCACCATGAGTTTGATCAGTTGGATTTCCTCGATAATCAACACAGTGTTGCCGCTGCTAAAAGATCTGTGGGCCGATTGGGGGATTCATTTCTTGGTCACCGCAAGCATTACCTGCGAGATTTTTCTCACAATATTAGGCATCCGTCGAAAATATATGACTTTGAATTTAGCTGTGAGATTCATCATCTGGGCCTCCTATTTGCTCCTTTCTTACATTGTAAAAATTGCGCTGGGCAAGCTCACTGATGTCCACATCGTTGATCCTGAAAATCCGAGTTACTACGTGGAGTTGGAAGGGCTGTTTGCCCCAGTGCTTCTGATGCAACTTGGGTACCCAGACGGCATAATGGCCTATGCGGTGGAAGATAACCGGCTGGGATTGAGACAGATTCTGAACATCGGGGCTACAATTGTCCTCGTGGTTCGTATTATCATTCGCTGTTGGGACAGCTCGTCCCCGGTCTCAAGGCTGTAGCCTGTACTTGCCCTTCTTCATTGCCGGGTTGACAAAGTCGGCGTTGTGGGTCTGGGCTCTCAAATCCGTGTATGATGATAACTCAATTGTGAACGCCGAGAACATACCCAAACTAACCGCCAAGGAAGCCTTTGTGAATGCCGAGGACTTACCTGAAGCAGCCGCCGAGATGGAAACGAGTGTTCCGCTTAGAATGTTACCATTGGACAAGAAGTTCGACTCCGCAAAGGACATCTTGAAGGCCTACTTTCGATTCGACTGTCTGAAGCCCCACCTCGTGAACTGGCCATACCACCCTGTGTTCATATCCCGTGATTGGATGTCCATCGATAGTTACCCCGCCAACCACGCTTTCACCCAGAATGAGATCGAGCTGAACTTCATGTTTGACGTGCTCTACACTAAAGCGCCCATTCTGTATACAAAACGTGGCCTCATAGCCCGCTTCTTTGGCTTCTTCTGCTTGGTGTCGGCCCTGTGTGGATTTGCAGTGATCTTCAGGAATGCCTTCTTGATCGATATGTACATCACCTATACCTACGCGTTACTGTTGGCAGTCACATGTCTTGAGCTTTATCCAGATCACAACGTTGGCATTTTCGGATTGGGTGGTGATCTATATGGGTAGGAACCTTAAGATGCCGCTCTTCTTGAGGCTCCTCCCGTTTCTGGCTGATCGATGCATGAAGAAGAAAAGATGGTCAAGGTCGATAGGGCAGCTCAATTTGCTAGAACACTGCCTGTCATACAAAGAAAGGCCAAAGCTCATCCGCAAGGTACTTGATTGGTTTAGTAAAAAGGAGATCTTCAGTTGTCATTGGTTACACTCTCGCCAGCCCATGCCCGGCTGCCTTAGGGCACTGTTACTAGGAAAGATGGCGGAGCTAGAAGAGAAAAGAAAATGCCTGCCCTTCGAGGAAAAAGGCAAGTGGACGCTTAAGATTTACGGTATCCAGGAGAAACAAGGACTGAGCAGTAGCATCGCCACAAAATTTACTAAGAGCATCATTATCTGGCACATCGCAACAGAAACCCTGCGGGGCCTGCACTCACTGGAAATCGAAAAATCCGACGCTTTTAGAGGAAGCGAATTGCTACCCTAGTACATGATATACCTCCTCGCTCTGCATCCTCACATATTGTCCCTCCCCACCACCGACATCACACTGGAGCACGCTTGTTGCACACTGCAGGTTTTCTTAAGGTACCGAGACTATAAAGAAGCAATTAGCATGCTGTCGTCGGTGGATGAAGATGTCATCCCACTCTTCGTGGAACCAAGTAATGTGACGAGGATGACTCGTGACTGGCACATGCTGTTGGAGGTGCAGAAGCTTGTGGCCGACCTGAGGACAATAAGCAACAAGTGGGAGGTCATCAGCAGCATCTGGGTGGAGATGCTGTGTTATGCAGCATATAAGTGTCCAGTGTATCACCATGCCAAGCGACTAAGAAGAGGAGGCGAGCTCATCACTCTTGTGTGGCTCCTCTTAGCTCACAAGACCGACAAGTTCCCTTATGAAAATCCTGAGGCTTGCCTCAAGATCCCCGAAATCTCCCTCCTTGGAAGAAGGTTCTTCTAGGTGCATCCAGAGGATTTTTGGGAAGAGATGCCAAAACTTTTTGTGACGGAGCTAAATGATGTGGCATCCTCAGGCACGGTCGGAAGAGAGATGCCACAACTTTAAGCCACAGTTGGCAGAGTCACATGATATCCAAGTAGAAGGACTTAAGCTCATATCTTTTCAAACTCTTAAGTTACATTTCAAATCTTCCCATGCTTTGGTATTAGGTAAAAATCTAACCTACAAATGGAGTAGAGTATTATAATATTTAATTGTTATACCGCATCATTGCTTATTAGTTGAAACTTTTAACATGTGAAATTAATCCCATAAAATTATACGAAACTAGAGGTGAATATGTCCAATCGATCAGAAGCAAAAATCTGCAAGGTAGTGTTTCAGATACATTTAGCATTTCTCATTTAAATGGCGTACTTGCATTCGTCTTTGTAATCAATTTATGTAAAAAACCATATGCCCTTGATCCTGCAATAAATTTATGTAGTTTGTAAATAATGTGATTTTGAAATTATTCCATAATATATTTTCCTTTTTATCCTATTTAGATAAGTAGCTTATTCGTACATTTGCAATGTGTGATAATCCATATGCCTTCTTATGGTATTGCTCACAAAATCGTTGACAGGCTCATCATACTCATTAGATGAGCTCAGTTACTTGATGAAGTTCTTGAAATCAGCCGAACGTACTTGATCACCTAATCTATTCCGATCGAACATTAAGAAAAGAATATACTTTTCCTCCTCATACTTTCACGCCCTTTCTGATTAAGTCCTTTTACCTTTAGTTAGTCCAACCAAGTTCTCCTAATTTCACAAATTTTCTAGTTAATCAAAACATTCTGCATCCAATCCGTCAAACAGATCTGAAAGTATTTTCTTGTCCTTTAAACTGGCCTGCAAATGAAAATGTTGTTGTCAAAGGTCAAATTTCGGGGTTTTATCGAAAAACTCAACGTTTGACTTGTGCATGAAATTTGAGATTTAAACTCCTTACTCTATATGCAATGATGGAAAGGCGAAAACGCCCATATGGCGTTGTTATGATATTTTCATTTTCAATAAAGTGTTGACTTTCTTAGATTGACCTAAAAGTCATTCGATAATACAAATTTTGACTTATTCATTAAATGGCGCCTAAATACTAATGCGATTGACTGAACCTAATTTATAGATCTAAATTGGACAAACGAATGCAGCATTTGACTATTTTCGGTTTAAGCATCAAGCCCTAATGCCATCAGAGATCTCGAATCTCAAAATAATTTTTCTATAGGGTGCAAGTTTGATCTGTTGGTGATATTCAGATGTCAACATCTTTTACATGGTGAGACATGGTTGTCTATAGTATTCCTACTTTTAATTTTCTTGTCAGTTGTGATTTTTGTCCAAGAATCGACAAAAGGGCCATTCATGTTGTCACGCCCCGAACCCCGAGCGCGTACCCATCCCTCTCTGGTCGATAAAATTTTGTGACTTCCCAGGACTAGTCGCCGACCCTTTTTATTTTGTTGCGCATGTGGAAGCGAAAACAAATCCCCTGACAGTAACTATCTCGGGATAGAAAAGCAGGACAACAATTTCACAAACAAACATGCTTTTATAAACATATGCTGAGTCTATGGTTAAAAGACTACAAAAGACTGCTCTCCAAAAAGAAGCGGTCCTATCCGCCCTATGCTTCAAATCACCTCCTCTCTGCTCCAGGTCCTTCACTCGATGACCCTGAAAGTGGTTATACAATAACCAGTGAGACAATGTCTCAGCAAGTCTATGCTCTAAACTGCAGCTAGGAGGGAAAGACGCTAAGAAGCGTTCTAAGCACGCAATCACACAATCAATGAGACTTACCTCGTCTCAGTTCCACCCTGCAGGTCAGCATAGATCATATCACAAATAAGAGCATCACTCAAGCTCAATTAATTGGAACACAATACTCAAATAAACACGCGTTCCTAGTTTTGATCTCGGCATATAGCACGGCCTACTCTCGTTCGGCGGTCTTCGGCATTGCTGTGCTTCGTCTCACCCCATTGAGCACGGCACGTCACTTCGTCGATGTCTTTCCCGAAGGAGCATAGGGTCCAGAATCCCATCGACCGGCTTCCCTTTATCAAGGGGTATCCCAAATAGGGATAACGTCCAGCTCAACAGCCGGGACGATTTTTCTTTGTCATCACATGATCATTCAAATATGGCCAGGCACCGCATTGCACTCAAATGCTTCAATTAAAATGGTGAACTGGCATTTTTTCTTCGTATTAGAAATACGCATGAAAATAGTCGTGTGTGGGTACACGGTCAACTCGACCTTAGAAAAATTGACATTCTTTCTTTTTGAAATCCCACTATTTTATATAGTACATAAAACCATTTTCGGTGTTAAAATCCGACACCGGGATTTTCGAGTAAATATTGAAAATTCACAATTTTTGGAATTAAATACCAAAAATCCAATAATCACTCAATTTGCATAATTTAACACTCAATTGCAGAAATTAACCACACCATTGCAATCAGCACGAAATTCCGGTCACCGGCCCTCCCGGCCTAATTTCCGGAAAAATAATTAATAATTAATTAATTTCGAAAATTAATTAATTAATTCAATTTAATTTCAAAAAATACTAACCTAGGCCAAATTTGTTAAATTAAATACCAATACGGACCCGGAAAATTCCCGAACCCTTCTACATAAATAACACAATTAAAATAGGTCTTAGCTCAACCATACTAACCACCTAACATGCTCAATTAAATATTTAAATCACTAACTTAATCTAACTAACCACCTAATTCCTAATTAAATAAATCTAAACACCACTTAGCCTCAAAACCTACTAACAAGAGTTTAGAGAATAAACTCACCTGTTAATTGCGGAAACCGGTTCACCGCGACGACGGCGCGACGGCGGTCGAAATCTGAATTTTCGGCGGCGTCGGCGGACATTTGGACCGGGCCTAGAACGGGCCCAACAATCTCAACCCAATTTGAGATTTGTGACAGGCTTGGACTGGGCCTCGAAACTGTTACAGACTTCAAGTGGCGTGGCTTGGGCTGCCGAATTTGGGCTTCAAATTACTGGGCCAATCTCGATTTAAAGAAACTGTTGGGCTGATTTCTTGTGGGCCTGACTTCGTTTGGGCTTCAAATTCTGCTGGAGATGGGCCCAACTACTGGGCTAAAAATGTTGGGACCCACGGGCTGCTGAACGAAACGAGCGGGCTGAATTACTGGCTCGTGGATTTCAATCGGCGCAGCTTCTGCAAGATGAAGACACGAGGAGGCAGGGATGATGGAGCTGTAGCGAATCGCGGCCAAAAGTGGAGAAGCTCGAGCATAGAGATGGACGAAGGAAGGGATCGTGGCCAACAATTGGAGGTGTTGGGCTGCAGTTTGGGTCGATCGTGGGCTGATGATGGGAGAACGGCGTGAGGTGGATGCATGCGGTCAAACAAGAGGCTTCAATTGTAGATGGTTGACCAAGGAGCAGCAATTCGTTAGACGTTGCTGCTGACGACAAGAAATAGTGGAGATGGGGCAGTTGACGTTGAAGAAATTGAGGGAGTCAACTTTGGTGGAGTAGGCATAGCTGAAGTTGACTTGGTTGGAGGCTTTTGGCTTCGCTTGGGATGTCGCGGCAAGTGGATGGATGCACGGCAGCAAAAAGGGAAAATGGAGGGTTGATTCTGTGGGGTTTTGATGCTGCGGGAAAATAATGAAAGGCAGATGGAAGGAAGAAGTGAAAGAGAAGTGCAAAGAAGACGGGGGCAAAGGAGAGGCGTGATTGAGAAGTTGCCGTAGGGGAGGGGATAAGTCAAGAAGAAAATATCCAATCTCATCATGGTTTTTTGTCCAAAAGTCTTCAAGTCTATCTACTTGGTCCCCTCTAATTCTTTCTTGACAATTGAATCCAAAATTAATAAATTTTGAAGCCAAATTTGCTGCCCAATATCCAGCTCCGAATTTCACAAACAAACCAAATTGAAGCCCAAAATAATGTTGCCCTCTCATGGTTCCGAATTTCCATTTTTATTTTTGTCTTCAATTTCTTCATTCAATTCTCCAAATTGAGGTCCAATTTCACGGTAGAAAAATCTCAAATAATTTTCTATAAGTCCCCAATACCATATAGCTCGGCTTGTAGGTTGAAAATCTTTTCAATTCGGCTTGTACGAATTTTCGCTAATATTCCGCAGCGTCCAAATCGGATTTCCGTAAAAAATCTCAGAATCTCCGAAAAATTTTCGGAGGATGAGTCGACATCCCTAAAATAGCTCGTGACACCACAGAACTTTCAATTTCTGAAATCGGGTTCAAATAAGCGGTTAATTTCAATCTGGCGTGCTTTTAGCGTGACCTAGTCTACCGGGTCGCTTTTAGGAATTTTTGGTGCACTTGACCCGTGATCGATTTGTCTCGAGTCACATAATGCATCTTCGACACATTGACGACTCTCGGTTGTCGTGAAAATCTCAAGGTTTCAATTACAGACACAGGGTACCCAAAACGTCGGAAAATCAATTTAGTGCCGATCGGTTAGAATTTTGAAATCAAGTGGAATCACCCACATTCTGATCACATACCTCAGTTGAATCGACCTATCACTGATCTCTGATCGATTCTGACAGTGTCGTAATGACCCTTGCAGATCAACATGGTCGAGCAGTCGGTTCATGGTCGAATTCTCAAGTCCAATTGCACTTAGATCCCTCAATTACTTCCTCAGATAGACTGGTTATCTCGTGAGTGATCAGCTCAGAGAATAGCACTATTGCCACGTCGACGAAAGACCCGATTTATTTAATTAAAAACGAAATCTGAAAATTCAGGCTGTCACAACTCTTCCCCTCTTATAAAAATTTCGTCCTCGAAATATAACCTATTACAATCCTTAAGCAAAAAGGTGGGGGTACAGTTGTCTCATCGATTCCTCGGTTTCGCAGGTTGCTCCTTCTGTGCGGTGGTGTTGTCAGACCACTTTGACCAACGGGATGGTCTTAGTATGCAGGACTTGCTCCTTACGGTCCACAATCTGAATCGGGCTTTCAACGTGCGACACTCAGTCGTCCACATCCAATTTCTCAAAATTGAGCACGTGGGTCAGGTCAGGCTCATACTTCCTTAACACCGACACGTGAAAGACGTCATGCACTTGTGCCAACCTTAGCGGTAATGCAAGACGATACGCTAGGATCCCGACTCTTTCAAGAATCTCAATTGGACCTACGTACCTCGGACTCAGTTTTCCTTTCTTGCCAAAGCGCGAAGTACCTCTCATTGGTGACACTTTCAGAAAAACGTGATCACCAACTTGAAATTCCAATGGCCTTTGACGCTTATCTGCGTAGCTTTTCTGGCCACTCTGAGCAGTCTTTAATCTGTCCCTGATAACGGCAACTGCATCCACTGACTGCTGAACCAACTCTGGGCTTGTGATTTTCCGTTCTCTGACTTCATCCTAACATACCGGTGTTCTGCACGCTCTGCCATACAATGCTTCGAAAGGAGCCATCTGAATACTCCGTTGGTAACTGTTGTTGTAGGCAAACTCCACCAGGTGAAGTTGTTCTTCACAACTTCCCTTAAAATCCAACACGCAAGCACGCAACATGTCCTCGAGAGTTTGAATTGTTCTCCCGGACTGGCCATCCGTCTGAGGATGATATGCTGTACTATACTACAGCTTCGTTCCTAATGCACTCTGCAGACTTTTCCAAAATGCAACTGTAAATCTCGGGTCTTGGTCTGATGTAATCGTCACCGGCACTCCATGCAGTCGAACTACTTGACGCACATACAGATCTGCATGTCTATCCAAACTGAGGTCCTTTCAAACTGCAATGAAGTGAGCCGACTTTGTCAATCTGTCGACCACAACCCAAATAGAATCATTTCCCCTCTGACTCCTTGGTAAGCCCGTCACAAAATCCATTGTGATATGTTCCCATTTCCATTCTGGGATCGCAAGAGGTTGTAGAAATCCTCCCGGCTTACAATACTGTGCCTTCACTTGTTGACATGTCAAACACTTGGCGACATGCTTGGCGATATCCGCCTTCATACCTGACCATTAATAGTATTGACGCAGATTCTGATACATCTTTGTACTGCCAGGATGAATGCTGAATCGCACGATGTGCTTCTGCCAAGATCTCCTCTCTAAGCTCTACATCGTCAGTACAACCAATCGTCCTCGGAACCTCGGGGTTTCGTCCTCGAAACTGAAAGTCGGTCTTCCTCTTCTCGGTATCCTCTTACAGGATTTTCGAATATCCGGATCGTCGGCCGAAGTGTCTTAATCCTTATTTGCACTTCCGGCTCAATTCTGAGGGTGGCCATGAGGTTTGACAGGTGGCCTACCTCAAATTTGAAAATCGAATCTCAAGCTCTCTCGATTAAGTTCCATTCCTTAATCAGTATATGAGCGACTGAAGACTTCCTACTCAGTGCATCTGCAACATTGTTCGCCTTTCCTGGATGATACAGTATCACAATCATAGTCCTTTAGGAGTTCCATCCAGCGACGCTGTCTCATATTCAACTCATTCTGAGAGAATAAATACTTGAGACTTTGATGGACTGTGAAAATTTGGAATCTTTCTCCGCACAAATAATGTCTCCAAATCTTCAGGGCGAAAATAATTGCTGCGAGTTCTAAGTCATGCGTCGGGTAATTCAGTTCATGAGGTCTCAACTGACGAGACACGTATGCAACAACTCTACCATGTTGCATCAGCACACAACCCAATCCTCTGAATGACACATCACTGTAGATCTCGTATCCTCCGGAACCAGATGATATGGTTAGCACAGGTGTGGTAGTTAGCTTTTCCTTAAGCTCTTGGAAACTACGCTCACACTTGTCTGTCCATATGAACTTCTCTTCCTTCTTTAACAGTCGAGTCATAGGAGACACTAACGCTGAAAACCCTTCTACGAACCTTCTGTAATATCCTGCCAAACCCAGAAAACTCCTGATCTCTATCACTGTTGTCGGTCTCGGCCAGTTGATAACTACTTCAATCTTGCTTGGGTCTACGGAGATTCCTTCTCCTGAGATCACGTGACCTAGGAAAGCAACACGAGTCAGCCAAAACTCGCACTTACTGGACTTATCGAATACACTAGGATGTCATCGATGAACACGATCACGAATTGATCCAGGTATTCTTTGAACACTCGGTTCATCAGATTCATAAAAGTAGCTGGAGCGTTCGTTAATCCAAACGGCATGACCGTAAATTCATAATAGCCGTACCGAGTTCGAAACGCTGACTTCAGTATATCTTCCTTTCTGATTCTCAGCTGATGATATCATGTCCTCAAGTTGATCTTTGAAAATATCGACGCTCCTTGTAACTGATCAAACAAGTCATCTATTCTCGGGAGTGGATACTTGTTCTTGATCGTCACTTGATTGAGTTGCCGATAGTTGATGCACAGGCGCAACGATCCATCCTTCTTCTTCACAAATAGAACCGGTGCTCCCCAAGGTGATGCACTAGGACGTATGAATCCCTTATCCAATAACTCTTGCATCTGCACCTTCGGTTCTTTCAATTCTGATAAAGCCATCCGGTAAGGAGCCTTAGAGATGGGATCTGTCTAACTCAATCACAAACTCTATTTCTCTTTCTGGCGGCAGACCTGGCAATTCTTTCGGGAACACATCTGGAAATTCTTGAACCACTGCTATGTCCTCGATCTTCAACTCCTTAACTGCAATCACATTAGGCGCATCCTCCGCCTGTCCTTTTGTGATAGCATAGGTCCTTCCTTGCACTGGAGGTCTGAGTAGTCCACTTTGCTGTGCATTTGGAGGTAAGAAGTCCTCGGTTCTAATTCATCTGTGGCGGTGGCAGCAACTGCAGCGGTCCCATTGGTCTTCTGGGACAATTTCTAGCCAAGTGACCTTGCTGGCCACACTCAAAACATGCACCTGGCCTAGAGTGGCACGGGGCTGACCCATGTCGTCTTCCGCAAAAGCGACACGCACCATTCTGTCTCTGTACAGACTTTCCTATTCCACCCTTCCTGTTGGGCGAAATGGGATACCTTCCTCCAGGCATAGGTCTCTTCCTAAACCTATTCCTATCCTAGTTAAAGCCAAACCGCGACCCAGATGTGGCGGCTTGTTCGTTCAGATTCTTCTTTATCAGTTGGGCTCGTCCGTATAGCTCGTTGTAATTCTTTATATCCAAAGGCACCAACAGATTTTTCAGCTCTGGTCGAAGGCCATCCAAAAACCTCATTACCTTCTCCTCAGGATCTGCAATCATTCTCATGGCATACTGTGAAAGCTCGGCGAACTTTGCCTCGTACTGGTCCACAATCATTGAACCTTGACGGAGGTGCAGAAATTCCGCCATCTTCAATTGCTTGGCACAGTTAGAAAAGTACTTGCTATTAAATGCTCTAACAAAGGTGTTCCACACCGGAACCACACCTTCGGGGAATACCTCTTCTCTGGTGGCTCTCCACCAAGTACTTGCAATCCCCTGCAATTGATATACTGCAAGGGTGACCTTTTCTTCTTCATCGCACCTCAGCAGTGCAAACGTTTTCTCGAATTCTTCGATCCAACAGATTGCAGCCTCGGGATCTCCTGTTCCGGTAAACTTCGGCGGTTGTAATTTAAGGAACTGCTCAACAAGCTTGTGAATAGGTCTCTCGGTCCCTCGTGGAACTTCCACAGGTGCGGCAGCGGCTACGGCAGCTTGATTTCGGGGCCCGCCGCCCCATCGATTTCCATTGTCCTGGAGCGCCCGCATGATCCCATCCATTCTCGGATCACCAGGGGCTGCTACCCCAGCACCAATCGGCGGAACAGGTAGCGGTGCTGCACCACTTGCGCTGGCCTCAGCCTGCGCTCTACCTCGACCACCTCGGGCACCGCCTCTTGTCGGCGTCCTTGCCCGAGTCACTGAGGATAAGGTCCTCTGCCTAGGAGTCCTCAGCTCCTGATCACTCATGTTGTAGCTCTTTTACAAAACCGGTTTCCAACTCCACATTGAATTAGAAACCGAGTGATCATCACAACCAATTTACCAAACAACTATCAATCACATGCATCAGCATAAAATAAAGGCCTTTCCTACTAACTATCCCAAGAACCCATCGCACCTTATCACTCCAAACACAAACTTCGCTCTGATACCATAAAAAGGGGATGTCACGCCCCGAACCCCGAGCGTGTACCCATCCCTCTCTGGTCGATAAAATTTTGTGACTTCCCAGGACTAGTCGCCGACCCTTTTTATTTTGTTGCGCATGCGGAAGCGAAAACAAATCCCCTGACAGTAACTATCTCGAGATAAAAAAGCAGGACAACAATTTCACAAATAAACATGCCTTTATAAACATATGCTGAGTCTATGGTTAAAAGACTACAAAAGACTGCTCTCCAAAAAGAAGCGGTCCTATCCGACCTATGCTTCAAATCACCTCCTCTCTGCTCCAGGTCCTTCACTCGATGACCCTGAAAGTGGTTATACAATAACCAATGAGACAATGTCTCAGCAAGTCTATGCTCTAAACTGCAGCTATGAGGGAAAGACGCTAAGAAGCGTTCTAAGCACGCAATCACACAATCAATGAGACTTACCTCGTCTCAGTTCCACCCTGCAGGTCAGCATAGATCATATCACAAATAAGAGCATCACTCAAGCTCAATTAATTGGAGCACAATACTCAAATAAACACGTGTTCCTAGTTTTGATCTCGGCATATAGCACGGCCTACTCTCAGTTCGGTGGTCTTCTAGCATTGCCAGGCTTCGTCTCACCCCATTGAGCACGGCACGTCACTTCGTCGACGTCTTTCCCGAAGGAGCATAGGGTCCGAATCCATCATGACCGGCTTCCCTTTATCAAGGGGTATCCCAAATAGGGATAACGTCCAGCTCAACAGCCCGGGACGATTTTTCTTTGTCATCACACGATCATTCAAATATGGCCCAGGGCACCGTGCATTGCACTCAAATGCTTCAATTAAAATGGTGAACCTGGCTTTTTTCTTCGTATTAGAAATACGCATGAAAATAGTCGTGTGTGGGTACACGGTCAACTCGACCCAGAAAAATTGACATTCTTTCTTTTTGAAATCCCACTATTTTATATAGTACATAAAACCATTTTCGGTGTTAAAATCCGACACCCGGGATTTTCTGAGTAAATATTGAAAATTCACAATTTTTGGAATTAAATACCAAAAATCCAATAATCACTCAATTTGCATAATTTAACACTCAATTGCAGAAATTAACCACACCATTGCAATGAGCACGAAATTCCGGTCATCGGCCCTCCCGGCCTAATTTCCGGAAAAATAATTAATAATTAATTAATTTCGAAAATTAATTAATTAATTCAATTTAATTTCAAAAAATACTAACCTAGGCCAAATTTGTTAAATTAAATACCAATACGGACCCGGAAAATTCCCGAACCCTTCTACATAAATAACACAATTAAAATAGGTCTTAGCTCAACCATACTAACCACCTAACATGCTCAATTAAATATTTAAATCACTAACTTAATCTAACTAACCACCTAATTCCTAATTAAATAAATCTAAACACCACTTAGCCTCAAAACCTACTAACAAGAGTTTAGAGAATAAACTCACTGTTAATTGCGGAAACCGGTTCATCAAGGACGACGAGCGACGGCGGTCGAAATCGAATTTTCGGGCGGCGTCGGCGGACATTTGGACCGGGCCTAGAACGGGCCCAACAATCTCAACCCAATTTGAGATTTGTGACAGGCTTGGACTGGGCCTCGAAACTGTTACAGACTTCAAGTGGCGTGGCTTGGGCTGCCGAATTTGGGCTTCAAATTACTGGGCCAATCTCGATTTAAAGAAACTGTTGGGCTGATTTCTTGTGGGCCTGACTTCGTTTGGGCTTCAAATTCTGCTGGAGATGGGCCCAACTGCTGGGCTAAAAATGTTGGGACCCACGGGCTGCTGAACGAAACGAGCGGGCTGAATTACTGGCTCGTGGATTTCAACCGGGGCAGCTTCTGCAAGATGAAGACACGAGGAGGCGGGGATGATGGAGCTGTAGCGAATCGCGGCCAAAAGTGGAGAAGCTCGAGCATAGAGATGGACGAAGGAAGGGATCGTGGCCAACAATTGGAGGTGTTGGGCTGCAATTTGGGTCGATCGTGGGCTGATGATGGGAGAACGGCGTGAGGTGGATGCATGCGGTCAAACAAGAGGCTTCAATTGTAGATGGTTGACCAAGGAGGAGCAATTCCTTGGACGTTGCTGCTGACGACAAGAAATAGTGGAGATGGGGCAGTTGACGTTGAAGAAATTGAGGGAGTCAACTTTGGTGGAGTAGGCATAGCTGAAGTTGACTTCGTTGGAGGCTTCTGGCTTCGCTTGGGATGTCGCGACAAGGGGAGGGACGCACGGCAGCAAAAAGGGAAAATGGAGGGTTGATTCTGTGGGGTTTTGATGCTGCGGGAAAATAATGAAAGGCAAATGGAAGGAAGAAGTGAAAGAGAAGTGCAAAGAAGACGGGGGCAAAGGAGAGGCGTGATTGAGAAGTTGTCGTAGGGGAGGGGATAAGTCAAGAAGAAAATATCCAATCTCATCATGGTTTTTTGTCCAAAAAGTCTTCAAGTCTATCTACTTGGTCCCCTCTAATTCTTTCTTGACAATTGAATCCAAAATTAATAAATTTTGAAGCCAAATTTGCTGCCCAATATCCAGCTCCGAATTTCACAAACAAACCAAATTGAAGCCCAAAATAATGTTGCCCTCTCATGGTTCCGAATTTCCATTTTTATTTTTGTCTTCAATTTCTTCATTCAATTCTCCAAATTGAGGTCCAATTTCACGGTAGAAAAATCTCAAATAATTTTCTATAAGTCCCCAATACCATATAGCTCGGCTTGTAGGTTGAAAATCTTTTCAATTCGGCTTGTACGAATTTTCGCTAATATTCCGCAGCGTCCAAATCGGATTTCCGTAAAAAATCTCAGAATCTCCGAAAAATTTTCGGAGGATGAGTCGACATCCCTAAAATAGCTCGTGACACCACAGAACTTTCAATTTCTGAAATCGGGTTCAAATAAGCGGTTAATTTCAATCCGGGCGTGCTTTTAGCGTGACCTAGTCTACCGGGTCGCTTTTAGGAATTTTTGGTGCACTTGACCCGTGATCGATTTGTCTCGAGTCACATAATGCATCTTCGACACATTGACGACTCTCGGTTGTCGTGAAAATCTCAAGGTTTCAATTACGAGACACGGGGTACCGAAAACGTCGGAAAATGAATTTAGTGCCGATCGGTGAGAATTTTGAAATCAAGTGGAATCACCCACATTCTGATCACATACCTCAGTTGAATCGACCTATCACTGATCTCTGATCGATTCTGACAGTGTCGTAATGACCCTTGCAGATCAACATGGTCGAGCAGTCGGTTCATGGTCGAATTCTCAAGTCCAATTGCACTTAGATCCCTCAATTACTTCCCCAGATAGACTGGTTATCTCGTGAGTGATCAGCTCAGAGAATAGCACTATTGCCACGTCCACGAAAGACCCGATTTATTTAATTGAAAACGAAATCTGAAAATTCAGGCTGTCACACATGTCCTTCGTCTATTTTCACATTGATTGAAAGCTTTTACGTCGACACTTTTCAGCAAAAAGGGGCTTCCTTGTAATTTTTCCACATTTCTACATGTACAATTCTAAGATCCTAGACAAGCTCAAACGTCAAGTCAAGGTAGAGATTGTTAAAATATGTCTCGAGTTTGAGTCCAATCCGAAATTCCGAATATTTCGAATTAAATATTTTGTGGTATAATAAGGAAAATCCTAGCCGCAATGTGCGGACACACTTTGCAGGATACACTTGGCTGTGTTCACACAAAAAGATAGAAAATATGTTCTGACCTTTGTGGCGGGATAAAATTATGTTAGAACTAGAATCAACATCTAGAGGGGGGTGAATAGGTGATTAAAGCAATTTTAACAAATTAATCCGAATGAGAGATTAATGAATTAAAACCAACAATCGCAGCAAATGAAAGTAATGAAAGATAAAAGGATTAGGGATAGAGAATCAAGACTCCAGATTTATAGTGGTTCGGCTTAGACCAAGCCTACGTCCACTCTCCCGCACGTACAGCCCCTTCCGGGCCGGATTTCACTAAGAATTAAAAAGAGTGATTACAGTCTCACGCTCTTGAGTCTACAATGTAGACGCTCTACTACACTTCCTCAAGGTCTCACCACAATATGATCTCTCTTTTGATTACATATAACACTCGAAGAATATGATCGCAAAATAGAAAATGAGATTTAGACTTTGGAATTCTTCTATCCGACACCCTTCAACAACTGGAGCATCTCTCTTATATACTTCTTCATGCCTTCTATACCGTTGGCACCTTCCAAAGAAGTTCTTCCAATCAACCCGTTGGACAGAATCAATTAGAGAGATCTCGAGCTCTTTAAGGTAAGTGTTGATATCCCGCTTTCGCCCATCAATCGGGATCCGTTGATCGCCCATACAATCGGGATCTTGGTTTCCATAAATAAATCCTTCCAATTATAAGTTGCGAAATCTTTAGAGAATCTATACATATTCGAATACGAAAGTAAGATCTTCTAGTGCTAAATCCAAGAGAAAGAAATTCTCTAGCCGTTAGAGTAAGAACCATATAAGATCGTAATAGAAGTTGGTGGAGACCGTCCACGAGAGTAGACTTTGAAATACGAGTCTTCTGAAAAACTTCGATCTTCGGACTTTCGTTAGTAGAGCCGCCAAGTCTTCAGACTAGATTGAGGAAAATGTTTTGTCAACTTCAAAATACCTGAAGAGAATTTATCCAACAAATTATTCCATCCTGGATTAAAATATGAAAAAGTAAAAGAAGGAGAAAGATAAATAAGAAAAAAATGCTAAAAGAAGAGTATAAGATCCTTGTCTTTATTCCCACTTGACAATGCCACCATGGCACCTTTTGCGTAGCCACCGACCATCACTCACTGGCCGCTTACCTTAGGTGACCACAATGCATGGTCGTAAATCTCAGGTAATTGGTTGTCGTTTGACCGTTTTCCTCTCTCGCACGTGTAGGTTGGCCAGATATAGCCACCGACCGTGGACCACCGTTGTTGTCACCTTGCCTTGTTGACCACCTAGCAGAGGTGGCCTTGAGGCGATGGCGACCACCACATATGTCACTGGTCATGAGTCAAACTTATTTCATACTGCTTTGGGGACGAACTAGCAGGGGTGGTCCTGCAGCGATGCAACCATCACCTGTTGCCACTGCTCACGAGTCAAATCTATACCGGGTGGTCACCCACAACCACCTTGAAATTGGTGACCATCCTGCACATTGTGTTCACAGTAAAATGGGGTTTTCTGTTTTTTCTTATAAGTTATTGTGTAATTTTAGACTTCCCTTACCTCAAAAGTTAGCTCAAAGGGTAAGACTTTTTCTCATGCTTATAAACTGACAACCAATTTCTTTCATAACGGATATGAGACAACCTTAACATAAGTTCTATATTAAATTACATATTATTCATATAATCATAGTCCGAGTTATATCTGATGCCTTACCAAAGAAGATATTGTTAATGACAAATCCCAACATTTTCCATCTTCTTTTATGCTATAACCATCATCCAGACTTCCTCAGAAAAAATGACCAACAAAATATAAATGGCTCCTTGGCTCACACTCTCCATTGCGTAGCACACACTTGTCATCAACAGTGCACCGTTTCCTCACTCTGTCATGAATAATCAGGTGCAATAAGTGAAAGCCAAGCTTTGAGAAATTAGGTGGAAACCACATCAGTCTACGCCAAGACACGTTTGGCCCTTTAGATCTAATTAAGTTTTGCATATTCCATCACCAGAGGCAAAGACTAAAACTTTCTCTTCCACATCCGAGTTCGTCTGCCAATGCAAGCTTGGATGTTGAATACGTACTCTGATCTTCTCAAGAGAATTTGTATACTACTCTTCTTGAAAACTTGTCTAAATGAGCCCTGACAGGATTGCAATGATTCACCATTGGAAAATACACTGTACCCATCGCCGATAATCTAGTTCACGTATGGTTTCAATAAGCCTCTCAACCTCCTTATTTTTCTCCATAGTGTAAGTAGTGTCTTGCTTAATGTCAGCAGCACAAACACTACTATTCTTCGAAAGAGAGCATTTTGATCAGACTACCGAAACAAAGCCTAATTGCAATAAGAAATGCCATTAAGAGTTCAGTTCATCTTCTAGTTATATTTCTGTAATAAAATGAAATAACTAACTTAGATATGGATAGGATTGTACTGTGTAATTGTTTATATTAATAGAGGAGATATTGAAAATAACTTGGAATTCTTATCCATTTGAACTCATTATGATCCCTTTTTTTTTCCTTATAATAAGTAAAATGAAGATCAGAGAGGATAGAGGCATAAGTGGACTTATTAATTGAAACCCACTTAAACACACGGAATAGCCCAATAGTTCATAAAACCCATAACACAAATTTGAAAAGGGTGGGCAAATCACCCACAAAGTCATAAATTTATTATATAAATGTCAATTCAATCATCAACTTTCATTAAATTTGGTTAATGTAGTCCTTAACATTTAATGATTTTTCAATGTAGTTTATCTAACCCTAACTGGTTGCAAATTGCCGATGTAGCAATCCAGTTATCGTCAATCGTTTTATATGTTGTGGCTCGCTATCTGACCTAAACCTTCTTTACTCAAAACTAGTTTCTTTTTAAAAAAAAATCTCTATTTTTTTTCCCTCGAAATGGAGGACGAGGACCTGAATTTTCACTCCACCCGTCAACTGAGAGTTGCACATTACTGCTATAATTGTTGGCCATGTAACCGAATGGCAATTTGAAGAACGAAATCCCTGAAGATGGATTCGGAAACGAGTTTTGCCTGCCAGTTGCGGTGCTACCACCGCCAGCATTTGGATCTGCCCCTCCTTTCTAGCGGCAATCTCTCTTACGCAACATTAGTGAATGACAAAACGACAAGGATGATTGGCCCGGCCACAATAAGCTTGCCGACCCCTCCCTAAGCAATATCGTCAGGCTCGTGGCCTCCGATGGAGCTGGCAAAGGCAAGAAAGAGATAAACAACGAAAAAATCTCCAACTGCACCATAGAGCATCACAATGGATCCGACTGTGGCTGGCTGCCACAAGCTCACACTGGTGACCATGCTGGTCCAGCATAGCATGGAGATTCCTTACTACCGACGCGGGTAGGTAGCGATGGAGTCGAAGACATGACCCCGTTCCCAACTTTGAGAATGGGTCCCTAAGGCTATTTTGTTGAAGATACCGTTGCCGATTGATCTTGATTGTGGGAATATTGTATGGAATATTGTGTATATCTTTGGGATATTATGTATTTCTTTATTCCTTAGTTATTTAGATACTTTGTATTATAAATAGATTGTAATTACATACTGAAGAGATAATGAAAGCAATACAATTTCTCCCAAATCTTAAGCTTTCTTTTTCGACATGGTATCGAGCCTCCCGCCTTGGCCTAGCTTCCGCAACGTTTTTCTTCTTTAGGGAGGAACCATGTCGAAGATTGAGGATTCAACTTCGTTGTTTCGAGGGAAACCACGTCTCCCAACAATCAAAGAGGAGATGTCGTCCCTACGTAACAACCGCCGAATCCATCGATAATCAAACGAGTCTCGTATAGCCCAACACAGGATTTGCGGGACCCTACATTCAATGGGTACTGTACCAATTCAGCCAAATCAAAATTCACCTCAAATCGCGGCCGGAAGGAGTGGTGGGTCGGAAGAAACGAACTCGCACATACCCGGGGTTCGGGTCCCGGATACGGACCGAGCCGGACTTTCCGGTCAGTGGTTCGGGTTCGGGATACGGGGCAAGCAATCCCTACCCGACCTACGGACCCGGATTTTTTCCTTTTGCCGGAGTTGGTGGTCGGCCGGAACCCGGAGACCCACCGTACACCGCGCGCCGACGGACCGGAGCTCCGCTTGATTTCCCAAAGAATCGTCGGGATCGGAGAATTACTCCCGTGGTCTCGTGAGCTGCGGCGAGCGCTCGTGACCAAGGACAAGGATGCTTTCTTGGACGGTACAGTCCCGATACCGTCCGACGAGCGGCTTGCACGCCAATGGCGGAAGTGTAATCAGCTCGTTCGGACTTGGATAGGAAATTGCCTCACCACAGAGGTTGCCGCGGGGTACCACCGACCGAGGATGCCCAAAATTTTGGGAAAACCTACGAGAGATGTATGGTAAGTTAGATAGAGCAAAAATTTTCACATTAACACAAGCTTTATCAGATCTCAAGCAGGGAAATTTATCGATTTCGGCCATCTACAATAAGCTATCTGCCCTATGGAACGAAATCGAAATGACAGAGGAGAAACTAGACGGACCCGAGACGACCTTGGCTCAATATCGGGCTATGAAGGATCGGGAGAAGACTACAAGGTTCTTACTCGTGTTAAACGAGACATACTTACCGTTTCGAAGCCAAATCTTAGCCATGGATCCGGTTCCCCCACTCGGCCGCATATACCAACTTGCGGTGCAAGAAGAATCTCAGAGGTTGGCGTCGTCCGAGTACACGAAGACGGGAGATCGTGTCGTGCTTGCGGCAAAGGCTTCGTCGGAGCACCGGAATGGATTTTCCAGATCTGGCCATGGAGGTTTGGCGAAGAAGACGGGGGCCGCTAGGGTTGCGGGAGGAAGAAGAAGAGGGTTTGTATTTCCCTCAAATGGACGGTCAAGATTCCTTCGGCAGATCGGACGGCTCAGGCAGCTCACGAGGGACGAACAGCCGTGATTCGTCCTTCGGATCGGACGATGGAGGCTACTCGCGCGGGGCGAACGGGCGAGACTTCGGATCTGACGGTGGAGGATCTTTCGCGAGATCGGACGGCTCTCCTTTCGCCCTTGGCGCGCCACGATCCGACGGCCCATCTCGCGTGCGTTCAAGCGATCCAACGGCCAAAATTCAAATTCATCCTCAAACAGAAATAATTCGGGAAAATGGAAAGGTAAATTTTGTGATTATTGCAAAAACCTTATCATACCAAAGAAAATTGTTGGAAATTGCATGGAAGACCGGGGAGAAGAAAGAACGAGAATTTTCTATAGCAGCAAATGCTAAGGTGAATCAACCCATCGCAATGATCGCTCCAACAAATCATGAGGACCTTAAGTCAGATGGGAATTCAAGAAAAAATGCCTAGCTATGCAGGTATTTCTTATTGTTTGATGAGTAATATTTCGAGCAACGCATGGATTATTGATTCAGGTGCTAGTGACCATATAGTCTGTGATGAACGTTTCTTTTCTAAATTAGACAAATCCTCAAAACATACTTCCGTTCGCCTTCCAAATGGAAGTGATGTTTCAAAGATAAAATTGGGGATGTTGAGTTGAGCCCTTCCATCACACTTAAAAATGTCCTTTTTATTCCAAATTTTCAGTTCAATCTCATTTCCGTATCCAAGATTTGTCAAGACAATCTCTGTCGGGTCATTTTTGATTCTAACATTTGTCTCTTTCAGGCCCCTTTGACTGGGACACCGATGGGCTCGGGTAGGAATTTCGAGGGACTTTATTTCTGGACAGCGTTTCCAAAGAATTTTTTTCAATAAGAGCATCCTCTCGTAATGCCAATCATAATAAAAATGTCTCTTTATCTCATCGCGTCTAGGCCATAGTGCCGCTTTTCCTCATCCCAAGTGTCCTATATGCCCATTGGCTAAACAGTCCAGAATGTCTTTTCCAAAAGTACATCACGTGCCGCTAGAGCTTTCTCACTATTACACATGGACATCCTGGGCCCATATCACACCCCTCATCGTGATGGGTCACGCTTCTTTCTTACTATCGTGGATGATCATACTCGAGCAACTTGGGTTTTTCTTATGCAGTCCAAAGCCCAAGTTCTCTCACATCTCAAAATTTTATTATTCTCATCAAAATCAGTTTAACAAATCCGTACAACGGATTCATCGACAATGGACGAGAATTCTTTAATCATGAATGTTCTTCCTTGTTTATTTCCAATGGCATTCTTCACGAGAGCTCCGTGTCTATACTCCTCAACAAAATGGGATTGTAGAAAGGAAACACCGTCACTTGTTAGAAGTTGCTCGAGCCATTAAGTATCAAGCTTCAATTCCGAAATGTTTTGGGAGACGTGTGGTCACAAAAAAAGATACCTAATCAATCGAATGCCATCTCGAGTTTTGAGTGGGAAAACCCCTATTCGAGTCATTGTTCGGAAAACGTCCCGACATTTGTCATCTTCGTGTTTTTGGATGTTTATGCTATGTATCTACCACGGGCCCTCGGGATAAATTGGATCCTCGTGCCTGTTCTTGCATATTTATGGGATATCCTACCCTTCAAAAAGGATATTTGGTGCTTGATCCATCTACTGGAAGATTCTTCGTTAGCCGAGACGTCATCTTTCATGAAGATGTTTTCCCTTTCAAGGATAGGGCACCCTTGCATCAACATGACGATTCCTGACGTCTTTTCGCCCTTTTTTGCATGAAGACAATACTCCGCAAGCACCCATGATGATGCTTCCACAAGTAATGTCTCCTATATCGTCTTCAGATGTTAATGTACATGTTGCTTCGGAAGGGGACAATGCAATATCTAGTATTCCTTCAACGAGTATATCGGAAGGATCTGGATCTCCGAAATCCAATATTCCAGCAGATGATACTTCTGGAAATTCACAAGTTGCTGTTCCATCTGAACCAGCTAATCTTCGGCGATCGAGACGCACAGTTCGACCACCAACATGGACAGCGGATTATGTTTGTTCCTCCTCAACAAAGTGTGGTACACAATATCCTATTTCCTCCTATGTCAGCTTTGCTAATCTCTCTCCCGAACATAGATGTTGTGTTAGTAGAATTTCTGAGCAACGGGAACCTTCATCCTATGATGAGGCTGTCATGGATCCTCATTGGCAAAATGCTATGAAAGATGAATTACAAGCTCTCATCGAGAATGAGACTTGGGATATTGTTCGCCTACCTCCCCATCGTAAACCCATAGGATGCAAATGGGTATTTAAGATCAAATACAAAGCAGACGGATCCATTGAACGATACAAGGCCAGATTGGTTGCGAAGGGATTCACCCAGAAGGAAGGATTTGATTATACGGAAACTTTCTCTCCTGTTGCTAAAGAGGTCACCGTACGGTCCTTTCTTTCTATTGCAGCCATTCGTGACTGGCCTCTTCATCAAATGGATGTTCACAATGCTTTTCTACATGGAGATCTTGAAGAAGAGATTTATATGGATATCCCACCGGGATTTCGCAGACAGGGGGAGGGAAGTGTATGTCGTCTCCGAAAATCCCTATATGGGCTTAAACAAGCATCTCGTCAATGGTATGCCAAGTTTACCAAAGTGCACTTACAACTGCAAAATTCCAGCAATCTAAGCATGACTATGCTTTATTCACATGGAAACAAGGTACGTCGTCAATTTACTTACTTATATACGTTGACGATATACTCATTATGGGAAATGATGCGCCTGCCATTGAGAGATTCAAAGAGTATCTACATTCTACATTTCATATTAAGGATTTGGGATCACCTAAATACTTTCTTGGGATAGAAATTGCGCGGTCAAATAAAGGCATATGTCTTAGCCAACGGAAATTCGTATTAGAAATCGTGTCCGAAGGGGTTTGTCGGGATCTAGGCCGGCTGTTATTCCAATTGATCGAATATCAAGTTAACAACAGCTGAATATGACCAAGGGTTGTCACCTATAAACAAGGATCCTTTGCTTAAAGATCCTTCGCTTATCAAAGACTCGTTGGAAAGCTTATTTATTTGACCATGACTAGGCCGACATTGCTTATGCGGTTCGATTCTTAGTCGGTTCATGCATGCTCCGAAACGGTCCCACATGAATGCAGCATTGAAGGTCATTAAATACTTGAAAGGGTGTCCTGGATTAGGAATATTGCTATCCCGAGACAACAATATGGAGATGGTAGCATACCGTGACACGATTATGCTACTTGCCCCATGAGTAGAAGATCGTCACAGGATTCCGTATAAAATTAGGGGATTCTCTAATTTCATAGAAGACAAAGAAACAATCAATTGTATCTCTATCATCCGCAGAGGAGTAATACCGAGCAATGGCGAAAACTAGTTGTGAGATAGTTCGGATAAGAGGCCTTCTTCAAGACCTTGGTGTACAAATGAAAGAGCCTACCGTCCTATTTTGTGATAATGATGCTGCGCTTAAGCTTGCAATGAACTGATATTCCACGAAAGGACAAAGCATATAGAGATTGATTGTCATTTCATCCGAGACAAGATTCAAAATGGGGTGATTAGAACAAAAGGGATAAGAACGGCAGAAACAACCCGCAGACATCTTTACCAAGGCATTATGTCAAAGGCAACATTTGTATCTACTAAACAAGCTAGGCGTCTTCGATGTGTATAGACCGCCAAGCTTGAGGGGGAGTGTTGAAGATACCGTTGCCGATTGATCTTGATTGTGGGAATATTGTATGGAATATTGTGTATATCTTTGGGATATTATGTATTTCTTTATTCCTTAGTTATTTAGATACTTTGTATTATAAATAGATTGTAATTATATACTGAAGAGATAATGAAAGCAATACAATTTCTCCCAAATCTTAAGCTTTCTCTTTTTCTGACATATTTGGCACTCTACCAGGTTATGAGCATGGATGGCTTCGTCTTGTTCTTGCATCTAGAGAGCACGATGTTGCCGGTGCCATGGCTGGTGGATCACACCAAGCTCTAGGGTTTGGTGCGATGCTTTGTCACGATGATTGCCACTGGAGAATTGATGATTGTGGCTGACGCTAACTGCATCATGATCTTTGAATTTAGTTTGTTGTCTATGGAGGTCTAAATCGGTCTCTAAAACTACTGGGGGAGGTTGAATCGAAAAGTAGTGCATAAATCCATACTGGCCATGCCCACAATTTTTTTTTTTTTTTTTTGGTGAGAGATGTAAGTATCATTTGTTAGGGAAATCCTTTATGATGTTTTAGAGATTGATAAAATAAATCAAAAGCTACTAACATGTTTAATGGTTAAGTAATAGACTATGCAGATGATAGAACATGTGAAGTATATTATCAAAGTCTATACTTGAAAAAACTAGAAGATAGACTGTATGATGAAGCTGAACTTATTCAAATTATGTTAAGACCTTAAGGTTAAATATGTTCAGAAGCAGAATATGTTCAGACTTACGTTCAGATTGTAAGTCTACTTTAGACGGAAGACACTAAGACTTTACTTCGGATAGAAGACACTCAGATTTTACTTCAGACTGAACACACTCAAACTTTACATATAGAACAAGACACAAGTCCAGAACGTGACAAAGTCTAGAATGAGACACAAGTTCAGAACATAGCAGATTCACAATAAAGCATGTTCAGAACAAGACAACTTGACAAAACGTAACACAAGCCCCAATGCATAATGGCTAGTGATCTGGTTTGGATTCTACATCTAGATATATTTGATTGACTCAATCTAATTGATTGTCAACTGGATATTGAAGACAATAACTTTCTTAACGAAGAAGCTCTACTTATGGAAACTAAGATTCTATTTGTATGGGTGATTAAAATTGACTTGGGATTCTGCTTCTGTCACTTAACGGCTACTGAATCTTCTTGATACAGATTTATCCAATGGGTAGATTGGAAGATGATCTTCTAAATATTGTCCAACGGCTAGTTTGGAAGTTGAGGAGTATTTAAGGAGACCAAGGATTGAGAAGCAAGAGACGAAGCATAGAATCTATAATTCCAAAGTCTGAGCAAACTTCGATCGTACATTTGTCTTTCATGAACTTAAACATTTGTGATCGTGAGAGAAATACCAAAAGAGTGACTTAGTGAGATAGTGTGATATATCAATAAGTGTTTGCACTCAAAGTTGTAATATCTTGTTGATCATATAGTGAAATCCAGCGTGGGAGAGTGGACGTAGCTTTGATCTAAGCCGAACTACTATAAATTTCGTATGCAACATTCTCTACCCTTAACTCTTCTTATTTAAGTTTGTTGCATACTTACAGATTATTTCAGAAGTCTACTCTATCGCATAATAGATTTTGAACATCTACCAAAAGTCTGGTGGCTCGTTTAATTAGACTCTAATCCTTTTTTAGACTTTGCTCGCAACTTATTTTATTCCACATTTATTTATCAAGGTTTATTTTAAACACCTATTCACCCCCCCTCTAGGTGATAGTACTAACATTTTTAATTGGTATCAGAGCCAAGTACTCGTTTTATTGAAGTGGTTTTTACTTTTGAGCTAAAGATCTTCTATGGCACTAGGATTTATGAAAGGACAAAGCAACACCAGGCTACCATATTTTGATGGAAAAGAATACAACATTTGAAAAAACAAAATGAAGGCATTCCTAAGATCTAGAGCAATGGGATGTTGTGGAAAAGGGAATCAATCCCATTGCTACGTCTACATCAAATAGGGCTTTAACTTGTGGGTACTAACATGGGTATTAACGTGGACAAATTTTAATAAAATTGAATTTATTTTTAGTTTTAAATTTTTTTATTTTTCCTCTTCTTTTTCTTTTTATTTTTATTTTTTCCTCTTCTTCCCCCTTTTCCTTTTTTCCCATAGGGATCGGCAACTAGGCCGGGGTTGTGGCCCTCGCCCAAGTTTGGGGGAGGCTAGCATTGCCATGGCCTTCCCAACCGTGAATGAAAGTGGCCTTGCCCGTGGCTGCTGAGGCCATGGCGGCCTTCACTTGGCATCACCCAACGCTTGAGTGAAGGCGACCATGGCTTCGCGAATTGCGGGCAAGGCTGCCTTCGCCCACTACAAGGCCAAGCTAGGGCCGTGACCATCGCCAGCAACCGGCAAGGGCTTTGTGATCCTCACCCAAGCTCGTCGAGCACCGTTGAGGAGAAAAGAAAATTGGGGAAAAAGAGGAAAAAGAATAAGAAAAATATTTTAAAAAATAGATAAAATAAAAAATTTAGAAAAATAAAATATTATTAAAATTGTGCACATCAACGTCAGCGATGTCGGTCAGCCAAATTTGGTCAAATGGATTGAAGTGGCACAATTGCAATAGATTTAAGATTTTTTTTTGGTATTTCTCCCAATGAAATGTCATATGCAAAAGTGTGATGAGATAAATATGATGCATGATTATGCATAAGGAAACAGCCTATTTATCTCTATGATGCAAAACTAATTGATATGTTAACCTATACTAATCTTCTTTTTTTGTGTGTTTTCTAATTAAATTAACATAACAAATATGCAAAATGAGCCCTAGATCACTACATGATCGAAACCTACATGCATGCGTGAAGATGGATTAATAAGTTATTTCCGACACAAGATGAAATTATTGGAACAACTACAATTTTACCGTTCGAGGGTAGTTTTTAGAGGTAAGCTCTCGACTCGCTTGAAAATGGCAATACTGCTCTTCGACTGTTTATTTTGTTAGGAGCCGTATTCTCCAACTTGAATGTTGAAGAAACAGCGTTAGCATGGACATAGAAAGACGATTTCCTGATTATGATAAAAGCAAGACTTTAACATTTTGCCCGAGTATTCCCGTTCACGAGGACCAAGGCTTTTGTCATGATTCCATCATAAAAGAGAGACATCATTGAGAGACCAACATATGTGATCATCAACCGGTCCGTCCGATTAGGTTCAAAATTTCGCCCACAATATGTGATCTTAATTCTTTTCAAAAGCTCGGGGTAATTTTCAAATGAAAAATTTTCAAACGAAATAAGATTTCAATTTGCGCAAAGTAAGATTTCAAACCCATGATTGAAATATTCCGTGCAAACCATCTGTTCAACGGGTTAGACTAGCAATATTGGCTTACGCCTTTATTTCGTTCTTTGTATGAACCATTCAATCCATCTTGAGAGCTCATATGTTAAAACTGAATATGGGAATTTTTCAATCACGGATTTAAACTGCTAGGACGTCCGAAAAGCATATGATAAAAATTCGAGAGAAACGAAAGAAATTCTAAGGAGTAAGAGATATTACAATCGGTGAAGCAAAGGGAGTTTTATAATCACAAAGTCACACGCATGGGACTTGTGAGACATGACACCTAAAGCTGGGATATCCTATACGAAAAAGATTATAACACTTACAACTGTACGTGCACAAGCTGCTTACATACAAAGGAGAAAAAGGAAAAGATATGATGGAATAATCTCAAAGTCACATTCTCTTTTACAGACAACATAAATTGAGTGCAGGATCGACAGCATATAGTTTTCACCTCAACCTTTTAGGGATCAATGAAACTAGTTATACAAAGACGAACGCGAGCACCTCATTCAAATAAGAAATGCTAGATATGTACTAAATTACTCCCTCGCAATTTTTGCTTTCTAACCAATTTGACAAGGTCAACTCGAGGGAATAAGTTGTAAAATTTCATGTGATCATAGGTGTTCAAAAAAATTTAAGCTATTAAATGAAGCGTGGTTAATATTTAAATATTCCAATATTCAATCTCATATGTATGCTAAAATTTTGCATAATAAAGAAATCTGAAAAATATATAATCGAGAAGGCAAATGAAGATTTGGAAAGACATGAACTTAAGACTATGACACATATGACACAATCAACTGTGATTTAATATTTAAATTTTCGAATATATATAAACCAACTACACATGACGATGTCACATCACACAAGGTTGTATCGAGTTTTAGCATCTCTCTTCCCAAAAATCTTTCGGAAGCAACTAGAAGAATCTTCTCTAGTGAACGGTTTGGAGGAGGGGGCAAGATCTTTAGGAATTTCCGGACGGTACTTGTCAGTCTTGTGGGCCAAGAGGAGCCACACATGAGTGATAAGTTCACCTCCTCTTCTCAGTCGCTTGGCATGGTGATACACTTGACAGTTGTATGCTGCATGACACAGCATCTCCACCCAGATGCTGCTGATGATCTCCCACTTGTTGTCCATCATCCTCAGGTCGATCACGAGCTTCTGCACCTCCGACAACACATGCCAGCCATGAGTGATCCTTGTCGGCTTACTCAATTCCACGGGGTCTGGGACAACTTCATCTGCCAACGACAATTTTCTAATTGCTTCTCTATTGTCTCGTTGCCTCAAGAAAGCCCTCAGTGTGCAACAAGCGTACTCCAGCGTGATGTCGGCAGTGGTGAGGGACAACATGTAAGGACGCAAAGCAAGGAGGTATATCATGTAATCTGATAGGAATTTGCTTCCTCTACGAGCATTGGAGTCATCTCCCTCTAATTCGTGCAGGGTTTCTGTCGCAATGTGCCAGATAATGATGCTCCTATCGAATGTCATCTCGATGCTATTGCTCAGTCCTTGTTTCTCTCTGATGCCGTAAGTGTCGAGCGTCCAGTCGCCTCTTTCTGTGAAGGGCAGGAGGTGTCTTTGCTTCTCTAGCTCTGCCATGTTTTGAACAACCAGCACCTTGAGGGACGAGGGGATGGCCTGGCTGGAGTGTAACCAATACCTTCTGAAGATCTCCCTTTTCTCGAACAAATCAAGTATCGTGGCGACAGGCTTTGGCCATTGCTCGTACAAGAGGCGGTGGTTTAACAAATTGAGCTGCCCTACCGACCTCGACCATCTTTTCTGCTTCATGCACCATCTGGCTAGAAACGGGAGGAGCCTTAGGACAAGCGGCGCCTTAAGGTGCATACTCATCTTCACCACTGCCCAATCCGAAAACGCCAGCATCGTGATTTGATAAAGCTCCAGAGATGTGACTGCCATCAGTAACGCATAGGTACAGGTGATGTACATATCGATCAAGAAGGCATTCTTGAAGATCACGGCAAATCTACACAAGGTAGGCACCAAGCAGAAGAAGCCGATAAAGCGGCCTATGAGGCCGCGTTTTTTGTACAGAATGGGTGCTTTAGTGTAGAGCACATCGAACATGAAATTCAGCTCAATCTCGGTCATGGTGAAAGCACGGTGAGCGGGGTAACTGTCGATGGACATCCAATCGCGGGATATGAAGACAGGGTGGTACAGCCAGTTCACGAGATGGGGCTTCAAACAGTCGAACCGATAGTAGGCCTTCAAGATGTCCTTTGTGGACGTGAACTTCTCGTCCTCAGGGAACGCTTCAAACACTTGCTTAATGCCGGCTTCTTCGGACATGTCCTCCGTGGTCACGCTCGAGTTCTCATCATACACGGATTGGAGAGCCCAGACCCACCCCACCGACTTTATGATTCCAGCCACGAACAAGGGGAAGTACAAAATTGAGACCGGGGATGAGCTGTCCCAACAGCGAACGAGAATCCACACCACAACGCCCACCGTAGCCCCAATGTTCAATATTTGTCTCAATCCCAGCCGGTTGTCTTCCACCGCATAGGCCGTTATGCCATCTGCGTACCCGAGTTGCATCAGAAGCAACGGGGCCAATAGCCCTTGCAAAACCACATCGTAACCTGGATTTTTAGGATCGTCGATGCGGACCACAGTAAGCTTTCCCAGCGCGATTGTCGCAAAGTAAGATAGTAGCAAATATGTGGCCCAAATGACGAGATTAGCTGGAATCCACGTCACATATTTCCGACGGCTGCCTAATATTGCGAGAACAATCTTGCAGGCAACGGTTGCGGCGACCAAGAGCTGAATCCCCCACGCCACCCACAGGCGTTTTACAAAGGAAATGCAAGTGAGCAAACTCATGGCAGCTTCGTTCAGGTGTGCTTACTTGACATCAATGCAAACGCAGAGTTAGGAAATTTTTCACATTGCTTCTGAAGAATAATTACAAAGTGCTTGCACCAAACTGCATAAATGCATACATAATTGCATAATATGTTTCGAGTGACCCACCGATCAAACACAGCACACTTAAATATTTTATAATACTTCCTTAAGTTCTCTGTGTTTCACTTGATATTGATAATGACTGTCAGGCATTGCAGATACCCAAGGACTAGAAAGAAGATTCACAAAGCAATTAAAATTCTTCTTTTTAATAATTTTAAATTAATTTTGTTCATTGAAAGTCCAGGCAAAGAGAATACATAGGTAGATGTTTTTCTTTTTCTTTTTTTCAAGATTGTTTGTTTACATTTAAGCAAAAAAAAGTTAAAAAAAGGTATCCTTTTTTGTTTTCCCGTCAATTTAAAAAAAAAAAAATTATATGTGAATCTACACGTTAATAATTAAATGATGTGAAAGTGTTAGGAGTCTTTTAATTTTAAAAGAATTAATATCCATGAGCCGGAAATTTTGGATTAAATAAATAGTAGAAACTAAAACCTATTCAGACAAATCTCACGATTCAAAGTAAGTTGATTCAAAAACAAAGTGGCATTATATTTACCCACTTGCCCATCTCTTCTCAATTTTCATCTCCTATTCCTTAACGATTCAAAGTAAATTGTTGTACTACAAGCATTTTCTTAAATTAAATAAGATCTAAGGTGCCTAATAACGCAAGGAAAGTTCCTAAAGGAAAGAATGATTTATTCCGAGTAAATCTTCCAATTAAATAATAACATTTCTTTTATTATAAACTTTTCTTTGTTGACACCACCAAATAACATCGACTATTTATCATGGGCTTGGCCATACAAGATTATTGGTGTTCCAATGGATTTTATCATCGTGCATTCTTGGTTTACTAAGGGTAAATACAAAAAAGAAAAAAATAGGAAATAGCAATTTCATTATATTTTCTTGTAAATTTTGAAGATTTTACCTTAAATTTTTAGTTACATATTTTTGTTCAGTAAATAAATTCTGACATTAAAGAATAATTAAGAATTTCATTTTCCGGCGAAAGGACATTTTTCACATGCTGAGTTTTATTCATCTTTTGTTGGATTTTCAATGTGCATCGGGGATTGAAGAAAGAAAAAGTAAGTACAACTACCAAATTCCACGTAAGGCAATCATCATATGCATCCAAATCGGCAGCGTAGCGAAACTTTGGAAGCCAAAGCCCTTATTAAAGACAAAACGGGCAGTAAAGGCAAAGGCCTCATGTTCCTCTAGACAGGACAGATGGGATTCTTGCTTTTAAGCCACCCGCTTAAACTCTTCTTTGAATGCCCAAAGAGATAGCGTTTTATTTCGCCCAACCTTCAGATTGCAGATTTGTTCACCAAATCTCACATTCGTACTCGGCATGAATTCTTTTTGGACAGTGGGACATGTGTCAATAATGGACCACGTGTCAATTCCTCATTAGGCAATTGTGAAGCACCAAAAGACCATTATTATTGTTGGCATAATTTTTCGCGTCTTAGTTAAAACATAAACATAGTTATTTATCCAAGTGATAGGGTAAAAACAGTGATTATTTTGAGAACTTCTGTACAAGAAGGCGGAGCGCAGTGATCAAACCCATCTCCACATGAGTTCTCTCCACATTGCTCTACCAGGTAAAAACTCCTAAAAGTTTCCAAACCCAATTTACTAACCCTCCACTCCTACAATAACTATTTATCTTTCTCCAAATTTGCTTGGACGCAATTTTGTGGCTCAACAGATTTGTTCTGCTTTTCATCCACAATTTTAATTTTTTTTTTTCAAATTTGAACAAATGATGAACTATTGGACTTTCCGAATCATTTCGTTTTTGAGATCTTCTTTTATTTAGCCTCCACATTCTATTGAGGATCTCTAACTAAAGGTTCATTCTCCATAAATTCTTTAGATGTGGCTTTTAAGTTAAAAAAAAAAATCAAAACTAATTTTCAAATAAAAAGAGAGAAGGGAAAAGGTGGAGGAGAGTTGTTCCGGGAGTATTTAGCAGGAGCGTGCCAATTCCTAAGTAGATAGGATATTTGCATTGCCCTTGAACCTTTGATTTCAAGTTTTTGAAATCTGAAGCCTACTTTATAGACCTACAATGGAACCTTGAACTTCTTAGTTACCACCGGTTCCAAGGTACCCATACTGAATTGTACTTTTTCAAATTATTTTTGGTGAAAAAAATTGTCACGGTTTTAGTTATTAACACATTGAACATTCAACATAACACAAACTAGATTACATGTTAAAATACATGTTAATGTCTAAAGATAATTCCTGTAATCCTACCTCATTTCAAACCTGCTGATCTAGATCCCATTCACATAGGAGAGTTTGCATTCAATGGCATATTTGCTATACTTTTCTTGACATAGCAATCTTTATATGTTGAAGGAACAGAGAAGGATCATAATTTCTCTTGGTAATTCTTTCCCTAGTTGGAAATTGAACATCAAGAACAAGCATAAAAACGTGCTTGTAACTTTTTATAGAGAATAGTCAAGTGTACTAACCAATGATTTACGTACAATAATCACTTGCCAAAGCATCCAACGCGTAGAGCGTACAAACATCTTTTCCTAGAAGTAATGTGGGTTAGTAAGCATGACAAGCAAATGCGAGAAAAAAGTGCAATGAAACACGAGGCTGGTGCCACAAAACCTGAACTCGAGGGCTGATGAATCCCAGAAGTATGATTCAGAAGAAGTTGACACCAACATCGGAAAAATTGGAGAAACAGAAGCAGAGAAAAGCAACGGAGATCTTTGTCCCATGAAACATTGTGAAGGGACAAGTACAAGAAATGGCTGATTTCCTCTCTTAGCTGGCATAGCACTTGTTTCTTAATAGATACAGCAATCAACTGTTCGTTGGAATCTCCGTCTATAAAAAAAATAAAAAAGAAATACGAAGGAATAAAAAAGGACAAAGAAAATGGAGTAAAAAGCAGAATAGGAATTTGATTATTTGCTTGCAACTTTTGTCTGAGGCCCTTTTTCTCTTTTGTTTGGCCTGATAAGTACGCAAACATGTCTGAAGCTTCGTTGTTGTCTATCTTTATGATAACGCATGATTCTCATTCCGTTGCGCATCTTTAGCTTTTGGATTAGATAAAGGAAAGGCTACTCTAACATTTACATCGGGTCTCTTTAGCTTTTGGATTAGATAAATGAAAGGCTACTCTAACATGGACATCGGGTCTCGATGAAATTGCAGAGAGACTTCGGGTCCGTTTTATTTCCAGGGAAAGTTGACATGACTGACTGGTAAATATTTTGTACCAAAATTATTTTCAGGAAAAGTGGTTTAATTTTCTTAAATTTGGTAGGATTTTACAAATGAGCTAAAAATCATTATTGAAAATTTGTTGTCAGAAAACCTAGACCACATTTAAGACAATTAAACCTAGGTCCAGTGCGCCATCACAGGACCTTGAGCCTCACAGTAGGATCCAGGCACCCAAACCCGGACCTTGAGCCCTGGACTCAAGATCCCACGGGTCGGACATGAGAGGCCTCTAAGGACTTGTGGTCCTAGATGCTCAACTCAGCCCCTGGTGTCCAAAACTCTAGGTGCTAGGGTCTAGGGTCCAAGCGTCCACTAGTTAGGGGCACTAGGGTCTCACGCCAAGCCCCCCTTGAGTCCTAAGTTAAGGTGCTAGGGTGTCCATTCTCACCACAAGGTCTGTAGTTGTTATAAGAGGGCAGTCCCAAGTTTTTATAAGAGGGAGTGTCCTAACAATTGTGGAAGTTGAGGTAGATTCTTGAAATTGAATATCAATTTTTTTTAAATGCAATTTTAAAAAAAAATTATTATAGAAATTTGTTCGTCATAAAATACATTTCTCATTAGATCATTTCAAAGCAATGCCAAAATAATAGAAGATGAGAAAATATGTTCCAATAATTATGATAACTCTATAAAAATAGAGTTATTTTACCTATTTTAGGCAACAATTAATGCAATATCTATGAGAAAATATTTGAATTTCCTTCTAATTATTTGAATTTTACTTATTTATGCAGAATAATGATATATAGAGAAGATAAGGAAAAGATGGCAAAACCAAGGAATTTAAATCAAGCAATAGTGGGAGATAGATATCAAATCAAAATCCTCTAATTTACTCCTTGATTTTATGCGCAATTGCTTGGAGATAAGGATCTTGGATATATCCTATGAAGAGGAGACCAAAGAGGGAGAGAGAGTAGCTAGGTTTTAGCTAGTTTTTTTTTTTTTTTTTTTTCGTTAGATCGTTTTTCATTGTTCTGAAAGTTTTTCAAGTATTTTGAAGAGAAGACAAAAGTGGTGACAGAATTCATGTTCTTTGATTCAAGATGTTGAGTTTAATTTATATTTTTATTTCTTCATCTACTATGTTCTAATTTTCTTTTGTTAGGGCTATGATGTAGCTTAACCATGATGATGTGAATTTCATGATTTTTATGTTTTGTAATTGATTTCATTCATGTGAGTTATATATTATTGTGCATAATGCTTTTGAGTGACTAGCCACCACTTGAATGATTTGATGTGCATATTTGAGACTGAGAAGTGATAATATGCAATTGCTCATTATAATATATAACCATGAATTAAACGTGGATAGAGATATACCGCGTTATTTGTGTAGCTTTTGGTGATAAGGTAATCCAAAAGACTCATTGTAAGCTAGGAATATTTATAGTTTTTAATGCACTCATGTTTATTTTAATTCACATAGAGATATAGTTGATTAATAAACTGAGTAAGTTTACTATACCTAGAAATATGATAGTAAATAAGTTAGGAAATTCCGCTATCACATGTTTGATATCATTCTTGCATTCACAATAATTTGAAATTCATATCTAGTGGTTATGGTGAAATTGGATGCTCTAACATATTTATCTGATTGATTTACTGCATTTAGTCTCCAAATTTTGTTTTTAATTTATTCTTAATTATATTTTGATCTGTTAGATAAATTTTAGAGTTAATCTATTTTAGTATTTAATTAGTTTATTAATCATCGATCTCCGTGGGACGATATTCCTTCTCATCATTATTTTACTTGTTCGACGCATTCACTTGCGTTTAGAATTTTACGAACAAATTAGCTTTCCATAAAAAAAAAAAGGGAAATTTTCAAATAAGGATTGAAGTGCTCTCTTTTCCTCAAATAAGGGTCCGAAGTGGATATTGTTTCAAATAAAAGTCTAAAGTGGTAAAATCTTCTCAAATAAGAGACTAAATTGGCCAAATCATCTCAAATAAGGGCCTAGCCGGCCAATGACTATACTAGCCATAGAAGAAAGGGTATTTTGGTCAAAAAAATTATCTATATGTTTTTTTTTTTTTTTTTTTTTTCTCTTCCCTCCCTCAACCATCGCCATCCATGGCCGGTGGAGGTCACCCACCTCAAGCAAGGGTGAGGGTTGCCCTCATCGGATTTGGTGAGTGTCACCGGGTCGAGGCAACCTAGGTGAGGCGACCCTTGCCTAACGTTGGCAAGGGTGGCCTCGTTTTACATAGGCAAGGGCAACCCTCGCTCAACACCCTAGTGAGGAACACCCTTGCTTGACACTTGGGGGTGGAGGGGGAGGGAGGGGGCCGTCCTCGCCGGCTTAAGCTTGGGCGACCCTCGCCCGATGCCGATGGGGGTTGCCCTTGCTCAATACTAGCGAGGGCTACTCTCGCCAGATCTAGCGAGGAACACCCTCGCCAGATGACAGTAAGGGCTACCTTCACCTAAGTCCAACGACCTTTGCCATGGCAAGCGAAAGGAAGGGGAAAAAGGAAAAAAGAAAGAAAAATAAATAAATAGAAAACATTAAGTTAAAAGATGAAAACGCCCTTCGATTTGAGAGGTTAGATCCTTTTTGGAAATTGATATGATTACTTCATACCCTTATTTAAAATAAGTTCCACTTTGGACCCTTATTTGAGACCATTTGGCCACTTCAAGCCATTATTTGAGAAAATGAATGCACTTCATGCCCTTATTTGGAATTTTCCCTAAAATAAATGTAACTCTTGATGGTTATGAAAATTTAATCTGAGGCCTCCTATAAGAACTTATAGGATCCACTAGATTAAGAAAACTATGATAAGGTGGCTTAATTATACAATTTTCAAATCCAGGCCGAAAAAACAAAAAACTTCATGTAATTTGATATAATTAAGTTAACTAATGAATAACGCTAGTACAATATAATGTTTTACTAAAATTACAATTAATTCAAGGACTTAGTGGGAAGACTATTTTATCCAGTCTCTTGAATGTCTCATCGTAGCCTTTTTGACCGAAGGGCTCCATCCACCATTTCCGAATGCTATATTTATTTATTGATGGGATGGCATTGCTTTCACAAAAGGCTCCTTCTACCCTTTCCAAATTGGCTTGCTGTGTTCAATGAGCTCTTCGGCTATTCAGTGAACTTGAGGGGGTTTCAACCAATAAGCCTACTTATACATCTGTCGTCTCTCATCTTCACTTTATTTTATATATATATATATATAAGATTATAATGAGTTTCAGTTATTTCTAAGCGATTATCAAAATTTCCTCTGTAAATCAAAAAATTACATATAGTTAAATCCTATCTATATCTTAGTTAAATATCTAATTTAATTTCTGTATTATAACTAGAAGATGTGCTGAACTCTTTATAGCACCTCATATTGCAATCAGGCTCTTTGTCCATGGTCTAGGCAAAATGCTTTCTCTTGGAGAAAATTGAGTGTTTGGGCTGCTGGTATTAAGCAAGACAGTACTTATACTTGGAGAAAAATGATGAAGTTGAGAGGCTTGTTGAAACCACATGCGAAATATGTTATTGACAGTGAGTAGGATATTTTCCAATGGTGAATCATTGGCGTCCTCTTGGGCCTTTTTTAGGCAAGTTTCCAAAGAGTAGTACAAGAATCCTGTTTGGGAATTCATCCAGAAGTTGCTGATGTAATCAGCATCAAAGCTGCATTAGCAGACAAACTCAAGATATGGAAGACAATCACTTTGGCCAATTTTCACCAAAATCCGCTGACATGGTGATCCAATCATCACTAGCTGTCCTACATAGTACTTCGTTATGTTAGTGATTTCCGGTGAAAATTGATTCAATGGACTACATTGGAAATTGTAGTAAGGCTTAGGACTTAATTAGAAAAATTGAAAAATTTATGAATGAATTAACATCTATAAAATAGGTCTATGATTGATTGGACAATTTTCCTCAATCGATAGCATGAGCCAAGGAGCCATCTATTTTTTGACTATCAATTCTCTAAGGAAGTCTGGATTTTTTTATCCAAGAGTCATTTAAAATTTCAAGACAATCAACTAGACAAGGATTAAGATTGAGATAGGATAGGATAACAAAAGAAATGTGATGGGATTCATTATATCATATATCTTGTTTGGTAGGTGATTGATATAACCTAGATTACGATTATATACACGGTACAAAATCATAAAATAACTTATAAAAAAAATCATATTTGACTGTGTACACAGAATAACCACCCCCATTGTGGTCGTCGTTTACTTCAACGATGATGACCTATGTAGTGGGTACCACCTGACCACGACAATCAGTAGTGTACGGTGGTCGCCCCCTTCGAGATGGTCATAGGTAACCACCACAATCCAGAACCGGTTTGACTCCGATTGGCAGCAATATGTGGCGATCAAGAAAAGTAAACCTGCAACTCGTTGGGAATTTATACAATACAAATTGGAAATTTGAGTTGGGGAATAAATAGGTACAAATGAATAAAGATCAGAATGGACATCGACCATACCACTGTCTTCATGCCCCGTGGGAACCTACTCCAAGGGTCACCTTTGGACTATTCTAATCCTAAACTAATGTTAAACTAGCATTCAAAATCATATCATGCATACAATGTAACCAAACACAATCATAAGAATCCAAACAAGTTAAAGCAACTCAAAGCAACTCATGATACAAAACATGAGCCTTGGGTCGGCCTTTGAAATTCATGTATATCCAGCCGGCCTATGACCACTAATTGATTGATTTTAGTTGTCAATACTTGGCCATCTCATATGTTCATAAGTAGTGGTAAAGATCGAATGACTCCTAAATTAAAGTCTGAGTGTGTCCCTTGGTTTCCTCTCGAACATGCATCGGCCCTGAACAATACATCTAGATATCACATGCATAATGGGAAAGGCATGCATTAAGGCCATGAAGACTTGGTCCTCAAGCAATCAACCAAAGGCAGTGAACCAAGGAAGGTCACTTATTCATTCAAGACAACTATGATTGTTCAAGCGTGTAAGATGGCCAATCAAATAGAACACAAACAAAGCAATTCAAAGGTTGAACTTTGAGAACATGCAACCAAGGTCATAAGCTTTTTTTTTTTAATTGCAAACAAGTCCTTAAAGGAAAATTTTCATCTTTTGAATGATGGTAAACAAGGACATTGAAAAAAAAAAAAACAAGGACATTGACTTTGTTGAAATTTTGAAGCAAGTTTGATGTTCTTGGAAAATAAATTCCTCAACTCTAGTGCAGATAAATCGACACACCGATTAGGTACCTTGAACGATCAAACGTGCATCAATTTCAACAGAATTTATGTCAGAAGAAAGCTGAGATCATTATCTATAACTTTTGTGTTTTGAATATTTTCAAATAAGGTATTAACTTCATCGGAATTACAAATAAACCTTCAGGTATCCAAGAAAGATATGGGCGCGGAATAAACGGCACTCTAATCAGGTCATTTGAATGCCCTAATGAGTCTCGAATTAAATGAAATTAACATCAAAATGAAGTTTGAAATGTATTCTACAACTTTTATGAAGAACACCATTTGCAAATTGCAACACGAGAATTTATAAAATTCAAAAGTTACCGATGGTCAAATCCGAAAAATAGAGTTTACAGAATCCCAACAACTTTTGAATGAACAGAAAAAATAGCAAATGACCTTTTTATTTTCCGAAACTTTTTCATAATAAAGATCACTATGTCACAAGCAATCTTCATGAAGACAGCATCATCACATTCAGCATGCGCGATTTTATAAAAATCAATAAACCCACGAAGGTCAAACTGGAATAAGCAATCTCACAAATATAAACATGCTCAGTTGAAGGCAGTTCTCATCAAACTAATGTTTCATTCAATCTAAAAATTTTACACAACACAGACCATGATATGAGGAACATAACTCATGGGTATCGAGTGTCGATTCTAAATGCATGATTTTATAAAAATCAGAGAACCAATGCATGTCAAAAAAAAAAAAAAAGGATTTCACAGAAGGTAATATGGACGATTTATTGCCAATCGAGCCTAGTAAAGAACTTTCAAATTTCATGAAAATTTTATATATTGTAGAACTAGATATCTTGAGCAAATTTCATGCAAAACTGACTTCAGATTCTCATCATGCAATTTTTATAAAAAATGAAGAACGGATACAAGTCGGTGAGAAAAATGATTTTCCAGAAGGCAGCATGGGCGATTTATGGACAATCTGTGAAGAAACGAAGAACAAACAAAGGATATAGAAGAAAGATTTCTGTATTTCTCGAATCAAAGAACAAAGTGTACATTCAATTGAGAGCTTTTCATTTCTACTCTACAATTCTCTCATCTCATCTCTTTTTCGATGTTCTGGTTTCTCCGTTTTCAATAATCTTGGAAAAATAGAGTACCTTACAATTAATAAGAGACTCAAGGAAGAAGACGATCAAAAAAACCGACTCAACAACGGACTCAACAGCTTCGGTTACATATCTAACAGAATAACCGCCTTAATGTGACATAACACGTGCGTTTACTTTTAAATCTTCAAGCTCTACTAACACGTGTGATCCAGCCTCTCTCTTCATGTCGATCTTGGATCCACTATCTTCAGTACTCTTCCTTATAGCTACGAGTACAGCATCAGCATCAGCAGTTTCCAGAGCTTCTTTTTCTTTATGTATTGCCACAGATCCTGCCTTCAACTTCTGATCTTTAACATCCTCCCGCAAATTGGCAGGGGGTAAATACCCCAAGCCCAATTTGGTGCGAAGAGTAAAATGTAGTAATCGAGGTAAAGATTTTGTAAAGATATCTGCAAGTTGTCGAGTATTGGGAGTATAAGAGACAATTAGGGACCCGGAAGCAACCTTTTCACGAACAAAATGAAAGTCTACTTCAATATGCTTTGTGTGAGCATGTAAAATAGGGTTAAGTGAGAGAGCAATAGCTGACTTGTTGTCACAAAAGAGAGTTGTTGGAGCAGATAAACCAATTCCAATATCTCGAAGTACAAAACTGACCCATGTAAGATCGGCTATAGCTGAAGCTAAAGCTCGATATTCAGCCTCTGTTGAGGAACGAGAGACTGTAGATTGGCGTTTTGTTGACCAAGAAATAACATTTGAGCCAAGGTATGTACAAAAACCAGTGGTAGATCGCCTGGTAGTACTACACCCTGCCTAATCAGCATCAGAGAAACCATACAAATGCATGAAGCTGTTGGAGTGAATGGTTAGACCAAGAGCAACAGTTCCTTTCACATAACGAAGAACCCTTTTTAGCTTGTGAAAATCACCTAATGTGGGCTGCTGCATCTTCTGATAGAGGAGATTGGTGGCATAAGCAATATCTGGATGAGTTATAGTGAGATGCTAAAGTCCACCCACAAGACTTCGATACTCAAGAGGATGCTGCAATAATGTGTCATCAGTTGTCATGACTGCGGATCGTAATGATAGAGGAGTAGAAATGGGTTTGCAGTCTTTCATATTAGCTCGAGTAAGTAGATCAAGAGCATATTTGGTATGGGAAAGAAATAAGTCTTGTGGAGTTTGTTTAGCCTCAATTCCCATAAAGTAATGCAGAAGACCAAGATCCTTCATATGAAATTGAAGGCTCAGTAGGTGAATCAAGTGGGAAAGCAACTGAGCTGAGCTACCGGTGAGCACAATATCATCGACATAGAGCAATAACAATATGGTTTCTAAGCCATGATGAAACACAAATAATGAGGAATCAGTGGTGCTACAAGAAAACCCATTTTCAAGTAGAAAATTACTGAATTTATCAAACCAGGTTTGTGGTGCTTGACGAAGACCATACAATGATTTCTTAAGTAGACATACATGTTGAGGCTTCTGAGGATGTGTGAAACTTGGTGGTTGTTGCATATACACAGTTTCATTCAAAGTTTTGTCACGCCCCGAACCTCGAGCACACGCACATCCCTCGGTGGTCGATAGAATTTTGCGACGTTCCCAGGACTTGTCGCTGACCCTTTTCATTTTATTGCACATGTGGAAGCGAATTCACTGATCCCCTGACAACAACATATATGGGATAGAAAAGCAGGACAACCAATTTCAAATCAAATACACTTTTATATATACTTCAAGCTTATACAGAAGGTCTATGTCATAAAGAACTACTGAGCCACCTATGCTCCTGACCCTTCTGCTTCAAGCTCCGGGTTCTTCACACAAGGGACCTGAAAAATGGTTATTCAATAACCAATGAGATATAAATCTCAGCGAGTTACACCCCTAAGCCCCAGTTAGTACACCAACTCAACCGGGGTATCTATCCGAACCACCCCACTAACAAGCAACAACCAATAGCCAGCAACCAACAAACAACAGTCGATTCGCATACAACCTCACCTGGTATGCCATACCCTGCACGATATCACTCAGCACAATACACACAATGCACATGGCCATTAGATGATGCAGTTCATCAATCACACACAAGTCGCATCATAAGCAATCTCATATGGCCATTGCCACACCCTGCACATTATCGATTCATGTGTGCATACCATAAATGATGTGATTCACTCATGCATATAATTAATGCATATAACAATTTCACACATCAATTCATCAATTCAGATCGAGTCATCGATCAATCAACCCAGTCGATTACATGTCACCACGACCTTTTCCTCGGTCGGTACAATCAATACTATCTATAAGTCCGACCATGGTCCAAGACTGCTCACTATAAGCTGATAAATAGATAATATAGCTCACACTAAGCTGATAAGGTTAAGGTATATTGCTCTCGCTAAGCTGACATATCGCCTGCAGGCTGATATAGTATACCCCTGATGCTCACTCTAAGCTGATAAAGTGTACTGCTCACGCTAAGCTGACATATCGCCCGTAGGCTGATATAGTATACCCATGATGCTCACCTTAAGCTGATAAAGTGTACTGCTCACGCTAAGCTGACATATCGCCCGTAGGCTGATATAGTACACCGGTATACTGCTCTCGCTAAGCTGACATATCGCCCATAGGCTGATATAGTATACCCATGATACTCACCTTAAGCTGATAAAGTGTACTGCTCACGCTAAGCTGACATATCGCCCGTAGGCTGATATAATACACTAGTATACTGCTCTCGCTAAGCTGATATATCAGAGCCCGTAGGATGATATAGTATACTATCCTGACCATTCAATCAATTCACCAATTTTTATCATCTCCGATAAAAATAGCCGTGTGTGGGTACACGGTCGGCCTTAACCAAAATACCATATTTTCACTTTTGAAAATCCCACTAATTCCAATAATCCATAAACACATTATTGGCGTTGTAAACTGACGCCTGGTATTTTCCACTTAAAATACCTATATTTCACAATCGTCACACAATTACACCATTCAACAATCAATTCATGCGGATGCCCATGCATTTACACATCCATTCATTTCATAAAATCAACACACATGAATTTAGACAACTTTTCGCATTCTGGATAAACAGTGCACATGAACAGTACTTTGTGAACAGTGCACGTGAACAGTATTTTGTGAATAGTGTCTCGTGAACAATAATTTCCAGAATTCAATAAACAATAAATTATATTCAAAAATCATTAAAACAATGATTAAATTAAGGAAACCAATCAATTAAGATAAACATGCTTAATTAACCACATAAACCACATTAAGCAAATAAAACAAGATTAAGCTAAACTAATCAAATCCATTAATCTAACCACCTATCTTAGGACTAATACAACTTAATTAAATCACTTAAACTAGAATTAAATCTAACTAAACAAACCCTAAGCAAGTTTAGGCACTAATTGAAGGATTAGGAGCTAAACTCACCCGTTAAGCGAGCCGGAGACACCGACGCGGCGGCGACGATGGTGGCTACGCACCGGAACCTCTACCACAACAATCCAAGGTGGTCCCAAGCTCAACAAAGCAACCACGGCTCGGACTCCCACCGAAAACACCGAAAAACAGACCGGAGGAAAACCGAGTTGAACGGCTTGGCCGGAGCTCCAGCGAGGGGAGTGGTTGGCAATTTGCGGCACCAGGGGGTCTTGGGGTCTTGCTGGAGGTTGGGATGGGCAAAGGAACGGCTGGAATGGAAGAAAAATGGCCGAAAACTTGAAATAGTACAGGCTGCAGGCGGACCGACGGATCGGCGACCGACGGCTTGCGACGGCCGTACAGGATGGACGGCGGCTCCGTTCAGGACGAAATTGGTCTCGTTGGAACGATCTGTCCCTCCCTGTCATGGTGATAGGTGGATCGTTCTGTGATTCAACCGGGAAGACCACTTTTGACTCGATTCTTTACCGAAGGGTCATTTGGAGCAAAGCTGGAAGAGAGGGAGAACGAGGGAGAGAGATGGTCGACCGGTTTGGGGCTGAAGAGGAGGAGAGAGAGTGATGGGAGAGCTGCCATCAAGGCCTTATTAAGGCCATTCAATGCTTGCTCCACTTCCCCATGCACATCACCTCCTCTTTCCCTCTCTTGCTTTGCCCTTATCCACAAGCTTTTAGGGGCAATTTGGTCATTTCCACCTTGCACAAATTACCAATCTATCCTTGGGCTGAAATTGGTGGATGGGACTAAGAAATAGGCTTGGCCATGAATAGGAGTGGGCTTGGAAATTAATTGGGCTTGAAATGAATAAGAATTGGCCCAATGGGCTTAGAAGATGAATAATTGATTTAGGCCCAATGGGCTCATTTGATTTTCTTAGGCCCACCATGGTGGCTTTCCCACCTTGGGCCTAGGCCCACACTAGCTTGGCCCAGCCCACGTCCTCACGAGCTTGCTTTCTCGGTCCGAAAATCCCTTCTTCAATTGCTCGGCTTCACTGGCTCTGTCGACTGATTGATGTAGCTTCATCCAAAGTCTGTCAGGACATTTCGATAATTCGAAGTCCAATCCTAAGTTCTCTTGCCATGTCAATTTCGCCCAATGCCATTTCGGTTACCACTCAGACTGACGGGCGGCTCTGAGGATTTACGCGTAACCGACTCGTGCCAAACCACGTTCAAGACATCTCGACTCATGGACGATGTCCTTGCGCATGAAATTACGGAGGATAGATTCTTATTTCAAAGTACACGATCGAGGATCAACATAGGGTCGTTCGCGGATTCGATAATGGCAAACGGAATCACCCGTCGTTCCATTATGTTCTGTCTGCGAATCGACTCCCAATCGTCCTTGAAATCGACCTGCCTATCTACAGGATCGTCCTCACGCAAGTCTCATGGTCAAGTCGTTTTCCCAGGTCGAGTTCTTTAGTCGTACGAGTTTTGTCCTCATTAGCCTTTCCCCTCAAGGTCAGTATCTCAGGAGTGATCAATTCCGAGTGAGATCAACCAACAATGCATTGACAAAATTCACATTCATTCATCCCTTATAAGGCTCGAATTTCAGGATGTCACAAGTTCCATGTAGGAAAGCATTTTTATCATCAAGCTAATGTATTGGCCAATGCTTTGTCATTGCCACAGAGAGAACAATTCAAATAGTAGCATGTTTAATGACAGGGCTGAAGGTCTCTGTGAAATCAATACATTCTTCTTGATAAAACCCCTTAGCTACTAGTCGAGCTTTGAGTCTGTCAAGTTGACCATCTGCTGTAAGTTTAGTTTTAAACACCCTTTTGCACCCTATGACATTCATGTGATCAGTTCGAGGCACTAATTCCCATGTTTGGTTTGTATATAAGGCATCCATTTCATCTTGCATTGCTTGATACCAACCTCTGTCTGCCAGTGCAGATTTGACTGTTTTTAGTTCGAGAGGAACTTTATATTCAGCCAAGCATGCATATTTAGGATTGAGTTTGACAATTCCAGACTTTAATATGGTTTGCATAGGATGAACAGACAATATACCTTGTGTATTGTCTGGAGAGCTTTTTTGTGCTTGATCAGTATTGAGCTCTGGTGGCAGAGTGGGTGCTGGCATAGAACATACTAGTTCCTCAGTATGCATTTGTGGTATTACAACAGAATTTGATACATGAGTGTGGATATTCTGTATCAATCCAGTATCTTGCAAATGTACCATATGCTCATAGGACTTAGGCTGAACTTGTTCTGTAGTGATGGAGTCTAGAAAAGTCACTCCATTTATCCACTGCTTATACAAGCCTGTACCTTGATGATACTCAGTTGGTAGTCTATTGGTAAAAGGAAAAACTGTTTCATCAAACACCACATGAGGACTGATATAGACATGTCCATTAGTGGGTAGAAGACATCGATATCCTTTATGTCTTTCACCGTATACCAAAAAGATGCATGTAAGAGATCTTGGATCAAGCTTATGTTGTGCATATGGTTTGAGGCAAGGATAATAGGTAGATCCAAAGACCCTTAAATGTGTATAGCTTGGTTTTTGTTGGTACAATTTACTGTAAGGGGAATTCATATGTAGCTTTGATGTAGGAAGAAGATTAATGATGTGATTTGTTGTCATGAAGGCATCTACCCAGTACTTTAATGGTACTTTGGCATGATATAGCATTGCTATTCCTAACTCGACCACATGTCGATGTTTACTTTCAAAGAGTCCATTATGCTCTGGTGTATAAGGACATGAAATGTTCTGTTTAATTCCACATTGTTATAGATAACTCTGAAATTTGTTGCTAGTAAATTCACCTCCTCCATCACATTGAAATATTTTGATCTTATGATCAAATTGATTCTCGACTTGCCTTTGGAACATGACAAAGATATCATAAAATTCTTACTTCTGTTTCATTGGATACAACCAGCTGTATTGAGAGAAATTATCCACAAAAATGACATAGTAACAAAATTTTTGAAAAGACTGAACTGGTGAGGGTCCCCAAACATCACAATGTATCTTTTCTAAGGGAGTATTAGATGTAGAGTCTGACAAAGGAAAAGGTAAAGATGAACTCTTAGCAATCTGGCAACTACTACATATGCTTTGAGTTCTTGAATTACATTGAATTGGGTGCTGGCTCTGCAAATACTTCACTGTTTTTAAACTAGTATGTGCTAGCCTCTGATGCCACAAATCTTCTCCTACTTCTTTTTGGATTTGAGTGAAGAAAACTTCTGTGACTTTAGGGTCAACTTGATACAGTCCTTTGACTTTCCTTCCTAGCCTCACTGTTGTATTGTTGCAGTTGTCCTTCAGATATACCCCATACTTGTCAAAAATAAAAGAACAGGGATAATCATCTATTAACTTCGAAACAAAAAGTAGATTTTTCTTGATTTCAGGGACTATCAATACATCATTTAGTGCTAAAGAGCTAGTTTTTGTATGCAGCAAGCCATCACCAACACATGAGATTGATAAAGAAGAACCATCTCCTATCATGATAGTATCAGTCCCAATATATAAAGAACAGTATTGAAGCATACTAGGATCTGCAGTGATATGAGCTAAGGCTCCTATATCTGGATACCATTCAGTGCCATTAGAATCTTCAATGTGCGTTGCTGCTAGTGCACTTGGTATTTCATTTGCTTGATATGAATTATCAAAACGATACCAACATCGAAGTGTTGTATGTCCTGGTCTTTTACAAATTTGGCATTCTAAAGGACTAGTATTTGTTATTTTCACATTCTGCATACTCTGATCAGAAGCTGCACTTTGTGGAGGATATGACTTAGTGGCTTGATACCTTTAAGAAGGATTTGCATATGGTATGAACCCCTGTCCATAGTTAGACCAATTGTGTGACAACTTGTTAACCTGATCTTCTTGAGTCAGATTCAGATTATTCATTCTGTAATGTTGATTTCTTCCTGTCTCAACATAGTCATTACCACAATCTTTAGTATTCATTGCACGTCCTTTGCCATAGCCATATCCCCTCAACTATTTCCTCTTTGATTTCGAAGTCGAGTTTTGTACACTTCCAGCAGACTTTCCCTTGTCCATAGTAGGCTAGATTAGGATTATATTGGTTTACGAGAATAGGTTTGTAGCCTAGTTTCAAATCTCTCAAGCCGAGAAATAACCTCATCATAATCTGGTTGAGGTTTTAAGCAATACGTTGTTGTTCGAAACTTTCATATTCGAACCTAATCCCTCGAGAACACCAAACATCTTGGTTATCTCATCAACGGGTTTTCCAATGGCATTAAATTGATCATAAATGGACTTAAACTCTCGAAGATAAACATTCAATGTTCTATCTCTTTTCTGACATGCTTGCAGTTTTCCCCTTAGTTCAAATTCTTTTGCCATTGACTTTTGTGTAAAACGATTAAGGAGAGTCTGCCATACCTCATATGAAGTCTCTAGCCCGATGATCAAGCTTAAAATGTTCTCAGACACTGCTCCACTTATCCAAGATGAAATTAATTGATCAGTTTTCACCCAATCTGTATGATCAAGATTCACCACTTCTGTTTCATTACCTTCAATCTCGATCTGCACCATTTGAGCTGGTGGTGGGGTTTTGCCATTGATGAATCCAAAGAAATCCCGACTTCGCAAGAACCTGTGAAACTATGCTTGCCAAAGTAGGAAATTATCTTCAGCTAATTTTATTGTAACAAAGTTGGCTATATTGAGGGGAATCGGAAAAGGATATTTCTGTATCCTTGCCATCATTCTGTATTTCCAGAAACTTTTGAAGATAAGCTTTCTCGACTACTATCAAACAGGAACTAGACTCTGCTCTTGAACTTCTTGCTGTCGTCTGGATCACATAGACTTTATAAGACTTCGAGTAGTATAATAGAGAAAGCTAGAGCTCTCGGGAAAGCTTTGATACCATGTGAAGAAACGAAGAACAAACAAAGGATATAGAAGAAAGATGTCTGTATTTCTCGAATCAAAGAACAAAGTGTACATTCAACTAAGAGCTTTTCATTTCTACTCTACAATTCTCTCATCTCATCTCTCTTTCTGTGTTCTGGTTTCTTTGTTTTCAATAATCTTGGAAAAACAGAGTACCTTACAATTAATAAGAGACTCGAGGAAGAAGATGATAAAAAAAACCGACTCAACAGCTTCGGTTACATATCTAACAAAATAACCGGCTTAATGTGATAGAACACGTGCGTTTACTTTTAAATCTTCAAGCTCTACTAACACGTGTGATCTAGCCTCTCTCTTCATGTCAGTCTTGGATCCACTATCTTCAGTACTCTTCCTTATAGCTACAAGCACATCATCAACATCGGCAGTTTCGAGCTTCTTTTTCTTTATGTATTGCCACGAGATCCTACGCCTTCAACTTCTAATCTTTAACACAATTGACACTGCCAAATAAGCATCAATTTTCACTGGATTTTATATGCTCTAGATCTATTTGTTATGAACAACTTTCATGAAGACACGAACTCGAAAATCTTAGCACAAAAAATCATGAAAATTTAACAAACAATGAACGTCGATGAAATAGAGCAATTGCACATAACAACAACAATTCAAAATCAGACTTCGATTTTGCAATAGACATATGGCAAGGAAAACGATGGCCAGATCAAGCATATAATATGTCTATGAAAAGCTCATGATGCCTACTTCAAATCACTAGACGACATCAAAGCCAAATTAGGCCATCTACTAGCTCATATCGAAATGTGAAGCAAAGCAATCAAAATAGGCCTATGAATTTTTAAAACAAGTGATTATGCAACATCAAACAATCGTCAACCATCAATCATCACAACTCATCAAAATCATCATTCTAAACATATCATAGCCACCTAAGGGTTGAATCCTAGCCCTGCTCGCTTAAGGTGATCTCACTTCACCGGATTCAAGCCTAGGAGGACTTGACCTTGTTATCTTCAAACTCAAGCTCAATCAAGTTAGGCAATCGCCTCTACAAGCTCAAGGACTCTTTGAGGGAGGCACTCACAAGCTTAGAACCACCAAGGCAGGATCACTACCAAGATGTCGGATTGGGTGATCCTAGATGTACCTACGTCCACTCTGTTGAGAAAACTCCTATCAGGTTTTGAAGTTGACAAAACTTTCTTGTTCTTACTCTTACTCTAAAGAATACTAGACTTCCGTAGTCATATCACAGACTCTTGTCAAAGTCTATTTATTCCAAAAGTCTCTCCCACACTGATGTGATCCAGACTAAAACCAAGTCTAGAATGAAGATATAATCAGACTCAGAATTATTGATCTTACGACAAGGATTTAGTACAGACGTTGTAAAGATTTATCCTTAATATCCGGCTTTCGCGAAGAATCTCACTTACCTTTTATAAATATATTGATGGAATCAATCATGAATTGATGAAATCCATCTTGAAGACAAATTTCTTTTTGGGAAGCATCTGCTTATGAAAACCTAGATTCTGATTGTATGAGTAAACAGAATCATCGGAATTTCATCTCAATCTTCAAACGGCTACAAGATTTCCTTAATCGATTCTATCCAATGGATTGATTGGAAGAAATTCATCTTGAGAATGCCAACGGCTAGAAAGGCGTAGAGGAGTATTTAAGAAGGTCATTCAGTCCATTTAGGAAAGTGCGCGAAAATTAAAATTCCAAAATTTGAGACATTTCCAATCACTTGTTCTTCAATGACAATGCTTATAAATTGTATTCAAGAGAGATAAATACAAGAAGAGTGACTTGGTGAGAGAAAAAGAAATCATCCATTGAGTGTTTGCACTCGAAACATTGTATTTCTCTATTGATACTTTAGTGAATTTCAGCCAGAAGACTGTCAATGTGAGAGAGTGGACATAAGCTTGATCTAAGCCGAACCACTAAAAATCTCATGTGCAATTTTTCTCTTCCTTTAACTCTTTTCAACTTCATTCATTGCAATATTTTTCTGAACCTCTCAATCTCTAAACCATCCCTATTTGAGCCTAAATTTACTTCAGAAATTTGGTGGTGCTTTTAATCAAACTTTGTCTCTTACTCAAACTTTGCTTGCACTATTACTTATTTTACATTTATTTGCTTAATTTCCTTTTAACACCTATTCACCCCCTCTAGGTGATAGTACTAGCATTTTCACACTCTTCCAATTCTAGCGACACATTCGGCTAAACTCCACGAGTTTAGCTAAGAGTGCAAACACGCCATGTGGCACATATAGAATTTGCTGCCGTGCAGAACCAAAACTTCGTGTAAAGCTACGCAACTATGAAAGATAAATCTAAGTTTCTACAAAGGGGCCTCCACACCCCGTGTTCACCCTAAGTACATTTACTTCTCACTTGGGTATACAAATGGGTTTCCTCTCACTATCACTTGGAATTAGCAGTCAAAAGCTATAACAAATGTGCTCATTCGGCAGAGATTTTTGCACGAATAATCTTGAAATATCATACTTGATTGCCATGCACTCTATTTTCAATTTCAAAACTCCAGTGATCATAAAGTTTATACCAGAAACTCCAAGTTTGCACTGTCAGGTCAAATGCAGAGCCTATGCTTGTTTATATGACCTTATGTATGACTGTAGAACTTGCATGGCTTAGATATAAGTTTCTGCAACACTTAAGTAAGCTTATCAAATACTTTGGATTAAGTTATCATTGAGAAATGTTTCCCAACATAATGTACGTGGTCTGAGTACTACCATAGGAAAAAAATAAAAAATACAGCCTTCCAAGGTCACCTGCCCAACGACTAGTATGTCGGACCGTAGATAAGTTAACAACCAAACCACAATCCTAGCCAAGACTGGTTTCAAAAAATAAACTACTTTCCAAGCGATGAGGGGCAAGGGAGTGTAAAGAAAACAAGCCTTTGAATATATAGGATCTACATCCAATACATATGTCGCTATGCTTCATTGACAAGTCTCTTGGCCGAATGCTTCACAAGAAGGAAAAGAGAGAAAAAGAAAAGACATACTACGACCGGGTGCAGAGCATGACCGATCCCAGGATCATGACTCACTTTGCGACTATCCTTCGGTTTCTTTGTTGGGCTTGGTCTTGGGAGTGTGGGTGTACTTATCAGTATCGTGCATCAACAGCAGCCATACATGAGTTATAAGCTCTCCGCCTCGCCGCAACAGTTTCGCGTGATGGTAAACTTGGCAAGTATACGCAGCGTAGCACAACATCTCCACCCAAATGCTGCTTATGATCTGCCACTTCCTGTTCTTGCCCTTCAGTATCGCAGCCAATTTCTGCGCGTCCCGCAGCACATGCCAATCCCTGGTGATTATGGTTCCCATCTGATCCAGGGAGGGTTCGAGCACGTCCTCTTCTGATGACAATGTCCCCAAGGCCTCATTGCTGTCTCTGTACCTGAGAAATGGCTTCAATATGGAGCAAGCATGCTCCAATGTGATGTCGGTGGTCGTTAGGGACAATGTGTAGGGTCGCAGTGCTAGAAGGTACATCATGTAATTGGACAGCAGTTCACTTCCTTTACGGTTCGGAGAATCATCGGAATCTGAACGGAGGCAGATGTTCGTTGCCATGTGCCAAATGATGATGCTTTTGTCAAATGTTGTGGAGATGTTTCTTTCCAACACTTTAAGGGCTTCCTGGGTCCACTCCACGCCCCCACTGAGTTTGTGAGCTTCAAGCGTCCAGTTGCCGCGTTCCGTGAAGGGCTTTTGTTGTCTGATCTCCTTGAACTTTTCAATATTTTCCACCAGCAATTCCTTGAGATAGCTGGGACATTTCGGGGAAGAGTGAATCCGATATCTTCTACAGGTCTCTGCTTTTTTGCCCAATTTTTTGCCAAAGCGTTTGAGGATTGTACGAATGAACCATGGCCACTCATCGTACAGGCGAGGATCCAACAGGTTGAGCTGCCCAACTGAGTTTGACCATCTTCTCCGCTTCATATACCTTTCAGCTAAGAAGTTCAATAGCCTTGTCAACACGGGGCGGTTTCCTCGGTGACGGCTCATCACCACAATGGCCCATGCCGAAAAAGGTTGCAAAACAATTTGGTGACCTTCTAGGAAGGTGACTCCTATCAACAAGGCGTAAGTGTAGGTGATGTACATGTCTATCAAGAAGGCACTCTTGAAAATAACAGCAAATCTACACACGACTGAGACCAGACAGGAAAAGCTAACGAAGCGGCAGATAAGACCAAACCGTTTATAGAGAATTGGTTGCTTGGTGTAAAGTACGTCATACATGAATCCAAGTTCGACCTCAGCTGTGATGAAGGCTAAATCACGATCTACAATTAACTGAGATTTAGATAGAGATTCCGGGTGGTAGAGCCAGTTTACGATGTGGGGCTTCAAGCAATCGAACCGATAGTACGCCTTCAAGATGATCATTTGCTCCTTCGTCCAACTAGGCCTTTCGGGCTTGTTGAAGATTTTGGCAACGGTGTCCTCATCAAATATATCCTTGATTGATATGCTGGACCTCTCCCAGTACACGGACTTAAGGGCCCAAATAGTCAGTGCTGATCGAATGATCCCAGCAACAGACAGGGGGAAGTATAAAAATGGGACAGGGGACGAGCTGTCCCAGCAGCGAATCAGGATCCACATGACGAAAGCGAGCCTGAGAAACAGATTCAGTATCTGCCGGATGCTGAGCCTGTTGTCCTCAACAGAGTATGCAGTTATGGAATCGGGGTTGCCAAGCTGCATCAAGAGCAACGGTGCCAGCAACCCCTTGAGCTCAGTAATGTAGTCTGGTCGATCAGGATGGTCGATCTGGATGACAGTGAGCTTGCCGAGGGCGATTGTCCCAATGTAAGAAGAGAGCAAGTAGGCAGTGAGGATGACGTATCTGAGGATGATCGAGTTGTTGTACCTCCGGAGGCTGCCGAAGATGGCGAGGGTGATCTGACAAGCCAGGCTCATGGTGACCAGCAATTGGATGCCCCATGCTTCCCATAAATCTTTCAACGCTGGCCATTGTGTACTGACCATGGATGATATCAGATTCGTCGATTTCATGGGGAAGTGATGCCTTCTGTTCTCTCTGAGAAACAACAATGCAAGTAGAATTAATAACAATGAGAATGGATAAACCTTCTTGGACTCATTCTGAAGAATTAAACATAAATCTCTAAACTTCTTGTTGCATCCATTCAATATAATTAGTAAAATTTTGGGATCCTAACCCTGCTCTAGCCTCTAATTCTCCTATTCCAGTGAATGAGATTTAATACGTCTTGCTGTCCTGCATAAGTGAAACCCACTTGAATAGGAGAAAGAGAAATTCCAGAACTCTCCAGAACTCTTTAACCAATGCTAGGCGCTAATCTTGCTGGAACAGATCTACGAATTTGATATATTCAATGTAATGGCTGATTGCGGCAGGACATTTGAAGAAGCTGACTCATATTCAAACACCTAATTACCGATTACCACATTACTTAAAAGACAGATTATGTAAACCAGTTAAGTAAGCCAAGCATTTTCCAAACATCAAATATGAGATCATCGACACACTGCTAAAGCAGAATAAATGTTCAGAGACAAATGAAACTAATGACAGGATGAATTTTCTGGAAAAATAATGGAAGTACAAAGTGGTCTGGGAAGAAACCGAAACCTTACTATGCTTTGGGACCCCAAGAAGCTGACGAAATAGGTTCTTGCCAATAATAGAAATGGCACTGAGTGTGTCTGTGTTCCTAACACTTGTGGGGAAGCTTAGTTAAGTACAATTCTGAAGAGTCGATTAGAGGGATTATAATAACACGGAGAACAGTGATTTGATTACTTACTTGCAACTTTAATCAATGATTCTTTCTCTCTTTGTTCGGCTTTCGCCAGCGACAAACCAGGCGTAAGATTTGTAACTTTACACTGTTCGTTGGATCGATTCTCGAGAAGTGTAAACTTTGCTGAGAGTATGCAAAGAATTCACCCTTGCACTTTTTTAGATAAAAGATACCACATGAGCTTAAACTATTGCAATTTACGTAATCTAGGCATCAATCCCTCTCTCCAGCTGCCATTCCCTGTGATCATCATTTTTTAAAAAAGTTCTTTTGACATTAATCTTCATACCTCCACATCACAGACCCTCCGAGAATCCTTCTGTGCTCCTAATACCACCACCAATATCTTGCGTCTACCCATACACCAGACGATGTCCGCATCAAAAGTAAATGGAATACAACAGTGCACGGACATAAATCTGAAATGACTTTACATCATTTTATTTCTTGAATTTGTGTTCTATAAAGCACATAAAGTTGGGGAAAATTGTCTAAAATCCTAAATATATTGCATTTTTACCAATTCAATCCCATGCCTTTCAATTTTGCCAATTAAGTTCTAAACATTTTCAAGTCTTGCCAGTTAAATTTATCTAACCAATTTTAGCCAGAAATCACAAAGTTGATGCCGACCGTCTTATATGGCATGGCTAGCGTAGACATGGTTATTTTTCATAATTTTTCCAAAAGTTTCTGATTTTTTAAAAAAAAAAAAATTATATTTTTTTCTTTTTTCTTTTTTTTCTTTTTTATCAAGGTCGCTGGCCAACCCTCGCCAATCATAGGCAAGGGCCGTGGGTGAGGGCTCACAAGGGTCGTGACCCTCACTTGTGGCCTCACCCCACACCGCTCACAATATTTGGGCAAGGGCCATGACCCTCACACACGATTAGCAAGGGCTTCATGGCCCTCACCAAATCCCTCGCCTAGTGGCCAGCGAAGATTAGCCGCGACCCTCATTGAACATGGTAGAAAAAATAAAATAAAAAAGAGAGAAAAAATTTTAAAATATTGCTAACGTTAGAGTTGGCCATCCTATGTGATACTAATAGCGTCCACATTGGCCGGTTTTAGTTAAATTTGACTAGATTGATTTAATTGACATGTCAAAAAGTTTAGGACTAAATTAGTAAAAATATAATAGATTTAAGATTTTTTGAATAATTTTCTACGTAAAATTGTCATTATACACTGCTTGTGGCAACAAACCCCCATCAGCAAGTGAAGATGGTATTGTTGGCATTGGATAAAGCACTCCCTGTATTGGAAATTAAGGCATGACAGCCTAGGAAAGGTTATGCTGGAAAAGATGGATATGATATTGTTTGGGAATGCTGAGAATCCACAGCTCACAAAGAGGATGTGAGGAGGGAGGAGAGATGCGATAGAACAGAGTTGACAGTCGTAGGGTATAACTCATTTTAGGGACAAACTCTTGAGTTTTGTTGCTCTTGCCTTGATTGGTCTTTCGTTAGGATCGTTGATTAGTTTCGTAATGTAAGCAATTTGGCCATTTATTTTAATTTATGAGTACCATCTGGACGATAAACAAATATCACAATTTCCTCTCATTATTATCTTTTCAAAAGTTTAATATATTTGACACGAGTTGATTATATGTATATAATTTGTGATTAGCCATTGTATAACATGTAAGATTAGTGTCTAATAATTGTCATTTTTTTAAGAGCTAATTAATAAGATGCAAGTTGACCCTTTATTTGAAGTCTCCATGTGAACCATATATGTAGATGCTAGGTAAGATAAATAGATTTTCCTTTGACTTTTCAATTTAAAAGCCAATCATACGACTAACAAGTCTACATTTGTCATGACCCTCCCAAGTTGAGATCCTTGAGGTAGTTAACAAATTGCCAAGTGAGTGCAGACAATCCCTCTTGCAAGGTGGCACTTACAATAGGCTCGGGTTCTCCCAAGCCCTATTGGTCGTGACTTGATTTGACTCAGATAATTATCATATGTTGTTTTTATTTTATTTTTGGAGCTGCTATTAACCTATTGAAGGCCGATTACTGGGCAAGTAAAACGCAATACGGGTGCCTACATTAGCGATCACTGGTGATTGAGCAGGGATCGGCGACAATGGTGACATTACTCTGGAAGCACAGGTTGGCACGCGTGCGCCGATGGCAGTTATCATCGTGGCTCAGGAGAGGACTCGGCCAACTGAGTCCTAAACCGTGGCCTAGGAGCTTCTCCCCTCTGTTTTTCTTTGTCAACTCTCATTCTCTCGCCGTGCTCTCAAAAATTCCCCTAACTCTAACGCTTTCCTTTTTTTTTTTTTAACCTTACTCTCGGCCAAATGCCCAATCGAATCCCTCACCCCCAAAAAAAAAAAAAAAAAAAAAAAAACTCCACTTTCTTCCCTACTCTTTGAGTGGTCTCTAGCTCTCGTCTTCCATTGCCTCTGTTTTTTGTATTTTCAGAGAGTTTGCCTGTCGCCGCTCGTTTCATTTCTTCAAGTCTCTGCTCACATTCCATCATTTCCTTAAATTCTGCTCCATCATTTCCCTCTCTCTCCCTGTTTCTGTCCGTCCTTCACGTCCTGTGCCCATGCCTCTCTATCTCTGCCCTTTCTTTTCAAGCTTGTCCATTTCTCTTCTTTGAAATTTTTTATAAGTGCAATAGAAATCCTAAAATTTGTCAGAAAAGTGCGATCAAAGTATGAAACTGACAAAAATTGCAATCGAGACTTAAAAATATGTCAAGTTTGTGCGATCAAGTCTATCTGTTAATTCTGTCCAATTTGGCTCAAGAAAAATGCTGACGTGCCTTTTTCTATTCATTTCTCTTTCCTACGTGAGAAAAAGTTTATATGAAGGAATCTACGTATGCAAAAATGACGTCATTTAATGCTTGCCCAAATTTGCAAATCTAATTGAAGTCAACGTGATTTTCTTCTAAGCTCTCTTCACCACTTTGTCCGAGTGTCCGTTTTGGTCGTGGAATCTGCTTTTCCTTCGTCGAGTCCTCTTGTTCTTCATCCGAGTGTCCTTCGTCAAGCCTCATTGGGCGGTTCGTTTCGTGATTCTTGGCATGATTGGCAAGGCAAAAGCTCTCTCAACAACTGCTATGATAATGGCAATAAGGAAATCATGTACTTGGAAGGAGGCATATTCAAGTTCGAAGGATCATCACTTCCCCTTCTCGATTCCTTCCTCACTTTTCAATCAAAATAAGACCTCTCAAGCTTTTTCCTCTTCAGTTTCAATTCCAAGAAACAAGATCGAACGCGATGTTTCTCCAAGTGACACTTCTTGAGCCCAGAGCTGCAACTTCCCCAGCTTATAGAGAACACAGAGGAACGTAAATTAGAGTCACGAGCTGATCCGTACAAGAGTTATACGAGCTTTCCTACTACTTCAAATTTCTCGGCAAAAGTAATCAAGCGGAAGTATCTCTCCAAACACTCAGCACTGCAATTCCGTGCCAGCCACCTTACTCTATGCTCAACATGACGTTGGTTGAATACCTTTCTACATAGTAAAATAGCTTGATGTACGTTTTATAGAGCATAACTTCTATGATAGCATCTAAGGCTTCACGGCACTCCCAACCATTGTCAAACAATCTTGTTATTTTCCACAATAGTATAATATCATTTATGCCATAAGCATGACCTTGTCCATTGCTAAATTTCTCTTTAGACACTATAGAAGTAGAGGCGGCTCTACTACCCACCATTTTCCTCACTGCTTCAGGTGTCATCATCCATCTCTTCCTGCTTTATATCAGCAAATAGGATTTTAATTGGTCTACCATAATTGATTCTGAGTTTTACAAGGCAAGCAATCACAGGTACTGTTGTCATCCTTCCTCTGCCGATTTGGCAATTGAAAACAAAAGACATGTCCTTGGAAGCAGAAGAGATGTTCATTGCCAATTTGTCGAAGTCGAAGCCTTTCAAAACTTCACCATCAGTTATGGGCACTCGTGCATACTTAATAGGGAAGCCATCAAATTCTAAGTTTTCAAACCCTTCGATAGGTGTCTGCGCAAAAAAAGAATCTATATGTTCTCAAGCAAAATAAATAAATCTGCCCATCTTCTGTTTCGTGGATAACCATGATAGCACCCCATATGTTTTATCTTCTCTAAGAATGCCTTCTTTTACCCAAGCTTCCATTTACTCCAATTTTTCCACATTGATTCCGAGTATTACGGCATATTCCTGTATGTTCTCTCTACCTCACGAAGAACAATAGGTTTCCATCGATGTAAATCATAGATTTTTCACTCATATGATGCCAAAGACAGGACGACCACATATGCCACTACCAATCCTCCGCATGACTGATTTTAGGCCATCAATAGTTGGATTTGCAACTCCATGAATAAGACACCCAGGAACTACTCTGAAATCACGGGCACCCTTCACTCGCTCTAGCAAACTTGGGTTTTTACAACCAGGATAGTGATCACTTTTCAAAACAGTTTGATTGCCAAGATTCTCCCCATTTCTCCTAGCAGCATAATTTCTTGTTCAGCTTGCTCTGCTTCCTGCGAGTAGATCAGTATGACCCTTTTTCTTTTTTAATCTTCTTGTTGAAACTACACCTCGAGAACATTAACATATATTTTTGATATCAAAAGTAACAACTCGCATGCCTTTTCTATCCCTTACAAGGCAAAGCATGTTTCCCTAAATCAAAATCGATGGCCATTTTACACCAAAAGAAATATATATCCTAGTACGTAACAAAAGATTAAAGTGTTATAAACTAACTCATAAGCTTGCAACGTCCCATAAAATCTATACTCAAAATATAAAACCTAAGTTCTAATACCAAAAGTTATTATAGCCCGATTCCAACCAAAATGGAGAAGTGACACAGTCATCCTTTTGCCCAAAGGATGCAATCTCAAACCTTACCTAAGTTCAACTCCAAAAAGTCCCTACGATAGTGCTCTTGCCAGACTCTGGCCACTAACTAAGGAACTTGAAAAGGTTGGGAAGGAAAGGGATGAGTATCCATGGTTGGGTGAATAGTTAGATTCATCACTCACTATACAACTTACCAAATAATATCAAAACTAATTTATCTCAATTCCAGTATATAATATACATACAAGATATATATGAGTGATATCCCTTTAATATAATCATATACATATTAGAAAACACTCGTTAAAATAATAACAAATATCAATGTTCCAATCCATTGATTAATCTCATCAATTCACATATTAATGATATATTCCATTGATTAATCCCATACTATATATCAATAGTTTATTTCATTGATCAATCTTATATCAAATCACACGTCAACGATCATCCATCAACCAATCTTTTATTTAATATCCTATCATGGTCACAACAAAATGCCTAGTAATAAGACGATCAAGATTCTCCCCTTGGTAAGGGCTTCACCTCCAAGACCAATAGGTCAGCCTTGAAGTACAACTTAAACTAGTATACATACGCACAAACTCCTTACTAGATTCACAGTCCTATTGAGCATCAAATAACCACTCTCCAATATAAGAAATCCAATCCAATATACATTTCACAAATTAAACAAATAAATTTTCGCAACACTTCTCATCCATTGGAAATATATTTTATAAAGTATATATCATATCATTTGAAAATATTTTCATAAACCAATTCGCAAGTAATACATATACATAAACTTCCACACTACCTTGCATATTACGTATTCTAGAACATTTGCAAACAACCGAGTAATAAATGCCTCATCTAGATTTTATAAAATAAAAATGCCATTTCATAACTCATACTAATTATAATCCATATCACTTTCGAAATATGAGTTTACAAACTCAAAGAAGGGATAACACTTACTTGAGAACGCCTAACGTTATTTTAATCATCGAACTCACAATTCTCTTAAATAAGAGAGAAACAACCTTAAAACATTACCTCAACAACCAATTGGCTAAATCGAACTTAAACGTTAAAAAACGACTCATACACGCCTACAAATTGTGCACTCAAAGCGACTATTCAAGCCATTTGTGTTGACACCCGAATTTTGCCGATTATTCAGGTGTCCATTTTTTTGCCCAAAAAAAAAAAATATATATATATATATATATATATAAAGAAAAAAAGCAAAGAAAAAAAAGAGGATATAAAAATAAAATCGAATGGGCTGCTGCTGTCCAGCCCACTTGGCAATTTTCAGCCTTTTAATTCCCACCCCCTCTCTTTCAGCCCATTTCTTTTAGTTCGGTTATTTTGTTTAGGCCCATGCGTCCAATTCACTCTCCTTGGCCCATCTCTTTTATCTTTTCATTGTTCTCATAAGCCCACCAGAATATATAAAGAAAAAAAGCAAAGAAAAAAAAGAGGATATAAAAATAAAATCGAATGGGCTGCTGCTGTCCAGCCCACTTGGCAATTTTCAGCCTTTTAATTCCCCCCCTCTCTTTCAGCCCATTTCTTTTAGTTCGGTTATTTTGTTTAGGCCCATGCGTCCAATTCACTCTCCTTGGCCCATATCTTTTATCTTTTCATTGTTCTCATAAGCCCACCAGAACCTTAAAAGGAAGAGTCCAGCCCCCAGCTCCACTCCTTCCCTCTTCGCACGCGCGACTCCTTCCCCGCCATGGAGTACGTTGACTGTGACGCAACAAAGAGTGAGGGAGCGAGGAGAGTGCGTGAGGCGTGAGGGGGTGGGGAACGCTCGCTCACAGAAGGAGAGCAGGGAGAGAGAGTTCGGTCATGACAGGAGAGGAGCTTGGCTGCGACGAAAGGGAGATTTCACAGAGAGAGAGAGAGAGAGAGAGAGAGAGAGAGAGAGGGAGAGGAAGGGAGCTGGCCGGTTCGTCGTCGGCCATTAGAGGGCTTCGCTGAGAAAGGATTCAGCCATTGAAGAGCGTTCGGCCACTGGAGGGAGAGGAGCTTCGCTGAAACGAAAACCAGAGAGCACCGAGAGGGCAGAGAGAATCCGGAGAAAGCCGAAAGTTACTCAACATTTCCCTTTCCGTGACGGTCGAGAGCCATATAGAAAGAAAGGAGGCCGGTAAAGAGCTCCTTCGAGGGAAAGAGGAGCCTTGCGTTCGCCGGAGCTGACCCGCCGGACGTGCCCATCGCTGTGCCGCCCCAGAACCAGGCAATTCCCCTTTCTTGTCCTGTTTCGGTCTGTCATCATGGTGCGGTGCGTTTGAATTGACTCTGTGAATTTCTGGACAAGCTATGCAAAGCCGAAGCAAGTGCATGACTATTAGTGACATTTTGGGGATTAACACATCATGTTTGGCCAGAGGAATACCTTAAAGTTGAACTTGAAACTCGTGTTCTTCAATGCGTTCCTTTCGTTCGATGTATTGCCTGAATGAGATATGAAGCGCTTAGGGACATCGAATTCGAATGGAAAATTTCAAGTGAACCGTGACAAACTAAGACGGAGTGGACACGAAATATGTTGATTCAAATCCATATACGTCATATTTGACGCGAAAATCGCATCGAGAATCTCTCTGGAACGCATCCTTTAGGTCGAACATCAGTCGCTCGATAAAATGCTTGAGAGAAGGCCGAAACTCATTTATTGTTGAATCTTAAGATCGATTTGCTTTTGATTCTTTATAGGCTGCCTAATATTTGTGTTTTCTCTGTGTTCTTTATATCCTCATGCCGGAAAGTTGTTCGTCGGAGACCTCCTCTATCGCTGGCAAAGTTTATGGTTCAAGCCATCCCAGTCAGTTTACCTTTCCGCTCTGTAGTGTATTGGTGATTGTTTGTTTGTTAGAAAGGCTAGGATGGAAGGGATTAGTTTGGGATAAATATTTATCGTTCATGGTTGTGGTCGACAGGATGAGTGGCCGGAGTTGGTGGCCATCGATTGGAACAAGTGACCACCGATTGGTGGTGGCTCAGTGGCGATGTGTATGCTGGAGAAAAACGTTTGGAAGATGGTATTGCTTTGAGTTTGATGGTTCGGATGAAATGGCCGAATGAATGAAGTTGCAGGCGGTGAGGAGATCTTCGGGGAAGAAGAAAAGCTGAAGGGAGAAGATGGTGCAGGGGAAAAGGACGAAATAGGGAAAAGACAAAGGAGAAAAAAATAGAAAATTCATAAAGAAAAAAATAAAGAACGAAAATTTCCTCTTTTTAAAATTTGACCGGGTTGGATCCGGGTTTTGTGGTCGGGTAAACGGGCCGGATCAGGTAAACCTAGTCCGAACCCGTTCCCGAATATAATAATAAATAATAAAATTAATTAAAAATTTCGAAAATAATAATGAAAAAAATTAAAAATTCAGAGAATGATAACATATTTTAAAATTTTTAGGGAATAATAAAAAATATAGAAAATTCGAAAATCAATAAAAATTAGAAATTTTAGAAAATCATTAAAAAGTATTAAATTCAAAAAAATAAAAATTCTCAAAAAAAGTTTTAAAAAATTGGAAAAACCTTTAAAAATATTAAAACCCAAAATTTGGACATTGGATTGCCTTTTTTTTTTTTTTTTTTTAGGGACAATATTATGGTGTTTGTATGCTTTCATTTACAATTATACTTGATTGTGCTTTTCAATATCTTGGATGTTATTTCCTACTCTAGAATGGTTAGGACGGTACCTAGAGTTCTTTGATAGGTTACTAGGGCATTAGTTAGTATGATCAAGTTAGGTATCAAAAGGACGTTAGTCCTAGGGCTAACGTAATTAAATCCTAGAGTCTAAAATCTCTGGTTACATAGATAGTATAATATATTCCCATATCTTACTAGGTTTTTAGTTGATCCCAAAAAGGCTAGTAGCAACTTTTTAGTTAAAATTTGTATAAGCTTAATTGATTTAAAGTTGTAAACACTCGATGTCATGCGAGGTATGAACTTAGGAGAGCTCAAGTCAATGGAAGGCCATCGGCCTGATATTGACATACCCTTAATCTAATTCTCATTCCCTAATCGGGAGGGGTTAGATGGTGACAATTTGCAATGTGAAACTCATATACGAAATCCTAAAATTCTCACTTTGACCAAACTGTTGCTTTAAATTAACTCCAATCAAAGCCCATAGTTCTACAATGTCAAAACCCATAATTCCCATGAAGTCTGAAAGCTCGATAACTCAAACATTGGATTTCATAGCTCGAATTTTACAAAACTTCAATCATACAACCTAACTCCAAAAACTATTATGATTGGAAGAACGAGTGATGCGAACACTAAGGCGTTGTGAATCAGAGTTAAATAAGCTTGGCGAGGTTCCCGTGTTGCAAAACCCTCCTCTTTTCCCTTTCCTCTTCTCTCTCTCTCCCCCGTGTTTCTCAGCCTCTTTTCCTCTTATAATGGGTTGAACATCCATTTCTCTTTTTCTTTTATTTCTCCTTTTTTTGGGCCCCACCCTTTGAAAAAACAAAGTATTACAATAGGAACTTACTCAATCCGGGACAGATCACCCCTAATTTTAGATGCTTATTTTCTTTTACAAACAACATAAATTGATTGTAGGATCAATAGGGTATGTTTTTCTCCTCAACCTATGAGAAATCAAAGAGCTTGTACCTAAGTGTAGAAAGACAAATGAGAAGTGCAAAATGTGCACGAAAACGCTCCCATTTCAAATTTTTGCTTTCTAGCCAATTCGACAAGGTCACCTCTGTTAGAAAAGACTCCTTATTGTTTTGAAGCTGACAAAGCCTTTCCAAGAAGTCTAGTCTGAAAGGTTGCAAACTGAAGTGCTATAGTCTGAAGACCTCAAGACTTTTCTATCAAAGTCTAAAGACTAAAGTTCAAAGTCTGACCTCACTAACAGATTCCAGACTGAAGAAAAGATTTACCAAAATGCGAGCTTATTTCTAAAGGATTCGTTCATACGGTTTGTGAATGATCTTACGGTTGGAGAAAGCACCCATGATCAATTATTCTTATTGAAATCAATTTGGATAAGCAGATCTTTTGAAAGGCTAAGTTTACTTGGAAGGTTCTACTTATGGAAACCAAGATCCTGATTGTATGGGCGAACATGATTGACGGACTATCAACACATTCCTTAAACAACTCGAGATCTCCTTTGATTGATTCTGTCTAACGGTTAGATTGGAGGAACTCCTTTGGAAAGTAACAACGGTCGTAAAGGCATAGAAGAATATATAAGGATGACTCTCAAGATGTTCGAGAAGGTGTGTGAAAGAAAAATTCCAAAGTCTGAAGCTCCTAGTTCTTTGCTATTTCAATCGTTGATCCAATGTTGTACTCAAAAGAGAGAACAAACACACAAGAGACTTTGAAAGAGTGCAGTAGAGTTTCTACACTGTGAAGTCGTGGACGTGAGACTGTAAAATCTCTTTTGTTTCTTAGTGAAATCCAGCCAGTGAGCTGTCAATGTGGGAGAGTGGACGTAGGTTTAATTCAAGCCGAACCACTATAAACCTTGTGTCTCAATTCTCTTTCCTTGATCTCCTTATTTCAATACGTAACTTTATATAATTGCTTGATTGTTATTTACATCTTTAGTCTATCAGCTTAAAAAGGAATTTGATTTATTAAAGTCTTGCGAAAAATTTCTTTTAATACCTATTCACCACCCTCTAGGTGTTCTCACTAGCCTTTATAACCTCAAGCGATAAATTGTAAAACTTTGTAGGACCAATGCCACTTATTCTAAAAGCTTAAGCTATTCAATGTATATATAGTTTGATTTTTAAATATTACAATACTTCACCTCACATGTAAGTTAGACTTTTGTTTTATTAAAGCTTGAAAAATATAGAATTATAGATGCAAATAAAGATTTGAAGTGTCTTTATTTTCTCAAATAGTGACTTGAAATGGATGTTGTTTCAAATAAGGACTTGAAATACTCTCGTTTTCTCAAATAATAGCTTGAAGTGAACCTTATTTCAATAAGAGATTAAAATGCTCATATTAGTATAAAAAAAAAGGCCTAAACTCACAGGCTATGAAGGGTAATTTCATATTTTAAAATTTCTAATTCTTTTATTTTCTTTCTTTTTTTCCTTTTATTTTCTTTTCATTAAAAAAAAAAAAAAACCAAAACATAGGTGAGAGGGTGCTCCCTCCCGCCTATGGCCATCACCTCATCACCGATGGGGTGGTGGCAAAGGTCAGCAAGATTGCCAATGCCTAGGTGAGTGTGACATCTCGAAATTTGACCCCGTTTCGACAAAGTGAAATAGGCCTTTTGTCGACGTGCCTACGGTCCTTTTTTTCTGAGCTGATTACTCACGAATTAACTAACCTATTGAGTGAAGCCGTTAAGGGATGTATCCGCAGTAAAAATCCTTAAAAGCTACTTAATTGATTGGATTGGACTAAAATTGTGTCTACGATCGATTTTAACCACGGAATTGAACTCAATTTCGGGAATCGAATATTAAGCATGTCATAATTCTTTTTTTTTTTTAGGATCTTGTCTCATCACCCGTCAATTTATTGTGAGTCCGAAATTTCAGAAAAGAAATTATCGGAAGAAAAATTGAAGACCGGAAGAAAATAAAAAGAGAAAGGAAAATAATTGAAGTAATTTGAATAATATGAATTATTTTGTACTATTTGATTATTTTTTATTTTTCTTTTTCTCTCCCTTTCTTTGTCTCTCTTCTCTCTCCCTCTCCCCTCCCCCTTCGTGCGAGCACCCCCACGAATCCCCCTTGCCAATTTCAATTTGGCTTCCTCTTCTCTCTCCCTCCTTTTCACTTTTTGACTAGTCAAAACCCTAACACTTATATTTTCTTTTACCTTATCTTTCTCTCTCTCTTCTCTTTCTTCTTCCCCATCTCCCCCACGTGACCGAAAGCCCCACCTTCTTCTTGTTCTTGCTCGTGAAAACCAGAAACGAAGGAAGAAGCAACCGCTCGCCGAAGCTGTCGCCGCCACACCGGAGCTGGACCGCCGTCCGCACCGCATTCCCGCGCACGCCACGCACTCCGCCACCGTCCCCTCTGCGTCGCTCCGTCCCTGCCGCGCGTTGTCCAGGCCATTCAGCCTTTATCCAGCCCTCTTATATTTGAAATCTGAACTTGGCCTCTTAATGAAACTTGCTTGTCATTATGTTGACTATGTTATGTGTAAATTTGATGATTTTTAGACATGTTTTGATAGGAAAAATCCTCGTGAGATTAGCTGAATGTTCTGTTGTTTTGGCAAATTTCTGATGTGTTGTTGTTTGTTGTTTGTTTTTTTGTAAAATCATGTGTAGATTGTTTGAGAAAACTTTCTTCACAAAAAGTTTTTCATCATCATGTCATGCATGTTAGGAAATTTTTTTACTACCCAATTTTGTTGTCCTTACACGTTTGTTCTGAAATTTCTTAATATAAATATGATTGAAATTGTTTAGTTATACATTTTAGGTTAATTTGTGCATGAAATTAGGCAATGCCATCTCTATGAAAATTGTTTTAAACACTTCGATCTTTCTTGTTAAACAATTGGCCTTTTCAAATTGCATCTTTCAAAAAATATTGGTACATGTGATGTTTCCCCAAAAATAACGATTTCTAAAGAAGTTTTTCTTCAAAACCCGATTTGGCTTAAGGAAAAATTGTGGTTTGGACCATATTCAAAATGCCTACGACGCTTATGAGTGCATTTATGTGAGCTTCGGCTAGCCTTGGCAATTGAATGTGTTCATAACCTAGATATTCCTTAATCCTAAATATTTTCAAACCTCTTTTTAAAATCCTGTTTTGATATCGTGAAAGTTACGGTTTGAATTGTATTCAAAATGCCTGAGATGCTTGTGAGCGTATTTATGCGAGCCTCGGGCTAGCCTTGGCAATTGAATGCCTTTCATAGCTAAGACGTCACTTTGTCTCAAAATTTTTCATGAATGATTTTGAAATATGGTTTTTGAAATATCACATGTACCCCTTATACATATAATCCCATAATGCACTAGAAATTGCCTGTGTTTGTGATCCTTTGGTAATAAGTGACCTGCTGACGATTCACTTTCTTGCTTGACTGGTTGAGAAACAAAGTTCAAAAGACCTGCATGCATGTTTAAATTTTTGCAATGCATGTGACTTTTAGATGAATGGTAAGGTTGGTGTATGATATTGAGGGAAACCCCTGGGATCGCATAGATCGCTTGATTATGAAACTTATAAGTGTTATTGGCCACGCGAGAATATAATTGGTCAACAATTGCTATAAGTAAAAAAATAAAGATGGATTGGGTGGGTGTCTTAGTGGGACCTTTGCATGAAAGACAAAGACCAACCTCGAGACCCCAAAATTTGACTTTCATATTGCACTTCTTTTAAATGATTGATCTCGACAGGATATCTTGTTTTTGATTGTTTTGATGTGTATGCTTGTTTCTTTTCATTGTATGCACCTAGTTATAAGTTTTTTTTAGATTAGGTTTAGATCAGAACCCTAAAGACGGAGAAAACGTGAAGACAGTGGAGGTCAATGTTTATTTTGACTATTATCATGTACTATTCATTTCCCCGACATATATCTCGGGTTCCATTTGTTGAGGGAAACAAAGACCTGCATGCATGTTTAAATTTTTGCAATGCATGTAACTTTTAGATGAATGGTAAGGTTGGTGTATGATATTGAGGGAAACCCCTGGGATCACATAGATCGCTTGATTATGAGACTTATAAGCGTTATTGGCCACGCGAGAATACAATTGGTCAACAATTGCTATAAGTAAAAAAAATAAAGATGGATTGGGTGGGTGTCTTAGTGGGACCTTCGCATGAAAGACAAAGGCCAACCTTGAGACCCCAAAATTTTACTTTCATATTGCACTTCTTTTAAATGATTGATCTCGATAGGATATCTTGTTTTTGATTGTTTTGATGTGTATGCTTGTTTCTTTCCATTGTATGCACCTAGTTATAAGTTTTTTTTTTTTAGATTAGGTTTAGATCAGAACCCTGAAGACGGAGAAAATGTGAAGACAGTGGAGGTCGATGTCTATTTTGACCATTATCATGTACTATTCATTTCCCTGACATATGTATCGGGTTCTATTTGTTGCATAAAACCCGACGAGTTGCGGGTTTTCACTCTTTCTCTCATATTTTTTAATTGTGTTTTTCTTTTATATTTTTTAGGATCGCATGGTAGATTTACTGCTTTCCTTGATTGTTTACGTATTGTCTCGTAATTTCAATTCCATTGATTGCCTTCTTTTCTTGTTTTTCTAGAAAGAGAGTATAATGAAAATGACAAACCACGCATGATCCCTTAATTAGGACTAATAATCCCGAAAATGTAAAAGAAAATGCATGGACATGTTAGGAAAATACAACATATTGTTTAAGTATCGCAAAGACGCTAATAGAAATATTAGTGTAACTCAAATCCCCGTAGGAATCGAGGAACACTCCCAACGCTCGATTAGGTTTTCTAGCCGACCCCCAAAATGAGATTAGTGACGACTCTCGTCTTATTTTTAGGTTGTCATAAGAAACTAGACCGTATAAATAAATTCGTCGTGCGGGGTACGAGTTCTGATGAAACTGACAATGGTTTAGCATACTCAATATGGGAGTACCCCAAAGGATGAAGCGATGACATCCTTATGGGCAAGGCGTACTGTCGAGAGGGCTACCATAGTAAAGGTATCTTTAAATTTGATATCCACACCTGACCCCTTATTCTAAGGTGTGTCGCCCATGTGGGTATGGATCGCGTCACTCTGCTATCATGCGGGGTATGACCTTGGGAGAGCTTGTGATCTCGTGGAGGGAATTCACAAGAGGCTTTATTCGAAAGGCGAGGTGATGACGTCTTTTGGAACACGAGCTGTGAGGAAACTCTCGTGATTAAGTACCCCTAAGCTTGACATTTCCCCATCTTTTCTCCTTGTGATGATGAGGGATTTGAAAGTGGCGAGATCAGGTCGCGACAACACCGATGACCATGTCGACTATTGCCGCCAACCCACTGGCGATGGGGCACGACCACAAGGGGAGGGAGCTCCTCTGCTTGTGTTTTATTTTTAATTTTTTTAATCTAATTTAATTTAAAAATTAACTTATGTTTGGATGAAAATATTTATGATTGGTCAGAATATTTTTTTGGCCAGCAAACCTAGCAAGGTTAGACCTTTATTTGAAACAACCATAACCACTTTAAGCCTTTTTTGGAGACTGATATGGTTATTTTAAACTCTTTTTTGAAATAAGATCTATTTTATGCATTTAGTTAAGAAAATAAGGGCATTTTGGGTCCTTATTTGAAATTTTCCCAAATTTAAACTCAAGATCTCATATTCAAATTCCATATGACAGAACCAACTCTAATTTGATAATTATTATTTAACATAAATAACTCAATTGTGCACGACAACACATCTCAGTTTTATATGTTTTTGGCATGAACTGACGCTAAAATCGTCGAGAAGCAACTAGAAGAACCTTATTTTCGAGAAGGGAGATTCGATCGAGGTGGAAGGATCTTCAAAGTGCTCTGGGATACTTGAATGGTACTAGTTGGTTTTATGAGCCAAGAGGAGCCACACATGAGTGATGAGCTCACCTCCTTTTCTTAGTCTCCTACCATGGTGATACACATGACACTTGTATGCTGCAAAACACAGCATCTCCACCCAGATTCTGCTGATGAGCTCCCACTTGTTGTTCATCGTCTTCAGGTCAGCCACGAGCGTCTGCACCTCCGACAACAAATGCCAGTCACTAGTGATCCACGTCTCCTCACTTGGTTTGACGGGGTGTGAGACATCTCCATTCGGCGAATACAGTGTGCTAATTGCTTCATTATAGTCTCGGTACCTCAAGAAATTCCGCAGTGTGCGATAAGCGTAGTCCAGTGTAATGTCGGCAGTGCCGAGGGACAGCATGTAAGGATGCAGAGCAAGGAGGTATATCATGTAATCCGATAGGAGTTTGCTTCCTTTACAAGCATCGGAGTGTTCCCTCTCAAATCTGTGCAGGATTTCTGTCGCGATGTGCCAGATAATGATGCTCCTATCAAACGTCGTCTCAATGCTACCTCTCAGTCCTTCTTTTTGGAAGCCGTGAGTCTTGAGCATCCACTTGTCGAAGGCCGGGAAATTTCTTAACTTCGGTAGATCTGCCATCTTTTGAAACACCAGCGTCTTGAGGGACGAGGGGATGGCCTGGTGGGAGTGTCTCCAACACCTCCTGACGATCTCCCTTTTCTCAAACCAATCAAGTACCGTGGCAAGGGGCTTCGGACGTTCTTTGTACAAGGAGTTCTGGTCTAACAGATTGAGCTGCCCTACCGACCTTGACCACCTTCTCTGCTTCATGCACCGTTTGGCTAGAAACGGGAGGAGCCTTAGGAAGAGCGGTGCCTTAAGGTGCATACTCATCTTCACCACTGCCCAATCCGAAAATGGCAGCATTATGATTTGATAAAGCTCGACAGATGTGACTGCCATCAGTAGTGCATAGGTATAGGTGATGTGCATATCGATCAAGAAGGCATTCCTGAAGATTACGGAAAATCCACACAAGCCATACACCAAGCAGAAGAGGCCGATAAAGTGGCCTATGAGGCCGCATTTCGTGTACAGAATAGGCGCTCTAGTGTAGAGCACGTCGAACATGAAGTTCAGCTCGATCTCGGTCATGGTGAAAGCACGGTCAGCGGTGTCACTGTCGATGGACATCCTGTCGTGGGTTGTGACCGCAGGGTGGTACAGCCACAGCCAGTTCACGAGGTGGGGCTTCAGAAGGTCAAACCAATAGTAGGCCTTCAAGATGTCCTTTGCGGACTTGAACTTCTCATCCTCGGGAAATGATTCGAACGCTTGCTGAATGCTGGCTTCTTCTGTTACTTCTTCTGTTACTTCTTCTGTTCCTTCTTCTTTTATGTCCCTGGCGGTCATGCTCGAGTTCTCATGATACACGGACTTGAGAGCCCGGACCCATCCCGCAGACTTAATGATTCCAGCCACGAACAAGGGGATGTACAGCCTTGAGACTGGGGACGAGCCATCCCAACATTGAAAGAGAATATAAACCACGACACACCACGTAACCCCCATATTCAGCATCTGTCTTAATCCCAGCCGGTTATCTTCCACCGCGTAGGCCGTTATGCCGTCTGGGTACCCAAGTTGCAAGAGAAACAGTGGGGCCAATAGCCCTTGCAACACCACATCGTAACCTGGATGATTAGGATCGTCGATGCGGACCACGGTAAGCCTGCCCAGCGCGATTCTCGCAAAGTAAGAAAGGAGCAAATATGTGACCCAGATGAGGAAACTAGCTGGTTTCCACCTCATATGTCTCCGACGGACGCCTAATATTGTGAGAACAATCTTGCAGGCAACACTTGCGGCGAACAAAAGCTGAATCCCCCACGCCACCCACAGGCGTTTTACGAAGGATGTACAACTGATCAAACTCATGGCAACTTCGTTCAGGTGTGCCCACTAGACATCAATACAAATGTACAGCGAGGAAAGTTTTCACATTGCTTCTGAAGAATAATTACAAAGAGCCTGCACCAAGCTGCATAAATGTCATGCATCAATTACATTCATTAATCCTCTCAGTCTCTTAGAATTCCGCACAACTGAAATTAAGAAGGTGCACATTGTTTATTCTACATTTTTCATATTACTTCCTTAATAAGTTCTTTGGGTTTCACTTGATATTGATAATGACCATTAGGCGTCAAACGTACCCAAGAACTAGAAAGGAAGATTTACAATGCAATTAATATATTTATTGAAAGTCCAGGCAAAGAGAATACGTAGGTAGATGTTTTTTTTCTTTTCTTTTTCAAATGTTTGTTTTTACTTAAGCATAATAAAAATGTATCCTTTTTGTTTGCCTGTCAAAATTTAAAAAAAAAAAAAAATTATGAAAAAAATCATATGTGAATTTGCATATTAATAATTGAATGTTGTGAAAGTGTTACGAGTTTTTGAAATTAAAAAAGAATCAATATCCGTGAGCTGCAAAATTTTGGATTAAATAAAAAGTAAAACTAATTCAAAGAAATCTGAGGATTCAAAGTAAATTGATTAAGGTGGCATCATGTTTACCCGCTTGCCCATCTCTCTCCATGTTCATCTCCCATTCTTATTCCTAGAGTAGTTGACTCTATTTTCTTTTGCGACCCTTGTATTTCTCTCTCTCTCTCTCTCTCTCTCTCTCTCTTGTTGATACCTTTGGTTTATTTATTTATTTAAGATGTGTTCATCTAGATCTTCACTATCTGTGAAAGTGGCATTCTCCTCGCATCGTGAGATGTGAAGTAGCTCTTGGGTATAAATCTGTGCTGTTAAGCGGTCCACCTTTTAATTTTTTCAGAATAATAAACTGCCTATACTCAATATAATTTGTTTTCTTTGGAAATTGTTGTGCTACAATCATTTTCTTAAATTAAATAAGATCTAAGGTGACTCATAACTTAAGGAAATTTCTTAAAGGAAAGAATTATCTATTACAATAAAATCTTCCAATTACATGTGAAAAATAATGGCACTTCTTTTACTATCAGCTTTGCTTCGTTGAAGCTACTGAAAAACATCGACTCTCTACCATGGGGCCACACGAAACTCTTAGTGCGCCAATGGGTTTTATCACTGTAGATTCTTGGTATACTAATAGTAAACTACAAAAAAAAAAAAAAAAAATCAGAATTGATTGTCATTGTATTTTCTTGAATATTTCAAAGATTTTATTAAATTTTTAGTTACATATTTTTTTTTTTTCGGTAAGTAAATTCTGACATTAAGGAATAATTATCTGGCAAAAGGACGGATCCCATGTTGAGTTCTATTAATCTTTTGTTGAATTTTCAATGTGGACTTTTTAGGGATCGAAGAAAGAAAAAATAAACACAAGTACCAAATTCCTCGTAAGGCAATGATGAAAGCACCGAAATTGGCAAAATATATTAATCTATTGGGTTTTAAAATAAGAAAATATAGATTGATTTGCAGAAAAGAAAAAAAGGTTTCCATTGTGACACGTGTCAATTCCTTATTATGTAATTGTGGAAGCACAAAGGACTAATATTGCAATTCACATAATTTTTTGTGTTTTAGTTAAAACATAGATAAAATTATTTCACTAGTGATAGAATAAAAACAATGATTATTTTGATTACTTATGTACAAAAAAGTGGAGTGTAGTGATCAAACGCCTATTATTCTTTCCACGTTGCTCTATGAGGTAAAAAATCCTAAAAGTCACCAAATCCAATTTGCTAACCCTCCACTCTTCTATTATGACTATTTATCTTTCTCCAAATTTGCTTGGACACAATTTTGTAGCCCAAAAGAGTTGTTTTGCTTTTCGTGTAAAACTTTGATTTTTTCCAAATTTGAACAAATGAAGAATTTTTCGACTATCTGAATAGTTTTAATTTTGGAAATTTATTTTGTTTAGCCTCCACATTTTATCGAGGTTCTCTAAAGGTGAATTCTCCACAAGATCTTTAGATGTAGCTTTTAATTTTTTTTCTGCCTCTATCTTTCATATATTAGCTTTCCAAAAAAATTTCAAAACTAATTTTAAAATAAAAGGAGAGAGAAGGAAAAAGGTGGAGGAGAGGTGTCACAATAGAATTTAGTAGGGGTGTGCCAATTTTATCGTAGATAGGATATTTGCACTTCCCAGAACCTATAGTTTCAAGTTTTTGGAATTTGAAACCAACTTCGTAAACTCTTAAAACTACATAGGAACCTTGAACTTGTCGGCTGTATGAATTCTAGGGTACCCCATACTAGGAGTGAGTATGGTTCCAAAGTAGAACTTGGGACCTGAGAATTGGACGATGGGAGCTTGTAGGTTCTAAGTTCCAAGATATGTGAGGTAAGTTCCAAATTCAAAAAAATGAAGAACCTATTTTGACAAGTAGGTTCCAAGTCTTAATTAAAAAAACCTTGAATTTGGAACTTGGAACTTGAAACCTATAACTTAGAACATGGAATAAGTTTTAATGTTTTTCTTGGCCTATGTCTCCGTGTGATCCTTCAATATGCCATGCCGTTCGATGATGAATATATAATCTGGAAGCACTAATCCAAGTTTCTATTTATGACTAAGATTTTTACTTTATTAATGTTCATATATTATGTGTGTTTAAATATAAGTTGTGATTAGTGAATTATAATTGTTCGAATAATAATATAGGCAAAACTTGGATAGATCTTAGAATTGACTTTGGAACTTGTGATTGAGTAGGTTTCAAGTTCTAGAGTATGTAGGGTAGATTTTAGATTCTAAAAAATGAGGAACATATTTCAATAGATAGGTTCCAGGTTCCATGTGGAACCTATACGGAACCTGAAACCGCTCGCCTCTATCCTATACTGCCTTGTGCTTTTTCAAATTATTTTTGTTGAATAAAAACTGTCGCAATTTTAATTGTTAACACATTTAGCATTCAACATAGCACATAATTGGATTAGATGTTAAAATACACGTTCATGTCTAATGGTGACATGCATCCAAATTAAATTTTTTTAAAAAAATAGCTTCCACCTATCATTGTATTGAGAAGGTATCATCCATAGATATAGCCAAGCTTGTCACACACACTGGCGGGCACCCATAGAGTCGGATAATTGTTTTTCAAATAGTTGGTGAGAGAGAGAGAGAGAGAGAGAGAGAGAGAGAGAGAGAGAGTTGAATCAATTAAACCTTTCGCATATCATAATGTTAAATACTTCATAAGGAAAACCAAGTCATTAATAATTATTCACACATTTATATACTTAAAAGGTATCATATAGGGTACACGTAAAGGATACATGGGTAGGGTAGGGTACAAGGTGGTACGACCCAACCTTGGAAACCTACCTTATACTTGTTCCAAAAATTTTGGAATCGGGCCGTACCCCATGCGAGTTCTAATTTCCCATTTAGAACCTACCAAACCATGCTAGTTCTGCGAGGTCCGCAGGTTCCGCGGGTTAACCTACAACCCCAGAAGTTAGTCTTGAAAGAAACTCTTCCTAATTGTGGTATTGACTTCATGAACTAATGCTCTTCTCTTTCCAAATTTTAGGAGTTTTATCACTTTTAATCTTCATCAACTTCTCAATGGCCTTCTGCTATGCGCACCAAAATAAAACACAGTAATAGATTAGATGATCTTAGGCGCAATTGCTCTTAGGTTGGAGTTTCAAAAATTTAAGTAGAAGCGGTTTCACGACTCCAAAAATAATTCTTGTAATCCTACCACATTTCAAAACCTGCAGATTTCTTAGATCCCATTCACATAGGAAAGATTGCATTCAATAGCATATCTGCTGTACTTTTTTGACATAGCAATCTCTAAATGTCAAAATTGACGGGTTGTGAAGGAATAAAGAAGGGTCATAATTTCTCTTGGTAGTTCTTTCACTAGTTGGAAAATGAACATCAAGAACAAACATAAACATGTGCTATAACTTGTATAGAGTATGGTTAAGTTACTGACCAACAAATTAAAGTAAGATAATCACTTGTTGAAACACAAAGCGCAGGTAGCGTACAAATTTTTTTCCTAAAAGTAATATGGGTTACTGAGCTCAACAATTAAATGCAAGCTAACTAAAGTAACGGGAAAGAAAAAGGTGCAATGAATGCAAGACTAGCATCATCACACCTGAACTCGATGGCTGGTGAATCCCAGAAGTATGATTCAGAAGACGACAACGCCGACATCGCTCAGATTGGAGAAACTGAAGCTGAGAAATGCATCCTAAGAAACATTGCGAAGGAACAAGTACTAGGAATAGGTTGATCTCCTCTCTTAGCTAGCAGAGCACTTGTGTCTTGACACATGACAGCAACTAACTGTTTGTTAGAATCTCCGTTTATCAAGTAAGGAATCTCTTACTTTCACCAAAAAAAAAAAAAAAAAAAACGAAAAAGTATGGAAAAGAAATGCGAAGGAACAAAAAAGACAAAAATAAAATGGAATAGAATACGGCATCGGAATATGATTATTTGCTTGCAAGTTTCATCTAAGGCTCTTTTCCTCCTTTGTTTAGCTTAATGGGTAAATTAACCATGTCTGAAGCATCGGTGTCTATCTTTAAGGTCGCACCTGATTCTCGTTTTATTTTGCACTTTTAGCCATTGGATTAGGCATATGATAGCTTACTCTAATATTAGCCTTGGGTCTCGATGAAATTGTAGGAAGACTTTAAATCCATTTATTTACTGGACAAATTGAAATGACTATTTAATATTGTCTGAAGGTCATTTCTTAGAACGGATAGGATAACCTTCACTTAACGTAGTTTTATTTCAGTAATTATTAATTACGAATTTTAATAAAATACAAAAAAAAAAAAAAAAAAATCAAATCAAATAGACATCATGTAGTTTAGGTCCTCTCATATTGCTATGTCACTTGGATGTCATATAATTTTCATGTTAGGTGCATTTAATTAAAATTGCATGTCATTGAGGTTAGTTTTATTTTCAAGAGAAAACTCCAAAAATAAGTGATTTCTTTGGTGCATTTAATTTATTTTCTTTCTTGCAATTTATTTAATGCATTGATCATTGGTTGTTATTTTAGTGATTACACACCCACATGAGCGCTCCCTACATGTTAGTGTCCAGGTTAAAATTAATCCAAGATGTCTACTTAAATGTTTTCAAAATAAAGATGAAATGGTACTGAAAGGGCATAATCAATTCTTCAAACTGGTATAGTCTTTGGATTGTAGAAGTAAAGGAATTCTCTTATATCTTATTTAGGATCCTAATCAACCTACCAGAAACTGATTAGTAGAGACTCTAAAATAAAACTCATTTGTATTTTAAAAACTTGAACCAAAACTTGTGAATTGGTAAGGGTTTGGGAGAGCCCGAGCTAAATCTAGCCTTAATAATCTATTAGCTAATCCCGAGATGACTCACCTTGTGAGAGGGTTACGACACGCGTCATTGTTGGAGCAGGTGTAGGGATCAGCGTCACCATTGTGTGATGGCTGTTGAGGATCTCGGCTACGGAATGCCTTGGCCAAGTGGCTCTTGCTCTTTCTCTTGTGTTTTTCTTTTCTATAAGTGTGTAAGACCAAATTTTTTTATGACCCCGTTTAATTGTGAAGACCTACGCATGTATTTATTATGAACATTGACCTTTAATCCTTTCTTGAAATGCCAAATTTCGGCTATAGAGATGGAACCATGGGTTTCGGCTACAATTTGATGATCTTATGGGCTCAATCAAGGTGTGAATGATAGCCATTTTGTTTCTGAACACAATTTCTAGCTAGAAATGATTTTTTCTATTTATATTCTTTGGGCAAGTTTCTAAGCAAAAATATTCGTTTGATAATGACACAAATTTATGTTCCCAAAATAAAAATTCATTTGAAAACGACGCATAATTTCTCCCTCCTAGGCTATAAGCGGATGAGCAATGGATGGTGGCGGGAGGCGGGCGGTTGATAGTGGGAGGTGAGTGGTGAGCAGCGGCAAATGGTGGACAATAGTAGCCAAAGGGCGGTTGGCTAATAGTGAGGGTGAGAGATAAGAAGAGTTTTTATTTTTTATTTTTGTTCCAAATATAATGTTGCAACCTACCCTTTGAGGTGGGAAAGGCCCTCTAATGAGTAGATTTATGGGGTATTTATTCGTAAAACAGTCCAAGTAAGGTCCTCAGATGACTTCAAAAGCGAGGTCTAGTTGATAGGCCATACTTGACTCATTGATTACGAATGGGGTTCTCTCAAGCCCATTCCTCGTTCAATAGAGATTCATTTTAAGGGTGTTTAGGCAACCTAAAAATGTAATATAGGAGTCACTACTAGTCTATTTATGGGGGGCCAGCTAGTTGCCCAATCAACGGTCGGGAGACCTCCCTTGATTTCTGCAGAACTAGAGATTCGTGAGTTCGGAGACTTGAGTTACACAAAAGATTTTTATTAGTGACCTTTTGGTACGTGATGAGTGCGGTTGTTACATAAAGTGGTCATGCATTCTTTTTAAATTTCCGTGCCATTTTATAAAAGTGTCAAAAGGTAATCATACATGGGTGGCTTGTTCGCACAATTCTAAATTAACCATAACGAGGTATGGATTAAACATTCAAGTATTGAAGTACATTAAGTAAACCCTTGAGAAGAATGAGTAAAAGCAACAAACTAATCTAAGTGCAAGAAAAATAAACCCGCACCTATTATTGCTTTTATTTTTATTTTTATAAAAATTCTCTACTCTATTTATTTCTTGTGGTCCTATTGCTTCTTGCTCTTTATTATTGCGTCTATTTTTATATTTATGCTATGTGACATCCCGATTTTCCAGTTCTATTTTCAGTAAATTGAGATGGGCATTTTATCTTTGCACATATAGTTCTTTTCCTTGAGTTGACCACTCATGTGAAAACTAATTTATCAGGTGAAGCTGGTAAGAGATTTTAATGCATCAGACTCGAGAATTTGACCAGGAAGCGACCTTTCGACCGAGCTAATTTGCAATGGTCATTACGGCACAGTTAAAAATTGATTAGAGACTGGAGATATGTCAACTCGATAGAGACATGCGATCGAGTGTGGGTGATTCCATCAGATTGCACAATTCTTGTTGGTCGGCACTAGATCGGCTTTTCTATCGTTTGGGTACCCTGTGTCCGTATTTGAAACCTTGAGATTACCACGACAATTGAGAGTCGCCAATGTGTCGAACATGTACATTGTGGCTTGAATTGATCAATCACAAGTCAAATGCATGAAAATTTCTAAAAGCTACCTGGTAGATTAGGACGCGCTAATATCGCGCTAGAGTGAAATTAACCGTGAATTGAGATCGAATTTAGAAATTGGAAGTCCTGGTGTGTCACAAATCATTTTAGGAACATTGTTGACTCATCTTCGAAAGAGTTTTCATGCAAACCGAGTTTTTGAGCAAAATAATCAAGGTATGGTTAATTTGGTTCGGGAAATTGGTAGGCCCGCTTTTGGTAGTACTTTTGAGATCTAAGATAGTTCTATGGTCAAGTAAAGATGTGAATTAAAGTGTGGTGACATTGGATTAATTTTATGGACTTCAATTTGACTCAATTGGAAGATATTTGAATTTGTGTGCCACGGCGGAAAATGAAATTGCACCCATTGGAAGATGTTGTGAAGGATTGAGTTAGTGGAATGTGATATCATGTGATGTCATGGTGGTTGGGGCCAAGTGAAGAGGATTGTGACAAGTGGAGGGTGTGGATTTGCTCTAAAAAAGGTGGGCTTTCATTTCCACCTATCAACATCATCTTGTACCTTTGGACTTTGGAGGAGGAGGAGAGAGGAGGTGCGATTAGACCAACTCACCCAGCCCGACCGCCCGCTTGGCCACCGCTCGCACGTTGCCGTCACCTTCGCCGTCACTTTGCCTGTCTACGCGTGAAGCCTTGCACCCACGCGCCGGCTTCTGGTGCCGCCTCTCCTTTCGTCCGCCACCCAGCAGCTGTGTTTGTCGTCGAGCAGCCTTGTTCGATGCCCCCCTTCGTTTGCTCGACCGATCGTCGCCAGCATCGCCGGAGCCATTGCCGTCGCCGCCATCTGCACATGTCTCTTGCACGCTCGCTCGTCGGCCAGCTCGTCACTCCGCCTGAGCCACCAGCCTTTGTTCGTGCGCCATCCACCGTTGTCCATCGTCATCCCGAGCTGCTTGCCGTCGCTAAGGCCGCTGGAAAGCCGCCGGAGCCACCACGTGAGAAACCACCCCGAGCTGCTGTCGCCTTGTCCCGTCGATCCCGTGCCTAATTGGTGACCAGAGCACCACTGTTCGGCCTTGGACAACGTCAGAGTTCCAGCCAAGATCCGGAACTTCAAGGCTAGTTTTGGGTGCCTTCCGGTCCTCTTTTGGTGCCGCCCCGAGGAGGTTTTCCGACCACCTCGCCATTGTTTTCGCCGGGGACTCGTCGGAAAGTCATTCCGGTGAGTTTAGCTCACTAAACCTTGATTAGAGGGTTAATGATGCTTAGGGTGTTCTTAGTTTAATTTAAGTAAGTTTAGGTGGTTAGATTATTTTATTTAGTTGTGGATTAGATTAAGGTGTTTAATTAATTTAAAGTGTGTTTAATTTAAGGCTAAGTGAATGTTTATATTAATATAAGTCTTGATGTGAGTTAAAGGAATTTATTTTTGATTAATTAAATATTTCGTAATTATTAAATAATTTAATAATATATTATTATTCGAAATTATTAAAATATTATTATTTAATTAAATTTCGGAATAAATTTAATTATTTAATAAATTCCGAAAATTATTTCGGGACCTTATTTTCTCAGAATTTTGCACTGATTGTTGCTATGTAGTCAAATTTTGAATTTGATGATTGGATATTGCAAATTGAGTGTTGATTGTGAAAAATATGGATTTTAGTAAGAAAATCCCAGGTGTCGGGTTTTGATACCAAAATTGGATTTTAATAATTATATTAAATAGTTGGGTTTGAAAAAGTGAGATATTAGCTTTCTGATTCGAAATTAACGTGCCCCCACACATGTGAATAATTTATAGAATATTTTTAATATGAAGAAAAATGGCCGGGATCACTATTTTAAGTGGAAGCATTGAGTGAAATGCAAAGTGTCCTAGGGTTGAGTATGATTTCGTTGTGTGATAATTAAGAGGAAATTGTCCTGGGCTGTTGAGCCGGACTTGCCCTTTATGGGTTGCCCCTTACAACGGGCTCGGGTCGCAGTTGATTTTGGGCCTATACTCCTTTGGGAACGCCGTTGACGTAGTGACGAAGCTACGCTCCAAGGTGGGGAGGCGATGCCTATCGTTAATGTCAGTAGATAGCCGAATTGCGAGTAGGCTATGCCCTTGTGTGGTAGTGAATAACAATTGGATCGCATGTTGAGTGTTATTGATGCGTCGGATTATGGAACAAAATTGTGTGGCACGGTATGGGACGTGTCATAATGATTTGGTCTTATAATTAGGACCCCTGTGGTTATTGGTTATTTGAAAGAGATTGCGTTCCGGTGGTTTAAGTTCTTATTACTATCTGTGATTGAGCGATATGAATGCGATTGAGTGATTTGAATTGTGCTAACCTGCAAGAAGGAATTGAGGCGAGGTAAGTTCTCTATGTGGTGTGGTTAGGCCATCCTTAGGTGTATTTTCTTTCTAATAGGGGTTTAGGGGGTTGAACTTGCTGAGACAATGTCTCACCGCGTTGTGGGCCAAAATTTCAGGATTGTAGATGGCGGAACCCCCGGAGGCTGATCAATCAGAAGTGGGATCGAAGGACGAGTCCGACTAGTGGTCATAGGATTGTTTCTTCTTTTTGGTGGACTGATCCCTTTTTGTAGACTGACCCTTTTTGGTATATATGTAAACCCTGGTGTGATTACCTTTGGAAGCATGTTGTTTATGTAAGAGTTGTTTTCTTGCTTTTCTATCCCGTGAGTTTTTGTCAGGGTTTCTATATTACGTTCCGCATGTGCATAATAAATGAATGGGGTCGGCAACACTACCTGGAAATGTCGCATTTGCATGACCATGGCAGGTTGTTCACGTGTCTCGGGGTTCGGGGCGTGACGTGCTATGTATATATTCTTTTTCTTTTTAAAATTTTTTTTCGTTACTATTTTTTTGTTGTTTTTACCACTTTATATTATATTTTTTATTTAACAAAAAAGGTATCAATGATGCCATGCTCTCAAGTTTGAATTTACCTAAGAACTTGTGTGGGGAGAGGTAGCTCTAACTACAAACTATATTCTTAATAAAGTAATCCATTGGAAGACAGGTAAAATTCCATATGAGTTATGGAATGAAGGTTACCATCCTACAAAGTTTTGAAATTGTGGGGGGTGCCTAGTTAAGGTCACAATTCATTCCCTTAAACAAACTCGGTTGGAACCTAAAATGGTGGATTGCATACTCATCATTTATGCTCAAAATAGCAACACATACATATCTTTGGTTCACATATTTGAAAATATGAAAATCCATGCCAATATTAACCTAGAATCAAGATATGATGAATTATTTGAGGATACATATTTTGCGAAAATAAATCAAGGTGAACATTTTCAGAAGAGATTTAGAAAATCAAAATCTAAGAATGATAAAGTTGAGGCTAAAGATGTCACGCCTCGAACCCCGAGCGTGCGAACACCCCACGATGGTCGATTAAACTACGACATTCCAAGACGTGTCGCTGACCCATTTTTTTTTTTTTTTATATCTTTTGATTAAACGCATGTGGAAACAATTTATATAGCCACCCAATCAATCGACAAAGAATGGGGGTAGCAAAGCACACCAGATAATTTCCAAAAGCAGCGCCTTTATTTATCAACTTGTTGATCTTGGGAGTTTAGTATCTACAAGTCTACATCAAAACATAACTCCTAAGCAACTTATGAGCAAAAATGGTAAGAAGGGTTGGGGTTAACTTTAGCTTCACTAACTCCGCGGACCAGCTCTAGTCTAAGAGGAGAGTCAGGCTCATAGTTAGATGGGAACTCCTCCATAAGATCATAGTCTAGGTTAGACTCCAAGTCCTCAATGATACCAGTAGGGATGTCGATGTCCATGGGATCCTAGTCTTGCCTTCCCACACTCCCGAAGGGTGGTCCATCAAAACCATGAAGTGAAATGATCCGATTGCCATTCGCCTCCCTAATGTGGGGCACCCAAGCAGCCAACCCCTCATCTACCCACACGGTCGTGACCACTAGCTCGTGGACACGATCGGTCATTGGAGGAAACGTAGTTATATATGAATCCTGGTCCATGGGGATCCTAAAATGTATGGAGCGGCACTCTATGCTAAGGACCTGAAAATATTTATCAACAATGGGATGAGATATAAATCTCAGCAAGTCAGCAACTTAGGCCTCGACTAGAACGCTAATTCGTCTTGGAGGTAGCCTACCCATGCACGGTATATGAACTTACCTCACCTTGGCACGCCCATGCACATTACTACATCACATATGGCCATATTAATGTAACAAGCATAAACAATAATTAGAACACACTCCACAAGAACCAAGCGCATTACTAAACACACGTGTTCCAATTATTACGACCTCTCGGGCCATGACCAACACACAAGTTGACAGTCTTCCGGCCTAACCAAGTATTGTCTTGCCCTATCGGGCACAACATCATCTAGAACTCTCGCCTAGATAGCATTCCATAATGGGGCATCGGTTCGGCCTCAACCGCGACTCGGCATCCGAACTCCTGTGGAGCATCCTATAAAAAAATTGGGCATCACCCACAAACTCTTGTTGGGTGACGGGTTCGATTGGGTGACCACTCAAGCATACCAACACTCAAATAAATTTTACGAAGGAGATATGAATTCCATTTAGGCGGGAATTGCCACCAATTAGTCTAGCACAAAAGAGTTCGTTTTCAAATAACCAACTTTGGCAAATTTTCACTTTGAAAATTCTAGTAAAATATTCGTATGTAGTCACATACTAAAAATCAACCTGCCAAATTTTGCACACTTAATTTTTAAAACCCCATTATCCCATTTAACACATAAAATGTGGCGTCAAAACCTAACCCCTCTAGATTTGTCATTTTTCTTGCCCATAAACCTTCTTTGGAAATAGTACATAAAGCTTATATATTGAACAATCAATAATACAACATAACAAGTTCAAACAATCAAACTTATGCATAAACTCATCTAGAAAAATGAGCATAAAATTCTACTTAATAGCTAATTCGTCATTAATTACACTAACTACAATTAATTAGGCTAATTATGATTAATTAAAGCTAACTATCAGTAATTAATATAACTATAATTAATTAAAAATTAATCGCCATTAATGAAGAAGCCAAGCTTTGAAGGAGCAAGAGGTTGTAGATTAACAAATCTTTCCGACTTGACTTTTGACGTCAATGTTAGAAGGTGAGCCTCAATCATTTAAAGAGGCAATGTTATCTATAGATGCTCCTTCTAGAAAAGAAGTTGTTGATGATGAGATTGATGCTATCAAGTATACTTGGGAATTGTTAATCTTCCATCTGGATTTAAACCAATCGAATGTGAATGGATATTCATAATGAAGCATAAAGTTGAAGTTTCTTTTGATAACTTTAAAAATTGTCTTGTTGCCAAAGGGTTTAGACATGGTGAGGGTCTAGATTGCTTTGATACTTTTTCCTCTATAACAAGAACAACATTGGTTAGGATGCTAATTGTTATAGCTTTGCTATACAGTTTGCAAATATATCATATGGATGTGAAAACTACATTCTTGAATGATGATCTCGACAAGGTGATTTATATGGAAGAACTTGAAGGATTCGAGGTCAATGGACAAAAATAAAAAGTGCATAAACTTATCAAATCATTGTATGAATTTAAACAATCTCTTAAACAATGGCACAAAAAGTTTGACTGTATGATGACCCAAAATAGGTATAATCAATGAGTGTGACAAATGTACGTACACTAAATCTACATTGTTGAATGTGTATTTATTTGTTTATAAGTTGATAACTTGCTAATTCTTAGAAATAATGCTCAGGTTATTAAAAAAAACACACGAAGAATATTGTCGAGAAGAACTTTGAGATGAAAAACTTAGATATTGCAGATGGTATACTTGATATCAAAATTTTAAAATATCTTATTAGATTGAGAAGCTTAAAGGATTCAGCATTGAAGTGCAAATAATCCTTTTATTTCACACCTAACTTAAAAAAAAAATTACTAGAAACAATATCAAACAACTAGAGTACTCTTAAGTGATCAACAACATTATGTTCATCATGAATTGTACTAGATTGAATATTGTGTACTCATCAGGAAAATTGGGTAGATATACAAATTATGTTGGTTACAAGCATTGGAATGCTCTATTGAGAGTATTAGGATTTTTGAAAGGATTTTTTTTTTTTTTTTTTTTTGGCAATGGCAAGTATCCAACTGATTTGGAAGGCTATAGTGAGGGCAATTGAGATTTTGATGAATCGAAATTGACTAGCGGATATGTGTTTACTTTAGGATGTGTCGCAATATCATAGAAACCGTCGAAGCAAACTTTAATAGCATGCTCCACAATGGAATCTAAGTTTATTACTTTAGATAAAGTTACTAAAGAAGCAAAGAGACTTTGACAGTTTTTAGAGGATGTTCCATTATAGCCAAAACTTGTGACTACGGTATGCATTCACTATGACAATCAAATAACGACTGTAATGGCACAAAATATTATATATAATGGTAAGTATAGATGACATAATACCATAAGGCAATTGCTCTCAAATGGAATAATCTTTTTGCTCCTTGTGAAGTTTTTTAAAAAAAAAATTGTAGATCAAAGCAGTAAACTACATATCGAGAGGAATAGATTTTAAAGCCTTAACTTAATGAAGAGTTCCCAAAGTTAAAACCTAATCTAGTGATTAAGGATCCCATGAGTTAGGTTTAATAGGATAACACAAATTTTGAAAATTCTAGTATGAGGATTATCTCCCATTTCTATGATGCAACAATACTTTCTACATAGTTTTAAGGGTATGCTATGTGTTAATTGATTCATAAGCTTTTTGGAATTCAACATCTTGGTAAGGTATGATAGGATACCTTTAATGGGAATGCACCTATATGTTTGGATCTAGTCGACTTTATAAACATCTCTACAGGTTAGGTCTTCCAAAGCACGCATGAATCTTGTGCGATTTAGGGCTGGAATAACAAATGCAACCAAGAACCAATCCTAAATTGGAGATACTTTGTGTGAGGTCTAATGTCTAGGCTTACACCAACAATTGGTGACTTGGTCCATCGTTTAGTTAAGTGAGTTCGATAGGCTTTCACTAAATAATGTTCAAAGAAAAAACTACCTATATTGATGAAGTATATCTCCACAAGCACACTTGATATTTTTCGTGTGAATTTTTTTTTGTTGAGCCATTAATATGGAATATTGTTGTAATTGTAGGTTATTAATTGCTCAACATTAGTGAGCGAGTCTCTTCAATTCACATGTAACATCTCTTCCGTTCACGTGTAAATGGGTTCATGTATTATAGGACATGTCTATTCAATTCTAATAGTAGTCCTTCCTAAGAGAAGTCATTCTCTAGGTGTGTTAGTGTTGAGAAGTGTTCCACTAAGTCTTGTTCGTATAGTTCTAGTATAAGCGGGGTCAAGGTAGCATAGTGTTGCGCCTTCCCGAAGGTGAATTGCCCAAAGAAGGCTAATGGATTACTAAGTCCAAAGACTTAGCATGGACCCTCCCAAGTCCTACCAATCGCAACTTGACACTAAAAAATTAATCCATTTAACATGCAATTTTACTCAATTTGTAGCCACCACTAACCAATTAGGGTTGATTAGAAACCCAAGTAAAATATGGGAAAATACTTTACTTTTATGAACCAGAGATTCAATAGGTCCGGGGACATGGTTACGCTAAATTAATCTAATGCCCTTTCGATACATTTTCATTTTAATTTCAAAAATATTTTGCAAGCAGTCTTGATTAATTTTAATCTAAGATACTAACATGCAAATGGTGGTCATGCGAATGCACAATCAACAAAATAACATTCAACAAACCGAAGTGATAGATTGTAAGAGATTATAATTAACATTAAACAGAATAAACTACAACTTTATTAAGGTTTACTCTCTAAAAAAAAAACTTACAAAAATGCTGATTAAAAATGCATGCCCTAGACATGATTTCTAAATGACATGACACCATTATTTTTTAAATGTTAATTATATGCAATCTTAATCTAAGCTTAATATGCATGAGTTTTACTTTAATGACACGTGAGATGCAATTCATATGACATAACTTGAACCCTCACAATATGTGTGCAATCTAATTTACATAATCCTAAATATGCATGTGCTACATGATACGGAATGGATGACGTGGTAATTCTTTATGCATGTTCTTTTTATGATTTTTCTCTTTAAAATAATGCAACTCTGATAAACTCTCTCTCTCTCTCTATATATATGCAACCTACACTAAATAAAAATGACATGAAATGAGATTAATTATGAATTAACCGTATTGACTAACCAAGCAAAATACCTTTGCGTTTTCCTTTTTTTTTTTTTTAAATAACATAATAATTTTTATTGTAAAGAAAGTAACATAATGATGCAACACTCATCTTTTGGCATTTTTTTTTTCTTTTGATTAAAAAAAAAAACTACACGATGGGAATACTAAAACATTAAACTATGACTCACTAACTAAAGCGCAACGTATGGCGTGCATATTATGAAATCTATATGATCTAAATAAAATTTTTTGTTCCTTTTTTGGTTTTATTTAAGGAAAATTATCCTGACATTATACGAATCTTAAAAATCAAGGTGTGTTGCTTTAAACATGAAATGTGTATGGACCTAAATTCTAGATATGACATATGATGCATGATATGTGATGTGCACGTGATGATGATGCACCAAAATATACGTCCTATTGATAATCTACCAATACGAATCAATGACATAGTATCTTAATGCGAATCAGTTATGCAATCCGTAAATTTGCCATGAAAAGCCGAAATAATAAAAAATTTAAGCCGACCTCTCGCGACTCAACTTTTTTTATTATTATGACTTAATATGACAAATTTTCTAATAGGATAATCACAAGCTAAGAATCCGAATATTTGAACTGAATTTAGTCTAAAGAGATTACCTAGTCTAGGGCATGGTTTTATCAAGGGGACATCGGTGAGGCTTGCAAATCATACTCAGTGATATGGAGGAACGATGGCTGAACGTCCTCTCTACTTGCGTGATGGTAGATGAATTGTATCTCCCAACCCTCGGCCTTCTTTTGATTATCCTCCATGTGGACGAGTTGGAAGTTACTGGGGGAACTCTTTAGAAATTTGCTAACCACTTGGACAACACGGCAAGACGTGGTGCAGGTGCCAGTGACGATGAGGCGATAACTAGCAAGGGAGATCAGCGCAATGGCCTCGTCATGGGTGGGACATAGTCCGGCAAAGCAGCTACAGCAAATGGTTGTCGTCATTGAAGAGTGCGGTGACCTAGTCACGGCCAGGATCAAGGAGCAGTCATCTCTTCGTGGGTGCAGAGAAGGTGGAGGGCTTAGGCGTAAGAGGTGGGGCACCACAAGCTGACAAAAGCGAGGTGACAACCGTGATAAGGCTCAGGCGTGGCAGCTCTACTCTCTCTCTCTATCTCTCTATTGTGTTTTCTTTTTTCTGCTCCTCCATGTCACTCACGAGCACTCTACCACTTTCTATCATCATTCCCTTCAACCAAACCCCACCTTAAACGAGGCCTCCCAACACTTTTTGCAATTTTCTTCTTTTTCAAATGAAAACCTTTCACTCCCTATTTATAGACAAAAAAAAAGTTTGTTTTGTAAGTGAAAATTTTCCAAGATAATTGCATATATTCACTCAATTGCCAACGATCATCTTTCAAAAAGAAGGGATATGCTCAACAAGAAAATAGTTCCAAAATCTAAAATCTTTTGTGAAGATTTTCCAAAATAATTCACTCAACTGTTGAAGATCATCTTCTGAAAAGGCTCCATTGTCCAAAATCTAAAATCTTTCAAAATCTCCCTCCAAAACCAAATGTTTTATTTTATAGATTATTTCTTGTCCACTCTTTTTCGTATATATATTTTTAAAATTTTTTTGAACAATTTTTTTAAAGATAAGTTTAAATCGGATAAGTTTGCTCCTAAAAATATTATTGTTACCTAAATGTAAATGTATGAAATGCTTAATGTAATTTTTATATGACAAACAAGTAAATAAAATAGTCAAAATTTAGGTGTCAACAGTTGCCCCTCTTTGAAGGAGAGCTTGTAGAAATTTCCTTCAAAGATAAATGACACCTAAATTTAAACCATGCAAAATGAATGTGCAAATGTTAATGTGATGACTCTTTTTTAGGAATGGACTCCATTGAGTTTAACCCCATTTTTAAATGCAAGGTCATGTGATAAAGAATGCAATGTAAATGCAATGATTTGGTCAGGAACGTAGATCTCAATGTATCTATGCCCATTTTAGAATGTAATGAAATGCAAATGCAAAGAATACGTACTGGCTCGTACCTATTTGGAGATTTAAAGAACATAATTGAGTATGAAATGATTCCTATGAGACACAACAAACATCCGGAACTCTCTTCAAATGATTGAAAGGCTCAAAGATTTTTTTATTTTTTTAATTTTTTATTCTTTGAAAAAAGGAATAAAAAATTCTTCAAGGATCTAGAATTCTCATTAGATTCTCGAAAGAGACCAAACACCTGGAAGTTACATCAGGTATTTGAAGTTTCAATATCTGATGTTCACGTTAGACATTTGGAAACATTTACTAAACACCTGGAAATCACTTCAAATGCTTGAAAAGATTAACACCTAGAAGTCACATCAAGCGTTTAAAAGTTCAAATATTTGGAATTCACACCAGACATTTGAAAACATTTTATAAATGGGTACTTGGAATTCTCAGCAAGTATTTAAAAAATTCAAAAATGACTAGACAAACTCGGGGCTTCAAAGATGAATCCTTTGGTCTTTGAGGAAAAATTCATTCTTTAAAATTCAATGAAGGTCCATGCATAATGGCTTTATCAAATTTCCACTAGAAAAAATTATCATTAAGACAATTTTCACTTATAGCGTGGACTTCTTGAACATGCTAAATGAGACACTTTCAGTGTAAAAAAGCTGTTCACTTGCTCTCATTTAGGAGGGGTTATTTGTCTCAACCACTGATGCGGGAATATATAAATCACTCAATCTTATCATCATCCTATCAACAAGATGAGTTTTCTCGCAAGCAGTACGATCTACCAATCTAAGGGGTCTTTACTAGGATTGTAATGTGAACTTGGTTAACGGCTGAGCAAAGGAAAATTTGATGGTTTACAAAGGAATATTTTATAACGATCATCTCCGGGTTTACAAGTCAAGAACCCTGCGAAATCAAACAGCAAAAAACCTTGCTCACACTTCTTCAAGTGAGTATTATAAACATATGAAGTCCTATGTTAATTCAAATGCCTTGATATGAAGAGATTTTGGAAAGGACGTAACGTAGGCTAGGTTCATGGGCTCAGAAATGAAAGGATTCATTAGGCTCAAAGATGTGTATAGATGGACGAGAGTTGGTGATCATTCAGGCCTTGTCACTGGTCTTTTTCTTCTCCATGGATTGTCTTCTTGATAGATTCCCTCATTGGCTTCGAGAGTTCACCACTTGACGTCAATGATTATTCTACTGGGGATCTTTTCTCAACATTTTCTCAAGGTTCTTTTCTTTGATTATGGCATCGGCTTTGCTTTTATCAGGCTCACTGCTTTTTCATGCCCTCAATTCATCAATCATTTTTCTCTTTGATTTATTTTTTAGAAATTTTGTGATTGGAGGTCTTTATCTTCCATTGGCACTCTAGATTACTTGCTCAAGCGGTTAGCTTGCCCCAATGTGGGGTATGATCACCAATTGGGTTCTTATTAAATGAAATTGCAGGCTCAAGTGGGCTACACAATGGATATAAGTACATAAGATAAAGAAAGAAATGCTCTTCGTCATCCCGAGGCACTTAAATGTCATATGGGTTCATTTGAAATAATAACACTCGAAGATTGATGCAAGTGAGAGTAATAAAATTTCTATCCATTTCCCTCACCTCTAATGTTGACTTATCACCATTTTCCCTAATGTGGGGTGGTACTTGACAGGGGTAATATAAAAGAAATTATTCTAGTATTTAAGCTCAAAAAGGGTTAAACAAAGGTTCACTCGTAGAGAAATGAACCGCTTCTCATCATTTTAGTTGTCATACTTTTTGCAAGAAAACTCGTCACCTTGCGGACTCGAAATTTTTCCATACTCACCTCACAATGTACAGACAAGGGATTGTGTATAGGATAAGGCTTGCCTTTCATGCCTCATTTAGCATGTTCAAGTAACTCGACATATCACTGAATTATCCATTTTGATAAATTTCAAGTGGAATTGGTGAATTGCACAATATCATGTGAAAGCATTCCATAATGATAAAAAGGCCATGCTCTATTCTTGCACATCAGATCATAAAGTCAAAGCTATAAGGCGTCCGTGTCTTGGCCCCTCTTTGTAAGGGAGCTCATAGAGGTCCTTATAAAGATAAAGGATATCATCATTCACATCCGTTCTTTGCCCCTACAAAAATAAAACATGCATCATTATACACTAGAGAAATGATCAACTTTGAGTGAGGGAAAGGCTTTTATGAGCCCCTTTTATTCATGGATAGTATTTCTTTATATCATCAGAATTTACAAGATTCATGAATTCCCGTTTATCCATTTTTGCTAAGATTAAAACACCTCGAGGAAGTACTTTCTTCATGATATATGGCCCATTGAATTTTGGAGTGAACTTGCCACGAGGATCAAGGTTAATTGATAGCATCTTGTGTAGCAGCAAATCATGAACCTTGAAATGTCTTGGGCGAACCTTCCAATTGAAAGACTTGGCCACCCTCTACTAATAACACTGACCATGACATACGGCCTTCAATTATTTTTCATCAATCATATTGAGCTGGTCATACCTCTGTTGCGTCCATTTGGCTTCCGTCATCTTAGACTAAGACAATACCCTTAGAGAAGGGATTTTTACTTCAACTGGCAAGACTGCTTCCATGCCGTATATAAGAGAAAAATGGTGTGCCTTAGTAGAGGTGTGAATTGAAGTCCTATATGCCATCAGAGCATGAGGAAGCCTTTCTTGCCAGTCACGATAATTATTAGCTATCTTTGCCAAAATTTCCTTGATGTTCTTATTCGCTACTTCAACAACACCATTCATCTTGGGGCGATAAGGCGATGAATTCAAATGACAAATTTTAAACTCCTTGAATAGATCATTGACAAGCTTGTTGTTTAGGTTCATCCTGTTGTCTATGATGATAGCCTTAGGCACACCATAATAGGCAATAATATCACATCGCACAAACTTCACGACATTCTTTGCAGTAACAATTGCATAGGATGCTGCCTTTATCCAATTTGTGAAATAATCGATGGCGACAAGGATGAAATGATGACCATTCGAGGCTTTTGGGTTAATTGGACTGATTACATCAATGCCCTACATTAGAAAAGGCCATGGTTCCGAGAATTGATGTAGCTCGTTTGGAGGGACATTTATCATATCTCCATAAATCTGGCAACAGTGGCAACTCTGGACATATTGAATGCAATCACTCTCCAAGGTCAGCCATAATTATCTAAGTAGGACTGAGTCAAAGGACTGTTTGTATAATGTATCCTCACTAATAAAGAACTTGGAGGCAAGTTTCATAAGATGCTTTTGGTCAGCTGGATTGCTACCTTTCGAGAACTCTCGCCTTTGAATATAGGTCATGATGTCATGGTACCATGGTTGTCCTTCCAGTTCTTCTGTCACTACCATGTAGTAGGCTGGCTTTACAAGCACTTCAATCTTTAAAGGTTCAATCTTTAACCCTTTCGTAACTTTGAGCATAGACGACAAAGTTGCAAGTGCATCTACAAACTGATAGTGAGACTTTGACAAGTACTCGAATGATATTTCGTCAAACTTATTTACAAGGTCTTCTAGGTAATCATGGTAAGGGACTAGTTTGGCATCTTTAGTCCTCCATTTTCCGATAGTTTGGAGGATAATAAGTGCAGAATCATCGAATACCTTTAACTTGCTAACTTCTATTTCAATGGCCACTTGAAGACCAAGAATGCATGCTTCATATTTAGCTATGTTGTTGGTGCAAGGAAATACCAACTTTGCATCTACAGGATAGTGTTGACCATCGGGAGAGATTAGAACTGCTCCAGTACCAAACCCGAATAGGTTAATTGCGTCGTCAAAGAACATGGTCTACGACTCATTTTCTATCGTCAAAATTTGATCATCTAGGGAATCATATTCGTCTTCATCCTGCATTCTCATAATGCCGTTTGCTAACATGTCCGCAACTACTCGACCTTTAACTAATTTTTGTGGTACACTTTGCATGTCAAACTCGGAAATTAGGATTTGCCATTTCGCTAATTTCCCCACCAAAACTCGTTGTTCTAACAAGTACTGAACGGGGTCATTCTCACAGGCTAAAAACATTGGTGATGCAAGGTGTATTGCCACAGCCTGTGTAAAACCCATACTAAAGCGGCACACGTCTTCTCAACATCATAGTAGTTCAATTATGTTGTTGAGAACTTCTTACTTAGGTAATAAATGGCACATTCCTTCCTATCTATCGATTTTTTTTAGCCAACATTGCTCCCAACGACTCTCTATTAACTGTGAGATAGCGAATTAAAGGTTGCCCCGGTGTTGGAGGAACAAGTATTGGTGGATTCATGAAATATCGCTTCAACTCTTCAAACGCTTCCTGGCATTCATCATCCCATTTAACTTGAGCATTCTTCTTAAGGAGCTTGAAGAAAGGCCTAGCAATTTCAAAGAGTTGGGAGATGAATCGAGCTATATAGTTCAACCTCCTTAAGAGGCTCCGGACCTCTTTCACTGTTGTTGGAGGGGATAAATCACATATTACCTTGACTTTTGAGGGATCAATCTCAATACCCCTACTACTAACTATGAAACCCAATAGTTTGCCAGAATTTGCTCCAAACACTCACTTTGTTGGATTAAGATGTAATTTAAACTCATGAAGTCGCTCCAATAGCTTCTTTAAAGTCTTAAGGTGATTTTCTCCTTGTCGGGTTTTGGCAATCATATCATCAACATATATTTCCATCTCTTCATGTATCGTATCATGGAAAAGTGTTACCATGGCCCGTTGATATGTTGTCTTGGCATTCTTATGGCCAAAAGGCATGACCCCATAGCAAAAAGTTCCCCATGGGGTGATGAATGTTGTTTTCCTCTTGTCTTTTTCATTCATCATGATCTGGTTATATCCTGAGAATCCATCCATAAAAGAAAAGAGCTCAAAGCCAGCGGTACTATCCACGAGAACATCAATGTGAGGTAGTGTGAAATCATTTTTAGGGCTGGCTTTGTTCAAGTCTTTATAGTCGACACAACCTCTAACATGACCATCTTTTTTCGGAACGGCACTATGTTTGCTATCCACTCAGAATATTGTGATACCTCAATGAATTTCACGTCAAGGAGTTCCATGACTTCCTCCTCTATTTTCTTGAAGAGTTTTAGCTTAATTCTCCGGAGTTTTGCTTTTTGGGAGGTATATCAGGATTAGTTGGGAGACAATGTTCAACGATGGATGGATCTAGACCTGGCATATCAACATGAGGCCGGGCAAAGACATCTTGGTATTCCTTCAGTAATTGAGTCAAGCATTTAGCTTCGGATTTGGTCAAATCTGCCCTAATTTTGACCTCCTTGGTGCCTCCTTTGTCACTAAGATTTATGGTGACACTCTACCCAACGGTGATTGGTTTTGAATTTTCTTGTTGCTCCTAACTACGTTGAATATCCGTTGAATCATCTTGCTCCTCATAACTTGAACTGCACAATTCATCTTCATTAAAGCAAGGTGCGCAGGATTGCACTCTCGAGCTTCGTTAATGGCAAACACTAAATTCTCTTCGAACAATTCAGTCATTCCTTCGAGTGTGTCATCTTTTCCAGGGGATTGAATGGTGTCTGCAACTGACTTGTTTACCTCTCCCCATCCAACAGGAATAACATTATAACACCGATGTCAGCATTTGGAGGCTTGGAATATTGAACACAGGTATCAATCACCCCTTCCTCCTTATGCATCATCTTCGCAGGCCTAGGGAATGTGGACCTAATATGAGGTATAGTGAAGCTATTTCATCCTTGTTCTCTTCCTCTTCCTTTGCAGGATCGTCCACCTCTACCAAGATAGCCCAATCCAGTTGTGCATGATTTATGCCTGGCTTCAATTGGTTGGTGAGTGCCTTGACCATGTCAACCTAAACCATTACCCGGGGCAAAGCCACTCCCCACCATGATCTTGTCTACCATGACCGCCGACTTTGATACTTCTAGAATGGGTAGGGTAGTGCCCCGAGAGACGTGAATGGTTGAAACCAACTCAAATGCCTGAAAACTAGATTATGCTTTACAATCTGGTTCAATATAAGGGATAGCCATCTCGTGATAAATCTTGAACTCATCTTCTCCTTGGACTGTAATAAGCTTTCCTTTCGTCACGAACTTCACTTTCTAGTGGAGACTTGAGGGAACTGCTCCTGCTGCATGGATGACCTAACAAAAAGTTGAATGTTGTAGATATGTCTGGGACCTGAAAAACTGCATTAAATAACACTGGCTCTATTTGCAAGTGTAAATCAACTTCCCCAACTACTTCTTTTTTTGTCCCATCAAATGCTCGAATAGAGGTCTTAGCCGTGCAAATTTTCCCTAAATCATACCTAAGGTACTTTAGAGTTGCTAGAGGGCATACATTTAAAGTTGATCCATTATTAATGAGTATGCGAGACACCAAGGTATTTCAACACTCGACAGAGATATAGAGGGCTTTGTCGTGTCTTGTTCCTTCATCTAGGAATTCCTTATTTGAGAAAGCAATATGATCCTTTAACAAAATGGCCCCCACGAATTCCTCCAAATTCTCAGGTTCAATGGACTTTAGGACATGTACTTCATTAACGACTTCCATTAGGGACTTTTGATGTTTCTCCGATGTCAAAAGCAACTATAATAGGGAGATTTGTGCTGGCATTTTACGAAAATGGTCCACTACATTATACTCACTTGCCTTAATTACGGCTAAGAATTCTTTAGCCTTCTCATTAGTGATTGGCTTGACAGGTTGTGTTGGCCTGGTGTAAGTGTGTCTAGATCAAGTGACCACATCTATCTCCACATCATAACACCATGGTACCGCTTTATCATTTGTATATGCATAGGGTTGCATAACATCGAGAATTAATTCTTCATCATCGGACGGTGGCATATCGTTAATGATTAATCCATCCTCATCCGTGACGCATCTTCCAAAGGTGGCATGTCAAGAGCTAAGGAATCATTAGCTTCAATATTCAAGCTAGTAAACTCATCCTCAAAATCAGTAAACTCGTCCTCCAAATCAATAATGATTGGAGTGATAGTTGAAACTATGCTAGTATGATATGTGTAAACAATCATCCCCTTCTTGGACACTGTCTTAACTCTTTGCAACTTCTGAAACATGGTGGGCTCTTCCGCATGATCTACGTAAGATCTGCGTAAACAATCATCCCCTTCTTGGACATTGTCTTAACTCTTTGCAACTTTCGAAACGTGGTGGGCTCTTCCGCATCTGAATAATATCCAACTTGAACTAAACCATTATAAACATCATCTACATGTACTTTCAAGCTCTTCTTTCTACTAGCATCAAAACTGAAAATAACATTCACAGCTTCTGGGTGGTCAATGAGTGGGTTATTCTAGACGTTTGGCTATGCATTGTGAAATGAGACCACCTTGGCATCCAAAAGACTTTGGATTTTGTGTCGCAGCATATAGCAATCGTCAACAGAATGCCCTACCTCCCCCATATGGTAAGCACATGTCTTGGATGGATCATAGTTGGGGAAACGCTCGGGATTAGATTGCTTAGGCTCCTTAGCGAGTAATCCTTTCTTTTAAAGGGTCGACAAGATCTTGGACAAGGGTTTAAGAAGTGGCATGAATTGATGCCTAGAAGAGTTCTTTTGCTGGCCAAAGAATGGTTGTGCTCCTCCCTGTTGGGTGTTCAAGGTAGGGCGAGGTGGTTGAACATAAGTTGCATTAACCTCCGCTACAAGTTCTTTATCCTTCCTGCTTGAGGCTCTTCTATACGAGCTGGTTTGATCAGACGCCCATCCATCAGCCAAGGCTACTTCAATTTGCTCACCAACAAGGATTAGCTGATTAAATGACTCAATAGTCGAACTAAGCATTCGATTTCGATATTTAGGCAGAAGTGTCTTTATGAACAGATCCATCAGCTCCTTCTCCATCGGCTCCAAAGTAAGTTGAGCAGCCACAATCCTCCATCTTGTGACATATGCCTTGAAAGATTCCATCTTCTTCTTCTCAGTGTGAAGTAAATCTTCTTGAGATGGAGTGACATCAATATTATACTTATATTGCTTGAAGAAAGCGTCAGTCAAATCCTCCCAAGTCTCTAAGAGATTAATTTTCTTCATGATGTACCATTGTAGCACCGGTCCTGTCAGGCTTGCTTGAAATTGTTGAATCATCAAGGATATATTATCAACGTATTGGGTCATCCTAACCACATAAGTCTGTAGACGGATCTTCGGGCAAGAGGTGCCGTCATACTTTCCAAAGTCTGGCATTTTGAACTTCTTTGGTATCTTGACCTTTGCATAATAGGACAGATTAGTTGGGCCTTGGCTCAATGAACCTTGCAGCTGCTTAAGTTTATCCTCGATTTTTGCCAAGCGTTTTTCTTGCTCAGTTTTTGGTACAGTCGAATGTATCACTTGTACCTCATCATCAGCAATGGTTTGAGGTGCGTTAGTGATTTTAACCATGGAGGCATCATCAGAGGTTGATGGGCCACTTACGGACATAATCTTGCCTTTATCTTTCGGATCAACCATGGGAGTGTGTTGTGGTAACACCACTTCAACTTGCGGAGCTAGTGGGATAGTGTTTGCTTGAAGAGAATCGATTTTTTTAGAGAGCTGCTCAAGGACATTTAAGACTTGCTTCATCTCTGATTCAAGGACAACGATGTGAGCTTGTCCAACAACATGCATTTGTTCAATGTTATTGGCCATTGTTGCTCTAGAATGAGTACAAATTGGCAATCTTGGGCGAGCCATGTTGTATCAATGTTACCTTGTAATGTAAAAAGTACAATAAGCATCATAATGAATGAGATTGGTCCATGATAGCAGTCAATCGCTTATTTTATTAAGTGAAATCAAATTCCAAAGATATCAACCTAAGAAATTAAAATAACTCCCTAGGAAATTAAATTCCTAAAACATCAATCTAAGAAATTGAAATAACACCCTAAAACTAGAATTAGACTCCTAAATCTAACAACTCTTTTCCATATACAATTGAGAGATCACTGTCTTTCGAAGCTTTATGTTATGTCAAACCAACTCAGAGATACGAGCTTCATTCCTTTCCACATTTTCTTCAAGATGTTCAATTTGTGCTTTACGAGTGGGCTTTACGATCACTTCAGGTATCATAGGAAGTAGAGCCGTAGGGATTTTGTGCTAGTGGATATAATAATCTGAGGCATGAAAAGTCCTCTCTTCTCCCTTCAACCTTCTAGGCACCACTATATTTTCGAGATGGCATTCCTTCCATGCATTTTCAAGGCATTGGATCTCATTGAGGTATTTGTGATCATTGCGCACGAAGCTGGCTTGAAATAGGTCCATCCAGAGAGGAGGTGGGGTATCTTGGAGCACTTGATACTGGCGGGCCACTTTATAAGGGTAGTAAGATGTCGTACCAGTGATTCCCATCAATGGAACTGGATCATCTATCTTGTGAGAGCCACACTAATATGGAACCATTTAGCATACCATAGGACACCCCTAGTATCTGGATCTTTTAGAAAAGTTACCCAATTGGAAAATGACTTTCCAGTATACTTTTTCTCTAAGATTGAAAATCTCTTTGTCGGGCGATTAGAATCGTCAATTTTACCTCAACGCATGAAATGAACAAACTCTTTCGTGTGAGAAAGAAACCAAATTTGTAAAAGTTCAAGAGAGGCATTCATGATATTTCCTCCATTTTGTCTAAAATGATTGAGGGATAAAAATGTCTCAGCTAAAATCATGTTTATAAAGTTCATGCCAGCACATACTTGTCTAACCACCCACGCAATCAAAGGATTAATAGCAATTTATCGATGAGGAAAGATTATAAATTCAAAGAATGCTAAGATGAATATCCCACCCTCTTGACGCATTGAAGACTGATTCAAAAAATGATCAGCCAAAGAGGAGAATGGGCATGCATTACAATTAGCTTTCAAAACTTTCTTAACCTCATCAGTTTTAATTCTTAGAAATTGAGATAAAATTGATGTGGGCTCCATACCAAGAGGTGGCCAATAAAGTTCAATCTCAAGGGGCATTCCTATGATAACACTATACTCTTTCAGTGTTGGAGTTAGCTCGTTCTTACCAAAAATAAAAGTAGTTGTCTCGGGATACCAAAAGTGTGATATAGCTTGCAAAACAACACTATGGACTCCAATATCCAAAAGGGGGATGAGCTGTCCCAGTATCGACTCCACATAATATTGACCTTCTTTACTTAGTTTATTCCACCATCCTTTGAGCTTGATCTTGGGAGTTGGAACGAATTGAACATTGGACCTCCCCATTGTATATAGATTAAGACCCACAATCGACCTTTTGTCATGGACCAAAAAAAAGTGCAATAAAGTAATTAGATTGCATAGTATAAGGTAAGAATACTTACTTCACAAAGGAAAAAAGACAACCACATAGACAGGCACATGAGATGTGAGACTTAACACCTAAACTACAAGGTTTAGCAAGTTAGATACAAGAGGATGGTCCAACTAGTCGTAGTCTTGCGTATAAAGGTCATGTCCTCTTAGCTTTGGCTTAATCAAAAGGAAATCCTATGATCGTGCATTTTCACGGACAAGGATAAACATTTTGACACTAAGAAAGATTTTCGGGGTTGAAAAAGGCAACCTCTACATCGCAGTCTCGCATTCAAGGTTTGCTCATTTCTCAACACCATCCTAAAATCTTCAAATGCGGCCTAGGTCAGATGGCAGGTTGTATGTGCAATGTGTAATGCTAAAACAATTTTAAAATCATGCACAACAATTAATAATACAAGCAACACTTCAATATAAAAAAAAAATCAATCAATCTCAACACCTTCCTACAAAACAAAGAGTCAGCAAGCACTACTCCCCTTATACCTCCTTTCTATAAAAACATTTAACACTTCATGTCAGGAGCGTACCTTGTTTCCATGCTGCCAAAAAAAAAAAAATGAAAAGAAATAGGCCTATATCCACTATGAGTTTTAACTTTGTCCCCAGTGGAGTCGCCTAGCTGTTGCGACCTTCCTGAAGGTGAATTGCCTAAAGAAGGCTAATGGATTACTAAGTCCAAAAACTTAGCACGGACTCTTCCCAAGTCCTACTAATTGCAACTTGACACTAAAAAATTAATCCATTTAACATGCAAATTTACTCAATTTGTAGCCACCACTAGCTAATTAGGGTTGATTAGAAACCCAAGTAAAGTATGGGAGAATACTTACTTTTATGAACAAGAGATTCAATAGGTCCAGGGACATGGTTATGCTAGATTAATCTAATGCCTTTTTGGTACCTTTTCATTTTAATTTCAAAAATATTTTGCAAGCGATCTTGATTAATTTTAACCTAAGCTACTAACATGCAAAGGGTGGTCATGCGGATGCACAATCAACAAAATAACATTCAACAAACCAAAGTGATTGATTGTAAGAAATTATAACTAACATTAAACATAATAAACTACAACTTTATTAAGGTTTACTCCCAAAAAAAAAAAACTTACAAAAATGCTGATTAAAAATGCATGCCCTAGACATGATTTCTAAATGACATGACACCTAATTTTTTTTTTTTTTTTATAAATGTTAAGTATATGCAATCTTAACCTAAGTTTAATATGCGTGAGTATGACACGTGAGATGATTCATATGACATGACTTGAACCATCACATTATGTGTGCAATCTAGCTTACATGATCCTAAATATGCATATGCTACATGATACATAATGGATGGCATGGTAATTCTATATGCATGTTCTTTTTATGATTTTTCTTTTCAAAATAATGCAACTCCAATAAATTCTATTTTTCTCTTTTTTATATATATGCAACCTACACTAAATAATAATGACATGAAATGGGATTAACTATGAATTAACCCTATTGACTAACCAAGCAAAAGACCTTTGTGTTTTCCTTTTTTTTTTTTAAATGACTTAATAATTTTTATTGAAAAGAAAGTAACATAATGATGCAACGCTCATCTTTTCACATTTTCATTTTTTTATTAAAAAAAAAACTACATGATGGGAATACTAAAACATTAAACTATGACTCACTAACTAAAGCGCAACATATGGCATGCATATTATGAAATCTATATGACCTAAATAACATTTTTGTTCCTTTTTTACTTTTATTAAAGGAAAATTATCCTGACATTATACAAATCATAAAAATCAAGGTGCATTGCTTTAAACATGAAATGTGTGTGGACCTAAATTCTAGATATGACATATGATGCAAGATATGCGATGTGCACGTGACAATGACGAACAGAAATATACGTCCCATTGATAATCTACCAATACGAACCAATGACATATTATCTAAATGCAAATCAATTACGCAATTTGTAAATTTGCCATGAAAAGTCAAAATAATAAAAAATCTAACCCGACGTCTCGTGGCTCAATATTTTTTATTATTATGACTTAATATGACAAACTTTGCAAACGGATAATAATTAAATATGACAAAAAAAATCAAGTCAAAATCACAAGCTAAGAATCTGAATATTTGAACAGAATTTAGTCTAAAGAGATTACCTAGTCTAGGGCACGGCTTTCTCAAGGGGATGGCGGCAAGGCTTGTAAATCGTACTCAGTGATCTAGAGGAACAATGGCTGAATGTCCTCTCTACTTGCATGATGGTAGAATGAATTATATCCCCGAACCCTCGGCCTTCTTTCGATTATCCTTCATGTGGACGTGTTGGAATTTACTGGGGGAACTCTTTAGGAATTTACTAGCCACTTGGACAACATGGCAAGACGTGGTGCAGGTGCCAGCGACGATGAGGCGATAACTAGCAAGGGAGATCAGTGCAACGGCCTCATCGTGGATAGGACACAGTCCAGCAAAGCAGCTATAGCAAATGGTTGTCGTCACTGAAGAGTGCGGTGACCTAGTCACAGCCAGGATCAAGGAGCAGTCGTCTCTTCGTGGGTCTAGAGAAGGCGGAGGGCGTAGGCGTAAGAGGTAGGGCGCCACAAGCTGATGAAAGCGAGCCGTGGCAGCTCTACTCTCTCCTTCTATCTCTCTATCGTGTTTTCTTTTTTCTGCTCCTCCATGTCACTCACAAGCACTCTACCACTTTCTATCACCATTCCCTTCAACCAAACCCCACCTTAAACAAGGCCTCCCAACACTTTTTGCAATTTTCTTCTTTTTCAAATGAAAACCTTTCAATCTCTATTTATAGTCAAAAAAAAAAAAAAAAAAAAAGTTTGTTTCGTAAGTGAAGATTTTCCAAGATAATTGCATATATTCACTCAATCGCCGACGATCATCTTTCAAAAAGAGGGGATATGCTCAACAAGAAAATGGTTCAAAAATCTAAAATCTTTTGAGAAGATTTTCCAAAATAATTCACTCAACCGTTGAAGATCATCTTTTGAAAAGGCTCTACAACCAAATGTTTTATTTGATACATTATTTCTTATCCTCTCTTTTTCATTTTTTTAATATTTTAGAACTTTTTTTTTTTAAATATAAGTTTAAATCGGATAAGTTTGCTCCTAAAAATATTATTGTTACCTAAATGTAAATGTTATGAAATGCTTAATGTAATTTTTATATGACAAACAAGTAACTAAAATAGGCAAAATTTAGGTGTCAACACATAATTTACAAATCTACAAGCACTATTGGCAGAAATTAATTACCTTAAGGAGGTTCATTATTTCATACATCACCTCTTGTTAATTCCTTTACGTTTTTATGGCATCTAGCAAGCTTATAGTTGGTGCGTATTTAGTCATCTTCTCTTGTTAAGATTTTATATACATTGGCTTGGTTGTTATTATATTTGTTATCACTTTCTTATAATGATTATCTCTATTTAATTTTCTGGTTATAACAAAGAGTATTGTCTTATGTTTTCAACATCAACAACTCAGTTTGAAAGTGGAGGGCGGAATTGACAAGTACATATACAATCCCTCTCATTACTCTTTTGCTTTATCTACCACACAACATAATCTTTTTAACTTTTTATTTATTTTTTATTTTTTGCATTTGTTTAATTTTTGTCCTTATTTATTTGATAGTTAAGATAAAATTTATGATAGGATAAAATTGATATTATCTTGCGTTTTGTGCCTACTCAAACTAGAATAAAGTCAGGTATAAGAAATATATAGCTTAGATAAAATTATCTAATGAGAGAGGTGCGATAAATGTGGATAAAACTACTAACAACCATAATAGGAAAATTATTCTTCTCGATGTCGGATATAAGAAGTATATAACCTGGATAAAATTATCCCATGGGAGAAGTGGGATAAAAATGGATAGGATTACTAATATCCATAATAGGAAAAATTATTTTCTTAAATAACAAACTTCTTAAATTAATAAAATTAAAACTATATTTCAATATTAATAATATTTTAATTCTAATATAAAATTTTCAAAATAACAAAAAAATTATTTCTTAATTTAATCTTATTTTTACTTATATATTTGAAGTTAATTCTATCTAATATAAATTTATGATATTTGAGTATTTTAGGTATATTAGTACAATTTATTATTTAAAAAATTGATTAAAGAATGGAGGAAGGGGAAAAATAAATAAAAATCATATGATTAAAAAGAAATAAAAAAAGAAAAGGAAATAAAAATGAAGAAAGCAAAAGTGTCGCAATTTTTTTTTTTACCATCTCCAATTGTTCAACTTTTGGGTTCATTTACATTGATAAGTCGTTTATACCAAATAATGTACATAATATTATGTGAATACATTTAATTTATTGCTACAATTCACCAAACAATAGTTAGGATATAGCAACATTTTTGGATTTTATTTCACATCCTATTTACTCCTATCCTAATTATAAATTCATACGATGTAGAGATCAACTGACATTTCTTATGTTCAAATAATAACTAAAGCACCACCAACATTTTTTTGGCTTTAAAAAATGTCCTTTCACATGATATTTAACTGTTAAGCCTATAATTTTGTCATTAGAGAAAAAAAAAACACCTATAACTTTTTTCTCAATCGTGTGAAACTAAACTAATACACTTCCCTTGTTATTGAAGTTTGAAGCTGAAGACTGGGCCGCAATTGGTTTCTTCGAAGCTTCTTTAGCGGGGGATTGTCCTTATCTACCAATCTTTGAGCTGGGATCCTTTCCCTAATCTTTTTTTTTTTTTGGTAACGGTTGCCTTTGTGCTGTTTGTTTTGATTGTTAGCAGCCTCTTTGGGTGCTTTTGCCGCTGTTTTGGCTTTGCCTTTGGTTTTTTTTACCTTGGCACCCTTACACTCGCTATGACTTTTGTCTTTGTGAGTGTAAGTTTTTGGTGCCAAGTTCTTGTTGTATAGCTATATATAGCTCTTTGGTTTAAAGTCAATATATTCTTACCTCTTACCAAAAAACAACTAACACACTCGGTGATAAATTGGATTTGGCGACAAAAAAGCATTAAATTGTCTTGAACTAATAGCACATGCATCACAGTACGTGTCATTGCAACATACATACATTTTTTTAGTTTTTCCATAAGTATCACAATTTATAGGTTATTTTAATTCATTTTTTACTTTATTTACTTACATTTTTTTTTTAAAATTTTGCCGATTTCCTTTGTTAATTTGATATGGAAATTTTCTAATAACATTTTACACTTGAAGAGCTTAAAGTGAGTTAAATAGATAAGTACAGGTTTTCATAAATCAAATTAGATATGGACATGTTTTAGTAATATAGGTGTCGCGACCTAACTTAAGTTGAACCACTTAAAGCTTTAGCTGATGGATTACTAAGTCTAAACTTAGCTCCTGATCTCCCAATTCCATATCAATTCGTGACTAAGGTTTAAGTTTTTAGCATGCAAATGATTCTTATTTAGGTTTTTCCACTAATCGATTTATAGGAGGTCGATTAGATACCAAGGAAAGCATTGGGAGTAATACCTTACTTCTACAAACCAGATATTAAATGAGTTCGGGAACTTGATTACAATAGACCACTCTAACGCCCTTTCGGTACCTCTTCTTTTTTTATTTTCAAAAATATTTTGCATGCAGTTTAAATTGATTTTAGCCTAAACCATTAACATGTAAGGGAGTGATCATGCGGGTGCACAAATATTAAAGATAACACTAAATAAACAAATTAAAGAAATTGCACCAAAGGAATTAAATACACCAAACTAAGTTATTTTTGGTAATTCTATATTAAAGTTCAAAATAAATAATGAATGAAAATTATCTACCGAACCTAAAAAGATATCCTGTGTAAACTAGGAAATAATTTAGATTAAATGCTATTTTAATTCGGAAACTTACCTTAATTAAGTAGATTTTACTCATTGATTATAGGGAAAATTTCAATAAAGGACCCGAAGTGCTCTCTTTTTCTCAAATAAGAATTTGAAGTCAATCTTGTTTCAAATAATTACCTAAAGTGCCATTACTTTTTCAAATAAGGGCCTAAAGTGCCATTATTTTTTCAAATAAGGGCCTAAAGTGGATGTTGTTTCAAATGAGGACTTGAAGTAGTTATGTTTGTTTCAAATAAGGGCATGAAGTGGCTATATCCATTGCAAACAAGGACCTAACTTTCCAACGATCAAGGGTGTTTTCATCAGTTGTTATTTTTCCTCTTTTTTCTTCCTTTTTTTCTTTCCTTTTTTTCCCCTTCTTTTGGTTCTTCGTCTTCCTCTTCGTCAGTGGACGGCCGACTACCGGCGATGCCCACAGAGGATTGGGTGACGGACAGCCTCGCCCAGGGGCCATGTGGCATCCTAGAATTTCATAAAAACCCTTAAGAATGCCATGAGCTATAATAAGTTATGGATGCGCCGTTATGATATTTTTATGATCTTTTGATCCGTGATTCGTAAAGAGATTTATGGCCAAGCCTAAATGGACATATCTTTGAGAAAGAAAGTCCTATCTTTGGCCACCTTCATTATAAATTGGAGCTCATGAATTCATGGTTTCAAGAGTTTAGCCACCTAACTTGGTAATTTAATACTTTGTGGCAAAAAGGATATTTTTGGTTAACTTTAAAGGGTTGTTTTCAGAATATATTTAAGTTTGGGGATTAGGCCCAAGGGTGATGGGCCTAAAATGGGCCAAGAAGGCTGGCCCATAAGCCCATGAGGGGGCTGTCGTGCGAAGGAGAGAAGGGGGGGGGGGGATCCGGATGCATGCCTCCCCCATGTGTCTTGTTTTTGAGGACAAGTGGCACCCATGCATTTTAATGATGGGTAATGATGAGGGAAAGAAAAATTCAGAGGGAAAGCAACCGGATTAAGGAAAGAAAGAGGGGGAGGAGGTCTGATGGTGAGATAGAGAGAGAGAAGAGTGCAACCGAGAGGAAGAAAGGAGAGGAAGAGAAGGAAGAAAGGAAGAAAAGAAGGAAGAAGAAGGAGATCCATGTGTTGCCGTCCATTTGCCGCCATGTGCTCACCCTTTTCTCGATCTAGAGGCAAGAATGATCCATGATCTACTCTTGCATGTTCTATTTGTTGCATGTGGTGGCTTGAAATTGATTTTTTGAACTAGGGAAGGTGAAATATGGAGGTGATGAGTGTAACACTCAAATACAAAGGGCTGTTCTTGAGAAAAAAGGCTTAACCTATGATGTTCTAGGGACTTGCATGTTAGGTTTTACTCGAATTTTGGCTTTGGTGTCTTCATGAAACATCTTCATCTAGGTCTTAACTACAACATACTTAAATTTCGTGATTTTTGAAGGTCCTTTGCATATTAAATCGACCGTGAAATGAAAACTGTGCAATGTCTGTGTTTCAGACTTGAAAATGTTGACATGCATGACCTATATCATTCTGTATAAATTTCTTTTGGAGAAATTTTCTTCGTGAAATATCTTTATCTATGTCTTGAATATAACATAGTTAAATTTTGTGATTTTTGAAGGTCATTTGCATATTAAATCGACCGTTATATGAAAACTGTGCAATGTGTGTGTTTCGGACTTGGAAATATTGATATGCATGACCTATACCATTCTGTACAAATTTCTTTTGGAGAAATTTTCTTCATGAAACATCTTTATCTATGTCTTAACTATAACATAGTTAAATTTCGTGATTTTTTAAGGTCATTTGCATATTAAATCGACCATGATATGAAAACTGTGCAATGTGTGTGTTTCGGACTTGGAAATATTGACATGCATGACCTATACCATTCTGTACAAATTTCGTTTGGAGAAATGTTCTTCATGAAACATCTTTATCTATGTCTTGACTATAGCGTAGTTAAATTTCGTGATTTTTGAAGGTCATTTGCATATTAAATCGACCATGAAATGAAAACTGTGCAATGTGTGTGTTTCGGACTTGAAAATGTTGACATGTATGACCTATATCATTCTGTACAAGTTTCTTTTGGAGAAATGTTCTTCATGAAACATCTTTATCTATGTCTTGACTATAACATAGTTAAATTTCGTGATTTTTGAAGGTCATTTGCATATTTAATGAACTGTGTTTTGAAAACTGTGTAAGCTGTACATTTTCGAAATTTATGATATTGGAATGCATGGCCAATTCTATGCTGTGATGCGTGACTTGTATGAATTATTGTGTGAATTATGAGACTTTGGATCATTATTCATGCAATGGTGTGATTGGTTTTCATGCATTTCATATGACATTAAGGAAATGACGTATTTTCCATGATCTCAAAGAAAGATTTTTATTTAAACCATTGCATTAAAGGACATTTTCCAAATGTATATTACATGATTTCAAAGGAGTAATTTAAACCAATTGCATTGTAAATTTCAAATGTGAAATTGGAAAAAAGGATGTATGAGAATATGGATGACTGTTGGAGGTGTGAGCCGACAATGCCCCGGGAGTGTCGGGATGCCCGGAGGTGTGAGCCGGATGCCCGGAGGTGTGTGCCGGTTGTCCTCGGGAGTTTCGAGATGCCCGGAGGTGTGTGCCGGAAGCTCCTCGCGATGCCAGGTTGGGTGCGAGCGATAAATGAGGGATGCAAACATTGGTCCCTGGAAGAAAAATGATGAGATCCTTGTGAAAGATAAAAATTGAAATTGAATCATGTGCATGGGTGTATGCATATGGCATGATGCATGATCTGCTTATGAAAGTAAATTGATGCTATTTGACATTGAGAATGCGATCATGAAGGCTTGAATGGATCTCATGGGGATGTATACATGATGGCATGGAATGAACCTCATGGAAACACAAGCATGATTGTGTGCATGGTGATATATGCATATGGTTTGGTAACATGTGTGCATGGTGATATATGTATATGGTATGGTAACATGTGTGTGCATGGTGATATATACACATGGTAAGGTGACACGTATGCATGATGATATATGAACATGGTATAGCAACATGTATGTATGATGGTATAATGAAACATGTATGAGTACTAATGCATTGGTGGATTTGGCACGTGATGTGGTGACCTATATGTACACATGGCTGCCTTGATATAATATGCATGACCGGAAAGTGGGACATAATTGATATGTATGCACTATATGTACTTAATGTTGCCTTGATTGTTCTGTCTAATGCATTGAGTAGCGTAATGGATTAAAATTTGCTGAGTGGTTGTACTCACCCCTCTGGGGACTAACTTTTCAGATTAGAGAGATGCCTCTCCCTCCAGTTTCACGTGGCACTTTCTATGGCATTCCCTCGGATGTGGAGGTGGAATGCATGGAGCATATCTGCGTCACCATCCCTGGGTTGGTGTTTCTGAGAGTTCGGGTGCTGGTAATGTACGATGTGGGCCTGGCTAGGGGCCCCGTCATCCAGGAATTCCTGTCCGTCCACGTCCAGCGTGACGGGGTAATGCTCGGGATGCTGCCACCGCTACTGCCCGATGCACCTGGTTGGGTGTAATAGCCCGTGAGAAGGAGAGAGAGAGAGATGACACTTTTTGGGAAGGGAGCCGACACTTGTAGATGGAAGGTCTTACACGTTTCGATATAGGGGGTCGATGATCTCTTTTGAGATGTAGCCAAGCATAGTGAAAAGTCTTGGTTTCCTTTTTGGTTATACCGACCCAAGATGTCCATCTTGAAAATGTAAATAAAAGTGGTTCGGCCTTATGTTTTCCTTCAATGTGTAGTTGGTGTGCATTGTATCGTCGCTAACAGAAGTGGAGGGATGGTGAGACTCGCCTCTAATTTTCGCTATGAGCTGCACTAATCTCCTTTAAAAAAAATAAAATGCCTTTAAGCCTCGGTCCTTCTTTACAACTCGCCTTTTTATTTAAGACAAGTAACCAGTAAAATTGCAATGGATAGAGCGTTTGGTATCTGTGGCGACCCTACCGGATTTGGGGGTACCACAGGCCATTCGCTAGATCAGCCCGCACCGGCCCTATGCAAGACTGACCCTTGCCAGATTTGGCGAGGGTGGCCTCGCCTGTGGCCGGCAAGGGCTGGGTGACCTCACCGGCCACTAGTAAGGGCCGGCCAGCTGTGGGTGAGGACCAAGCGAGGTTGAGCCACACCAAATCGAGCAAGGGTGGCCTCGCAGACCCTTATCAGCGGTCGGCGATGTGACAGCCTGAATTTTCAGATTTCATTTTCAATTAAATAAATTGGGCATTTCATTTATGCGCCGATAGTGCTATTCTCTGAGCTAATCACTCACGAGAGATATGTCGATTCGATTGAGATATGTGATTATTGCGTGGGTGATTCCAGCTGATTGCAAAATTCTCGTCGAACGGCACTATACTGATTTTTCTATCATTTCTGTACCCAGTGCCCGTATTTGAAACCTCAAGATTTTCACAACAACTGAGAGTCACCAATGTGTCGAAGATGCACTATGTGACTCGAGATAAATTGATCACGGGTCGATTGCACCAAAAAAAAATCCTAAAAACTACCCGATAGACTAGGTCACGCTAAAATCGCATCGGATTGAAATTAACTACGAATTTGAACCCGATTTCAGAAATTGAAAGTTCCGTTGTGTCATGATCTATTTTAGGAATATCAACTCATCCTTTGAAAAATTTTCAGAGATTCTGAGATTTTTACAAAAAATCGTCCAGAAAAATAACAGAAATTAGGTTGGGCTAAGTTGAAGGAAATTTGAACTTGCAAGCCGAGCTATTTGACGAGGGGCACTTGTAGAAATTCTACGGGCTTAGTCTTCATTCAAATTGGAGGTCGATTTGGGAATTTTTCGAAGAAATTGGAGCTGAAAATTAGTGAAATACGGAGCTTCAAGGGCGGTGCAAAATTTGGTTTTAAGTTGGATTATTTGTGGATATTAAGCCAAGAAAGTAATAGGGGGAACATGCCATAAATGGAGGGGATTAAGCTTGTTGACTTCTTGTCCTGGCTTCTCTCGCATGACTCCCCCTTCCCATCTCCTCAACCCCTCTCTGTTTGCTTCCACTTTCATCTTCTCTTTCATTTTCAATCGACCAGCTCCACGTTTCTCCATTGAAGTCCAGCTTCCACGCGTCCAAGCTTCCTCCTTATTCGGTCAAGCCAATGAATTCCCCACTTTGTCAATTGTAGCTCCACTGTTTCTCCATTTTGTTGCCCCATCTCCCTGCAACGACATCCCTTGCCAGCAACAGACTTCATCTCTCCCTCTCGTTGACTCCGTGGATGCTAGCAACACACTCGAAGACACCCACGCCTCCACCGAATCCGAATTTCCCCAGCTCCTTACCATGTCTGTCCCCACTGAGTCAACACCAGCAAGCTACACTCCCCAAGTGTTAACTCCAGTTCATGAACCGAAGCCAGCGACTCAATTTTGTCGCCCCATCATCTCTCTTCCTCCCTGCCGTGGCTGACGTCCAAGCCGCGCGTCCCAACAGCGTCTACCGCGAGAATCCCAGCCCGTTCGCTCTAGCAGCTTCAGTCTTCTCTTGCCGTGCGTGTCTTTAGTTCATCCAGTAGGTTTTGGCCCAGCGGCAAAGCCCACGCAAGTTAGCCCAATTTCCTCAGCCTTGCTCGGCCCATCTTTAGCAACCCAAGCTCAGTCTAGCAAGCCCGCAAGATCAGTCCATTTGAAGTCCCAATTCGGCCTAGATTTCGGCCCAGCTTGCAAAGATCAGACCATCCGAAGACAAGCCCAGACTTTGAAGCCCAGCAAGTTAGGCCCAATAATTTAGCAAACCCAAGCCCAACAACCAAGCCTAGCAATTTGTTGTGGGCTTGCAAGGCTTTTGGGCCCAGTCCGAGTGTCCGTCGACACCGTCGAAAATTTGAATTTCAACCGTCGTCGCGCTGCCGTCGTGGTGAACCGGTCTTCATTTTACACCGATGAGTTTATGCACTAAAATATTCTTAGTAGGCTAATAACGTTTAAGGGGTGTTTAGTTTTACTTAATTATGAGTTAGGAAGTTAGTTAGATTAAACTAGAAGTTTAATTATTTAATTGAGCATGTTAGGTGGTTAGCATGGCTTAGCTAAGGCCTAAATAAATTGTACTATTTATCTAGAAGGGTTCGGTAATTTTCTGGGTCCGTAATGGTATTTAATTTAATAATTTTGGCCTAGGTTAGTATTTTTAGAAATTAAATTGAATTATTTAATTAATTTTCGAAATTAATTAATTATTAATTATTTTTCTGAAATTAGGCCGGGATAGCCCGTGACCAGAATTTCGTGTTGATTGCAGTGGTGTGGTTAATTTCTACAATTGAGTGTTAATTTATGCAAATTGAGTGATGATTGGATTTTTGCTATTTAATTCCAAAAATTGTGAATTTCCAGTATTTGTTCAGAAAATCCTAGGCGTCGGATTTTGACAGCGAAAATGGTTTTAAGTACTATATAAAATAGTGGGATTTTAAAAAGGAAGAATATCAATTTTTCTTAGATGAGTTGATACCTACACACTAATATTTTCATGTGTATTTCTAATACGAAGAAAAAAGGCCAGGTTCACCATTTTAATTGAAGCACTTGAGTGCAGTGCATGATGCCATGTGCCATAATTGAATGGTCGTGTGTTGGTTAAGAGAAACCGTATCGAGTTGTTGAGCTGGACGTTACCCCTATTTAGGATTCCCCTAAACAAAGGGAAACTAGTCACAGTAGATTCTGGACCCTATGCTCATTTGGGAAAGCCGTATGATAAAGAGACGTGCCTTGCCGAATGGGGTGAGACGATGCCTGGCAATACCAGAAGATCGCCGAACAAAGAGTAGGCTGTGTTATATGCCGAGATCAAAACTAGGAACGCATGATGAATTGAGTATTGTGTTCCAGTTAATTGAGCTTGAGTACTCCTCTGATTTGTGATATGAACTGTGCTGACCTGCAAGGTGGAACTAAGGCGAGGGAAGTCCTCTATGCTAAATGCGTGATTGTGTGGTTAGGACGCTTCTTAGCGTATTTCCCTCATAATCGTGGTTTAGAGCATGGACTTGCTAAGATATTGTCTCACTGGTTATTGTATAACCATTTTCAGGGTCATCGAGTGGACGACCTGGAGCAGAGAGGAGGTGATCGGAAGTGTAGGTCGGTTAGGACTACTTCTTTTTAGAAGGCTAGTCTTGTCTAGTCTTTTGACCGTAGACTTTTGTACATGACTCAACATATGTTTATAAAAGCATGTTTGTTTGTGAAATTGTTGTTCTGCTTTTCTATCCCGAGATGGTTATTGTAAGGGGATTTATAATCCGCCTCCGCATGTGCAACAAAATAAAAAGGGTCGGCGACTAGTCTTGGGAAGTTGCAAAATTTTATCGACTAGAGAGGGATGGGCACGTGCTCGGGGTTCGGGGCGTGACATCCATGTTTAGTGGTATCAGAGCGAAGTTTGAGTTTGGAGTGATAAGGTGCAATGGGTTCTTGGGATAGTTAGTAGGAATGGCCTTTATTTTCATGTTGATGCATGTGTTTGGTAGTTGTTTGGTAAATTGGTTGTGAGATCACTTAGTTTCTAATTCTGTATAGAATTGGGAACAGGTCTTGTAGAAAGTCATCAACATGAGTGATCAGGAGCCAAGAACTCCTAGGCAGAGGACCTTATCCTCAGTGAATCGGGCTAGAACGCCGACAAGAGGCGGTACCCGAGGTGGCCAAGGAAGAGCGCAGGCTGAGGCCAGCGCAAGTGGTGTAGCACCTCCACCGATTCCCCTAGTTGGTGTCGGGGTAGCAGCCCCTGGTGATCCTTGGTTCAAAGGGATCATGCAGGCGCTCCAAACAGTCGAAGATCAGATGGGTCAGTAGGCCCAAAATCAAGTTGCTACACCTGCTGAAGCTCCACAAGGGAACGTGGTTGCCGAGAGACCTATCCATAAGCTCGTTGAGTAGTTCCTGAGGTTATAACTATTGGAGACAACTTCTATATTTGTTTTGAAGTTGATAAAACGTTTCCATCAGTTTAGTCTGAAGACTTGTAGACTCTATCGTCAAAGTCTGAAGACTTCTGGGCTCAAGATTTAAAGTCTACCCTTACTGATAGCTTCCAGACCGACAAAGTAAAGATTTATTCACTAAAGAAAACTTATTTAGATGCGAGTATCTCTATGAGGATTTGGTTTGTATGGTTGAAGAATATCTCATGGTTGGAGATAGCATTTCGTGATCGATTATTCTTATTGAAATTAATTTGGATAATTAGATCTATTGATTGGTGAAGTATACTTAGAATGTTCTACTTATGGAAACCTAGATCCTAATTATATGGGCGAGCAGGATTGGTGGGCTATCATCACATTCCTTAAATAACTTGAGATCTCCCTAATTAATTATATCCAATGGGTTGATTGGAAGAACTCATTTGGAAGGTGCCAACGGTTATATTGGCATGGAGGAGTATATAAGGAAGATGCTCAAGTTATTCGAGTGTGTGTATGAAAGAAAAATTCCAAAGTTTGAAGCTACTAGTTCTTTGCTGATTCAATTACTGAGCTTATCTTGTACTCAAAAGAGAGATTAAATACTTGTGAGACCTTGAGGAAGTGTGGTTGAGTTTCTACACTGTGGAATCAATGACGTGAGATTGTAAATTCTCTTTTTGTTCTTAGTGGAATCCAGCCAGTGGACTGTCAGTGTGGGAGAGTGGACGTAGGCTTGGTCTAAGCCAAGCCACTATAAACTTTGTGTTCTTATTCTCTTTCCCTAAACTCTTTACTTTAATTCGTAGTCTTATATAACTGTTTATAGTCTTTTACATCTTCAATCTATCATTCTCAAAAGATCGAATTAAGTTGTTAAGTTTTGCAATAACTTCTTTAACACCTATTCACCCCCTAGGTGTTCTTACTAGCACTATCAATTGGTATTAGAGCTTGTGTACTCATTTAATTGAAGTGTTTTTACTTCTGAGTTAAAGATCTATAGCTAGTATGTTGGCTCCAAGTTTGGTTGAAGGCTAGAGTAACACCAGACCACCTTACTTCAATGGAAAGGAATACAGCATATGGAAAAACAAGATGAAAGCATTTCTAAGATCGAAAGATCCTCTAGAATGGGATGTGGTAGAAAAAGAAATCATTCCTAAAGCCACATCAGTTTCAGAAAAAGGAAAAAAAGTTGCAAATGCTATCAAGATAACTCAAGAAGAAATAACCAAGAGACAAGCTCTTGATGCTAAAGCAATTTACTTTTTATATTGTGCGTTATCTCCTACTGAGTATAATAGAATATCTTCTTGTGAAACAGCGAAAGAAGTTTGGGATAGGCTGCATATCACCTATGAAGGAATTGACCAAGTGAAAGAAACAAGGATCAATATTCTACTCGGACAGTATGAAGCCTTCAAGATGAAACAGGAGAATCTATCACTGATATGTTTAGTCATTTTACTGAAATTGTAAATGGTCTAGAGTATTAGGGATAGCCAATATCAGAACTAATGAAGGTCAATAAATTTCTGCGTGGACTCTCCAAAGACCGGAATCATGTAAAGACTTCAATAAGGGAAACATAAAGGATCATGCCACTTTCTGTAGACGAACTGGTTGACACACTTCAATCCTATGAAGTGGAGCAAATCAACGAGGAAGAAGATCCTAAAGGTAAAATGTCAATTGCTTTGAAATCTAACGATGATTATGATGTTATAGATTCTGAAGATGATATGGACGATGAAGACTTAGCTCTTATGATAAAGAGGTTTAGGAAACTGAATAAAAAGGGAAGAAGATTCAACTGGAAGAAACAAAGCACTCAAAAGTTTCAAAACAAATCAACTAAGGATGATGAAGCCAATAAAAATGTGATCTGTTTTGAATGTAAGAAAAAGGGACACATCAGACCCAACTATCATTTGTTGAAGAAAATGAAATGAAAAGCTGAGAAATACAGGAAGGCTCGCAAAGCAAAGATATGGAGTGATATTGAATGCGAAGAAAGTGATGAAAATTATGCCAACATTTGTCTAATGGCAAAATCAGATTCAGACTTTGACTTTGAGATAGATACAAACTCAGACTCAGACAGCGAAATTGAGGTAAGTAATCTAAAAATTCCTATTAAAGTCTCGAAATACATTGATGAACTTTGTCTTAGTCTCAAAACTTCTCTTAAGAGGATTTTTGAACTAAAAGGGAAGAATTCTACACTGAAGCGATAGGAAAATTCTTGGAAAGAAAAGTTTGAAAATTTAGATAAAAGTTTTGTTATTTTAAAAGAAAATGCAGATTCTCTTTCAAAAGAAAATACATTTTTGAAAAATGACATTTCAAATATTTCAAAAAGATTTTCAATAGAATCTGAAAAGTTGAAAAAGATTCTTTCAGTACAAAGACCTTATGTCAACAAATCAGGATTGGGAATGACTTCAGAAACTATTCCTCTAATCTATTTTCCAAAAGTGAAGGAACGAATCAAATAAAGACCTACAAAAACTTTTTACAGAAATTATTTTCAAAAAGTCTTTGTAAAACCTGTTGGCCGAAATGCTCTCAAATGTTCAAAGTACAACAGCTCAGAATATTTTGAGAAAGAATGTCCTATGGTTTGGAGACCTGTTAAGAAGGAATTGGCAAAGACTGCATATTGCACTAACTCATTTGGACCCAAGAAAATGTGGGTACCAAAGAAAGCTTGAGTTTCTTTTTTAATTGCAGGTCACTATTAAGAAAAAAAGATTAAATGGTATTTAGATAGTGGCTGTTCAAGACATATGACTGGAGATTCAAGTTGTTTTATAAAACTTGTTCAAATGAATGGTGGAAAAGTCTCTTTTGGCGGAAATAGCAAAGGAATAATTGTTGGGCGTGAAACTGTAAAGATTGGAAGTCTTACAATCAATAATGTCTCCTTGGTGGAAGGACTAAATTACAATCTACTTAGCATTAGCCAACTGTGCGACACTGGATTCAAAATCAATTTCCAAGGAGGAGGATGCTCGGGAACTAGTAAAGATCTTTCTCGATCTTTTATTGGGCGAAGTCATGGGAACATCTACCTTTTGGATATAAAACTAGAAAAATCTCAATGTCTAATCTCAATCAAAGATGAAGCAAATCTTTGGTATCGAAAGCTTGGCCATGTCAACATGAAGTAAATTGCCAAGATCTCTTCCATGAACCTTGTTCGTAGGCTGCCCAACATAAAGTTTCAAAAATCTGACTTATGCACACCATGTGTGTTGGGAAAATAGGTTAGAAAGGAAATTAGGTTAGAAATTCTTTTAAACCAATAAATCAAGTTTCTACTAATCGTGTTTTGCAACTTCTGCATATGGATCTCTTTGGACCAACCAGAACTAAAAGCATTGGTGGAAAGAGATATTGCTTAGTAATAATTGATGATTATTCTTGATTTACTTGGGTTCACTTTCTAGAAAGTAAGTCTAAAACCTTCTCTCACTTTTTAAAATTTGCCAAGAAAATTCAAAATGAGAAAGGATATACTATTTCAAGCATACGGACAAGCTATGGAGGTGAGTTTGAAAATTAAGACTTTGCTAAATTTTGTGATGAATCAGGCTTTCAGCATGTTTTCTCCTCTCCATACACTCCAGAACAGAATGAAGTTGTGAAAGGAAAGAATAGATCTCTACAAGAAATGGCAAGAACTCTTTTAATATAAAGTAATATTTCTTCTCGTTTTTGGGCTGAAGTAGTTTCTACAGCTTGCTATATTATTAACAGAGTGTTCTTAAGGCCTATTCTAGAGAAAACTCCCTATGAGTTATTCAAAGGAAAGAAGCCAATTGTTTCTTACTTTCATGTGTTTGGTTGCAAATGTTTTGTTTTGAAAAATGCAAATGATCAAATTGGTAAGTTTGAAGAAAAATCAGATGAAAGAATTTTCCTTGGCTACTCAACCTCAAGCAAAACCTATAGAGTATTCAACAAGAACACTCAGTCCGTGGAAGAATCTATGAATGTCAAATTTCAAGACTCTTTGCAAAATCAACTGATTTAGACTCAACCTGAAGAATCTAAACCTGTTCCAGACTTTACAAAGTCTACCTCCCCTGAAGCAGCTCAGACTTTTGAAAGTCAACAACGAACGGAATTTGATAAATCAACTGAAGCAGAAGATCAGCAAACTGTCAGACCAACTAGTAACTGGAAACACAAGTCTAGTCATCTTAAAGAACTCATCATTGGTGACATAGATGAAGGGATTTGCACCAGATCCAAAAAGCAATAAGAGTCTAGCGTCATGGCACTTATCTCTGAAATAGAACCCAAAAGCATAGAAAAAGCTTTAGCTGACGAAAGCTAGAATGAAATAATGCAAGAAGAACTCAGACAGTTTAGCATTAATGTTGTTTGGGAATTAACTCATAAACCAAAAGGTAAATCTATTAGTGGAGCTAAATGGGTTTTCATAAACAAGATGGACAAAAAAAGGAAAAGCGGTTAGGAACAAAGCAAGACTCGTGACCAAAGGATATACGCAAGAAAAAGGAATAGACTATGATGAAACCTACACACTAGTAGCCAGATTAGAAGCAATTAGATTATTACTTGCTTTTACCTGTTATAAATATTTCAGGTTATTCCAAATGGACGTCAAGAGTGCAATTCTAAATGGATTTATCCAAGAAGAAGTCTATGTGGAACAACCTCCTGGATTTGAAGATCCAAAGAGACCAAACTCAGTATTTAGACTGAAAAGGGCTCTATATGGATTAAAACAAGAACCTTGAGCATGTTATGATAGGTTAAGTAAATTTCTAATTCAAAACGGTTTTGTCAAAGGAAAAGTGGATATTGCCTTATTTATTAAAAAAGAAGGTAAAAACTTTCTACTTGTTCAAATTTATGTCGATGATATTATATTTGGATCACCTAACGAAAACCTGTGCAAGAAGTTTTCTAAGTCTATGCAGGATGAATTTGAGATGAGCATGATGGGTGAACTATCTTTCTTTCTCGAATTACAAGTGAAACAATTGAAAGAAGGACTTTTCATTCACCAAGAAAAATATACAAAAGAACTCGTTAAAAAGTTCATATTAGAAAATTGCAAGAAGACCGAGATACCAATGTCAAGTTCTTCGAAGCTGGACAAAGATGAAGGAGGAAAGAAAGTTGACCAGAAGCTCTATAGGAGTATTATTGGTTCATTACTTTATCTTACTGCTTCTAGACTTGACATTTTGTTTAGTGTTTGCATTTGTGCTAGATTTCAATCTAATCCCAAAGAATCTCATCTAAGTGTTGCAAAACACATCATCAAATATGTTGCAACTACCTTAGAGTTAGGTCGGTGGTATCCCAAAGAATGAGACTTTACTCTCCTTGGATATTTCGACGCAGATCTAGCAGGTTGCAGAGTTGATAGAAAGAGCACCTCCGCTACTTGTCAATTGTTGGGAAACATGACGGTATCATGGTTCTCAAGGAAGCAAAGTATTGTAGCTCTTTCATCAGCAGAAGTAGAGTATGTGAAAATGTACTATAGCTCTTTCATCAGCAGAAGCAAAGTACTGATGCTCAGACTTAGAAGACCAAGAATTATAATTGTAAGTTATTTCTGTACCAGTAATTTAATTTTTGGTTGAAGGCTTGAAAAGGTACGGTTACTTATTAATCGCTAATTGATTAAAATTATCTTTCCAAGTTTTCAAAAAGGCAATTGTTCATTTTCGAAAAGGCAATTATTCAAAAAGGCAATTGTTTATTTTCAAAAAGGCAGTTATTCTTTTTCAAAAAGGTAGTTTTTGTTCGAAAAGACATCTCTAATTGTGACACTTTGTTTACTTCCCTTCACTCGCTTTATATACTGTTGAAATCTGTTTTCTTCGTTTTTCACTCTCAAACCCTAAATTACTGAACTCCCACTTGCTCTCACTTTCACTATTGTTTAATCCAAAAAGTTTTCACCTTTTCAAGCAAGTTTGTGAATTTCTCCTTTGAAGCGACAATGTCTTCAAGAAAGTCTTCGAGAATCGCAAGCAGGGGACCACGACACATGCTTGAGTGTCCCACGCATTTTGATCTGACCGAGGAAGAAGATTCTTCTCCGCCATAGTGACCAAGTCAGCAACAACCTTCTCAGCAACGTCAGTTTCCTCCACCGACTCAACCAGAAGAATAAATTTTGGAAGGAGTTGAACCTGTAAGAACATTAACTCCTAAGGTTGCTTTTAAACTTTATTATTGTTTGAAAAGAGGAGGAACTGCTATGTCTTTGATCAATGAATTCCTAAGAGAGAGAGGCTACAAGAATGAAACTCTATTTTTGCGTGATATGGAGAAAATGAGTGTTGCAGAAAACGGATCTGCTAAAAATGCCTTTCCAAATTTCCCTAGTGACTCGCGCTTTGGCACTGCTAATCAACCACAAGGACAGGACGATGACAACCGTATGTATACCCATTTTCAGCCTAGAACAGGAGTGGCTGCAAATGTTGTTAGTGATGGATCTTAGTCTATTCAGTTCAAAAAAATCACAAGAGGGTTTATTTGGATCTAATGAAGAGAGGGGTTATGAACGTTAGGACTGTTGATTTTGACTTTCTTGATTCAGTGAAAGTAAATCTGCAAGAGAAGTTTACTCTTTTGCAATTGGAGCGCTTTTGTTTTGAATCCAATCTTGCTTATCCATAACTCACAACTTACTTTTATTCGAACTTATCTTTCTTGAATGCAAACAGTTTCTCTTTCACAGTGAGGGATAAGGAGTTTTTGGTGTCTATGGATACTTTGGCTGGCCTAATTGTGGTGGAAAGAGCGTGTTTCCAACCAATTAATGTATCTGTTGCTCACGCTACTCTGTCATTGGTGAAAGATAGGGATGTTGAAGGGAAGATATCCTACACTAGGATGAGTGCCTCCAACATTTTGCTACACAAAATCGTGATCAATTGCATCCCACCAAAGTCGACATCCAAGACTGATGTGTCTCGGTCTAAAGCAAAATTGATACATGCTATCAATAATGGCTACAAATTCTCTTTGCCTCACACCATCATGTTTCACATGTATAGGACAATGGTGAAAGATAAGGGTCAACTTCCTTATTCTGCTCTTATCACGCACCTTTTTAGACGTTTTAAAATTCACATTCCTGCACCATTATGTTTGACAAACATTTCTCCTATGGTGATTGGATCTAAAATGATCGCAAAGATGCGTTTGAAAGAGCTTAACAAGGTGTTAGAGTGCATGAAGGAGAAGTCTCCCATCAAAGCAAGACAAGACTCTACTGCAGCCAAAAGGAAAGGCAAGGAGCCTATGGATGCTCCTGTAAAGAGGAAGAGAACTCTCATCTTGCAGGATGAAGATGATGAGGATGGAATGACTCTTTCAGCTTTGAGAAACTTGAAGAGTTTTGTCGTCTTTCAAGAGACTAGAGAAGAGCCAGAAGAAGGAGAAAAAGAGAGAGAAGAGACAGAGAAGGAAAATAAAGAACAGAGGAGGATAGAGGAAGAAAGAAGAGAAGAGGAAGAAGAAGATAAAGAAGAAGAGAGAGACCAGGGTCAAGAAGACTCCTTTGAGCCAACCTTGGCTGTCTCCTTGTCCAGTGAACCTGATATGGCAAGAACTGCTGATGTGCATCACTCTGAAGCTGAAGTTGAACAAGAAGAAATCTTTCCTACTCCACCTGAAGGCATCAAAACAGGTGGAGCTGTTGGACATCAAGGTTTTTTTTTTTGCCTATCTTTACTAGTGATGTGAGTCGTTCTGCAGCAAATCTAGATGATGTGCATGCCTCTCGTTATCCTGAAGCATCCACTCATAGTCATGGTGGACAATCTGCTGAAGATCCCTCCATTCTCAAAACTCCTGAAATCGACTCGGCTGGAGGGGATTAAGCTTGTTGACTTCTTGTCTTGGCTTCTCCCGCATGGCTCCCCCTTCCCATCTCCTCGACCCCTCTTTATTTGCTTCCACTTCCATCTTCCCTTTCATTTTCAACCGACCAGCTCCACGTTTCTCCATTGACGTCTAGCTTCCATGCGTCCGAGCTTCCTCCTTATTCAGTCAAGCCAACGAATTCCCCACTTTCTCAACCGAAGCTCCACCGTTTCTCCATTTTGCTACCCTCATCTCCCTGCAACAACATCCCCCGCTAGCAATAGACTTCATCTCTCCCTCTCGTTGACTCCGTGGACACCAGCAACACGCTTGAAGACGAACGCACCTCCACCGAATCCGAATTTCCCCAGCTCCTTACCACGTTTGGCCCCACTGAGTTAACACCAGCAAGCCACACCCCCCAAGTGTTGACTCCAGCTCACAGACTAAAGCCAGTGACTCGATTCTACCGCCCCATTGTCTCTCTTCCTTGTTGCCATGGCTGATGTCCAAGCCGCCTGTCCTAATAGTGTCCACCGTGAGAAGCCCAGCCCGTTTGCTCCAGCAGCTTCAATCTTCTCTTGCCACACGTGTCTTTAGTTCATCTAGTGGGTTTCGGCCTAGCAGCAAAGCCCACGCAAGCAAGCCCAATTTCCTCAGCCTTGCTTGGCCCATCTTTAGCAACCCAAGCTCAGTCCAGCTAGCCCGCAAGATCAGTCCTTTTGAAGTCCCAATTTGGCCCGATTTCAGCCCAGCTCACAAAGATCAACCCAGACTTTGAAGCCCAACAAGTTAAGCCCAAGAATTTAGCAAACCCAAGCCCATCAACCAAGCCTAGCAATTTGCCGTGGCCTTGCAAGGCTTTTGGGTCCGATTCGAGTGTCCGTGGATGTCGCCGAAAATTCGGATTTCGGCCATCGTCGCGCTGCCGTCATGGTGAACTGGTCTTCGTTTTACACCAATGAGTTTATGTACAAAACTCTTCTTAGTAGGCTAATAACGTTTAAGGGGTGTTTAGATTTACTTAATTAGGAATTAGGTGGTTAGTTAGATTAAACTAGAAATTTAATTATTTAATTGAGCATGTTAGGTGGTTAGCATGGCTTAGCTAAGGCCTAAATAAATTGTACTATTTATCTAGAAGGGTTTCGGAATTTTCTGTGTCTGTATTGGTATTTAATTTAATAATTTTGGCCTAGGTTAATCTTTTTAGAAATTAAATTGAATTATTTAATTAATTTTCGAAATTAATTACTTATTAATTATTTTTCCGGAAATTAGCCGGGATAGCCAGTGATCGGAATTTCGTGCTGATTGCAGTGGTGTGTTTAATTTATGTAATTGAGTGTTAATTTATGCAAATTGAGTGCTGATTGGATTTTTGGTACTTAATTCAAAAATTGTGAATTTCCAGTATTTGTTCAGAAAATTCCAGGTGTCAGATTTTTACACCGAAAATAATTTTAAATACTATATAAAATATTGAGATTTTAAAAAGGAAGAATATCAATTTTTCTAGTTAGAGTTGACCGTGTACCTACACACGAATATTTTCATGTGTAATTCTAATTCAAAGAAAAAGGCCAGGTTCACCATTTTAATTGAAGCATTTGAGTGCAATGCACGATGCCTTGGTTCATAATTGAGTGGTCGTGTGTTGGTTAAGAGAAACCGTCCGGGTCTATTGAGCTGGATATTACCCTTATTTGGGATGCCCCTAGACAAAGGGAAGCCATTCGCAGTAGACTCTGGACCCTATGCTCATTCAGGAAAGCCGTCTGATAAAGAGACGTGCCATGCTCAATGGGGTGAGACGATGCCTAGCAATCCCATAAGATCTCCGAACAAAGAGTAGGTTGTGCTAGATGCTAAGATCAAAACTAGGAACGCATGATGAATTGAGTATTGTGTTCTAGTTAATTAAGCTTGAGTACTACTCTGATTTGTGATATGAACTATGCTAACCTGCAGGGTGGAACTGAGGCGAGGTAAGTCCTCTATGCTAAATGCGTGATTGTGTGATTAGGACGCTTCTTAGTGTATTTTCCTCCTAATCGAGGTTTAAAGCATGGACTTGCTGAGACATTGTCTCACTGGTTATTGTATAACCATTTTTAGGGTCATCGAGTGGATGACCTAGAGCTAAGAGGAGGTGATCGGAAGTGTAGGTTGGTTAGGACTACTTCGTTTTGGAAGGCTAGTCTTTTGTAGTCTTTTGACCATAGGCTTTTGTACATGACTCAGCATATGTTTATAAAGGCATGTTTGTTTGTGAAATTGTTATCCTATTTTTCTATCCCGAGATGGTTACTGTCAGGGGATTTATAATCCGCTTCCGCATGTGCAACAAAATAAAAAAGGGTTGGCGACTAGTTTTGAGAAGTCGCAAAATGTTATCGACCAAAGTGGGATGGGCAAGCGCTCGGGGTTCGGGGTGTGATAGGCGAGGCCACCCCCGCCTAGGGCCGGCGAGGGCCGATCTCACGGATGGCCCCTAGGTGAGGGTCGCCAAGCCCAGGCAAGGTCGTCCCTCGCTTGTGGCCGGAGTGGGTGGCCCTTGTTGACGAGGGCTATCCTCACTTAGTCCTTCGTGGGCATCACTAGTGGCCGGCTAGCCACTAGCGAAGAGAAAGAATATCCAGAAAAAGGAAAAAAAAAGTAAGAAAAAAAAAAGAAGAAAAAATGGAGAAATGCCAAATTATGAAAATACCCTTGACTGGTTGGAAATTTAGCCAGCTAGCAACCGGCGAGGTTGGGTCCTTATTTGAAACAACCAAAACCACTTTAGGCCATTCTTTGAAATAACTAAAGTCACTTCAGGTCCTTATTTAAAATAAAGTCTATTTCGCGTCCTTATTTAAAAAAAAAAAAAAGAGGATACTTCGGGTCCTTTTCTGGAATTTTCCTATGATTATATTAACAATTATTTTAATCCTAAACAACACAAATGCACAAGAAAAAAATAAAAACAATTAAAAAATGATCCGAAATTTTACAGATCAAATTAGTAATTATAATGATTTTAAACATAAACATCACCAATGCTTAGAAAAAAAAAATCAAATTATTAAAAAATTATAATCGAAGTGTTACGGATCAAATTAGTAATTGTAATGATTTTAAACCTAAACATCATCAATGCACAAGAAAAATCAAAATGATTAAAATGTGATCCGAAATCTTATGGATCAAATTAGTAATTATAATGAATTTTTTTGTCGATGACTCGCTTCCAAAACAGGACAATATTCACAAATGGTGGTTGGGCTCGATGAGGGAAAAGTACCAAAAAAGTCCTAAACCTATTTGCATTGGTACAAATTCAGTCCTAAACTTTTCAATTTGACCAATTTAGTTCTAAACCTTTTGATATTGGTACCAATTAAGTCCTTCCAGCCAATTTTGGCCGGCCAGCGCTGACGTGGACGTCGGCCGTGGCCGGATGCGACGTGGCAATTTTTCTTATTTTTTTATTATTTTTTTGAATTTTTTATTTTTTGAATTTTTTTGCCTTTTTCCTTTTCTTTTCCGGCGGTGGCGGCGAGCCTCCAGTGAGGCTCGCCGGCCACTGCCAATAAAAAAAAAAAATTCAAAAAAATAATAAAAAAATCATAAAAATTTCCACGTCAGCGTCCGGCCATCGACCGACGTCCACATCAATGCCGGTTGGCCAAAATTGGCCGAAATGACTGAATTGGTACTAATATCAAAAGGTTTAGGACTAAATTAGTCAAATTGAAAAGTTTATGACTGAATTGGTACCAATGCAATAGGTTTAGGACTTTTTTGGTACTTTTCTCAGCTCGATGATGGTGGGCTCATGGCGAACGAACCTACAAAAATAGAAGCTTTATGGAATACGGCTCATTTTGGATGGGAGTAGGACATCATCTAGTGTCAGTGAGCTTGACTATGGATCGACAAATAAAGCGGAGCAACAAGGGCATTGAGGTGGCAGCCAATTCTATCCTGGTCAAGGTACCAATGAGCGGCGGTGACAAACAGTAGCAGCTCGTTGTCGGGAAGCTAGGATGCGATGGCTTGTCGACATGCGGGCGACTCGTTGTTGAAGGACCAATAGATGTGATAGTGAGGGAACGTAACGACGGCAAGAGCGATGTGAGCAGCATGGACGTTGGAGGGTGACAAGTAGCGTCCACTCATTGTCAAGGGCAGCAGATCTCGTCAGGTCATCATTGGGTAGTGCATTAGGAGCAGTGTAGCAGCTTGTCGAGGTGGTGGGAAGCAACAACATCGGGAGCGGCTGGTCGAGGCGGTGGGAAGCAGTGATGTCAGGAGGGGGATAGTCGGTCAAAGATGACCAAAGAAGAAGACTCCCCTTGCTTTCTTTTTATTTCTTTTTCCCATCTCTCTCCCCTTTCCTATCTTTTCGCTTGCGTTGTGTGCAGCTCTGGTTCCAACGTGCACTAGTTAGAGTTCACTCAATGGGGACCCGTGTTGCCCGATGCAACACTAAAACCATAGCTAATTTTAGAAAATAGATAAATTGTTTCTCTCTCCTACTGGCTCACTAGAGACCACTATATTCTCTCAGTCAAATTTGAAAAAGCAAGCGCAATGCGCTCTCTATCTACAAGAAAATATTTGGTGGGGCCCACCAGAGCCTTCCTCCCACAATTAATTTGAATGGAAGCAAAGAACTTTCTCTCTCCATTTTTTCATTCCACTCTCGCTTGGTCCTCTACTTTTTGCTCTCTCTGATGGACACTGAAGACGGCCATCCAACAAACCACGCCGCCGCCATTGATTCTAACATGCTTCCTCTACATTCGTCGATGCCGCTTCCTTCCCGAGAATCTCTCCCAGTCGCTTCACCCGTTGCTCTTTCTCCATCGCCGCCTCCACATCTACTTGGTTTGCTTCGGATTGTGATGAACTTAGGGACGATTTTTCACAACGCTTGATCGTTTCTCTTTCTATTTTATCGCTGCTTATTATGTGAGAATGAGAAAGTTGTGTGGGGTGATTGCAGAGTTGCAAGGATGTCGAAGGGTCTTTGTTTGTTGTTAAGAGGTAGCTGGTGTTTGAAAATTCTAATCTTCTGCTTCAGGAAATAAGTGTCTTGAGAGTTCATAACGCGTACACTTCAAAGATGAGAACTAAGAAATTATAGTGGCAGTTCTCTGTAAACAAATTTTCTATATGAACCATTAGTAATTCAAACAAGGATTATATCTTTCTCCCATGTCCCAACATTCTACGTGTTTTCGGAACAATACATTCAATAAATATAGCCCTAAAAATATAAGGGAGGAATTGTACTTTATGCGACAATGTATAAGGGAAGAACATATGAGGATGAATTCCATTTATTTGGCTGGAGAAGCTAGTGAGCCATCATACGTTGCTCCTCAAAAGTGGGGTTGGTTTAGGCAAGCCAACAAAAGATGACAGAGCACCAGTTGGTGACAATCATGCAACTTCTTTAAATTAGTTTGTGGAGTCACGGCTGTAGTACTGGTCCAGTGTCTTTGCTAGTATACAGTGAAGCAACCCACGAGGGAATATACAAGGCAAAGTCCATGCCAAGTCAGGAGACTGATTAATATTGCATGTGTCGTAGGCTCCCTACACAAATTTCCTCTTGAACTTTTCAAGGAACTTAAGATAAAACTGAAATATCATGAAAAGAGAATCACGTATAATTACTTAGAATATCAAGTGGAAGACAAACAATAGGAAGTGGAGGAGAAAATCGAATTAGGAGAATCCCAATGGTTTGAATGAGAGAGAGAGAGAGAGAGAGAGAGAGAGAGAGAGAGAGAGAGAGAGAGAGAGAGAGAGAGACCAAATCGTTAGAAGATAGAGCTTCTTCTCCAATCGCGGCTTTCATAGCTTGAACATCTTTCCCAATTGCATAATTTGTGTATAGCTGCAGAAAAACTAGTAAAAGTTTAATACCAATTACTAGCATTTCAATAAAGACTAAACTTATGACCAAATAGATAAATAAATAATAAATAAATGAAGACTAAACTATTTGTTATAGCTGATATAACAGCTAATAGCAGAAACTTCTCAGTTACAATGAGAGAGAAGGAATGGAGCAGAACAATAAACGTCATACAGCATAAATAAAAACTATCAAGTACAAGATAAATAAGAACCTATTTTGAAACTGCACACAAATGTGCAAAACAGAACCGCACACAACGTGCAAAAACAAAACTGCACACAAACGTGCAAAAAGACTTGTTCAACTTCTTAGAAAATAGCTAACAAACCAACTGCCTAACAAATAAACTTGATTGAATAAAAAAAAACGACAGAACATTAGCAGCAGCCGTCATGCCCTGATCCTCAGGTACGTGCACATCCCTTACCGTGGTCGATTTTAAAATGCGCTATCCCAGGACTACATATCGCCGACCCTTTCCTTTTTAATAGCACATGTGGAAGCAGTTATAAAAATCCCTAGACAATAAAGCAATGGGATATACAAGTAGAACTAGAAACTTGAACCTGAAAACCAACACCCTTATGTATATATATAACAACTCAGTCATACATATACATATACAAGCCATGTTAAAAAGGTCGGTTTCTACTCAAATAGGTTCTATAACAAAAGTCATCGGATAGGAGTGGAGACTCAATTCTCATCAGGATCCTACTTTGGATCATCCTCGGGGTTCTCCTTCTGGTACTCCTCTTCGGGTTCTTTCTCCTCAGGTTCTTCATTAGGGTCCTGAAATGTTGTCCCACAACCGGGATGAGACTACGTCTCAGCAAGTCCTACCTCCTAAGACCCGATTAGTAAACTAATACACCTTAAGGCTGCTTATGCACAACATGAGTCAGAGGACTTACCTTAGCCTCAGATTCCACCTGCATATTAGCACAGATCAAATAGGCACCCTAACAATCACATCACTGATCGAAGCATCGATCAAATCGACCTAGTCGATTACACGCCAACAAGACCACTCATTGTCATTCCCATTCAATCAATCAATCCACAACATCAAATCAAGGCAATGATCAATCGACCTAGTCGATTATGTCTCAATCAACCATTCACCGATCATTCCATTCAATCAATCAATTCACAACATCAAATCAAAGCAAAGATTAATCAACTTAGTCGATTACATATTAGTCAGACCATTTCTAGGTCATTCACTCTATCCCATATAATCTCCAATGGTACACTTAGTCACAGAGCTCCATTAATACTCTCAGGTGTCGTTTTCGCCAAAGTGACTTAAGTAACAGACGGTCTACGTGCGTTCTTTAAGGCGCCGTTTTCGAATAGTGATATCCTTAATCACCGAACCACGCCCGTCGTAGATCACAGATAGTCCACATGTGTTCTTTAAGGCACCGTTTTCACACGGCGATGTCCTTCATCACCAAACCACGCCTGTCACAAGTCATAGGCAGTCTACGTGCGTTCTTTAAGGCACTGTTTTCACATAGTGATATCCTTCATCACCGAACCACGCCTGCCACAAGTCATAAATAGTCTACGTGCGTTCTTTAAAGTGCTGTTTTCGCACAGTGATGTCCTTCATCACCGAACCACTCCTATCTATACTTCGTACCTAATCGGTCTCAGTCAATAGAATTCTCAGTTCACTCTCACTATTCTTTCCGCTTTACAACTCATCAAAGCATTATAAAGGTTAAAGGACCAAACTCGGCCATCTACCGATCAATCATTCAATTCCACTCAATTTCAATCAATTAAAGAATAATTGATCAAATTGCACAATCAATTCAATTAAGCACAATCTAGAGCTCAAATAAATAAACGGACTGCACCACGACAATCAGCACGAAATTCCGGTTATCGACCATCCCGGTTGAATTTTCGGAAAATAAATAATTAAATAATTAATTTCGAAAATTAAATAAATAAATACAATAATTTCAATTTAGCACAACATAAAACTCAATTAAATAAACGGACTACACCGCGATTATCAGCATAAAATCCCCATCACTAGCCATCCTGAAAATTAATATTTAATTACTAAAAATTCCATTTAGGCCCGAAATGCCTAATTGAAGCCTGAAAGGGTCGGGAAAAATCCCAAGAAGCATTCAATAAATACTATAGGCAATTCTCTAGTTAAATACACTAACCATTTAACTAATATGCAATGCAATTAATTAATAATCATTAATCCATTCTAATCTAACAACCTAATCACACTTAACTAACACTAATGAACCTGTAAGTATAATTAGCAAACTAAGAAGGCATTAGTGAGTAAAACTCACTCAATTAATGAGCCGCTCGGACCAAAACAATGGGATCGATGCCTTTCCTCAAGGCGGGCCAAGCATCCGGGGTCGGGACGACGGCTAAAACGGGCCAAACCTTCGCTGCAATACCCATTTTCCAACTCCTTGTTCACTGCTGGTTGAGGGCGGATCCGGCGTCGGTTGAATCGCGCAAGGGCCTAGATGGACAGAGGAGGCCGAAATGGACCTAGGCGATGGTGGTAGGAGCTCCGGCGGTGGTCCACAGTGGTTGGGATGAGCTGGATAGCTCATTGGAAAAACGAGTTGGGCGAGAAGTAGGTCGAGGCGCATGGCCAGCAGCGGCACGCGAGGACGGCAGCACGGCAGCAAGGCGACGCGGGGTGAGGATGGCGTGCGGCATGCGACAACTCCAAGCGACGTTGGCTGCTACTTCTGCTCCAACGTCCTCCCAGATCTAGGACCTCGAGCAGCAAATGGAGGGGGAGAAAGAAGGCATTGACGGCGGCTGACAAGGCTGAGGGAGAGGCGGAGGGCGAACGGTGAGCAGCGGAGCGCGCGAGAGACACGTGGGTGGCGGAGCGCAGGCGGCGACGACGAGCTGATTCGGTTTTCTTCTCTCGGTGCTGCTGTCTCTACTTCTGCTTCGGTCTCGTTCGAACAAGACGGGGGGAGAGAGAGTACCAAGAGAGAGAGAAGAAGAAGAAGAAGAAGAAGAAGATAAGACAAGAGAGAGAAGATAAGTGTTGAAAAGTCAAAAAGGAAAAGTGGAGTAAGCAAAGTTGGAACTGGCAGCAAGAGGCATTTGGTGGAGGGGGCTTTGTACGAGGAGCAAGAGAGAGAGAGAGAGAGAGAGAGAGAGAGAGAGAAAGAAAGAAAGAGAGAGGGAGAGAGAGAGAGAGAAAAAGAAAAAGAAAGAAAGAGAGAGGGAGAGAGAAACTTGTGGGCAAAGGGGAAAAGGTGTTTGGCCAAATAGGGAAAGGGAAATGGGAATAAATTTAAAAGAAAAGAATTTCCTAGAGTAGAAAATTCTCATCCCATTTCTTTTGAATAAGCTCAATTAATCCCAAAATAAATTCCAAACTAGAGTTCTTAGTCCCCACTTGTATTTCTACATCCAATTTCCCTCTTGAATTTCTCTCAAATGACTCTCATAAAATCAATTGATGTCTCACTTATCAAATTGATTATTTTCCTCATCCAAGGATCCCTCACGCTTCCCAATTTCACAATCCCCGGCTTCAACTGAACGAAAACGGCCTTAAACTGACTTTTTCCCAAAAAGTCTCGGTTGTCAGAAAAATCTCCTAAGACTGAGTCGACATTCCTAAAATTTATTGTGACATAACAGAATCTTCAATTTCTGAAATCGAACTTAGATTGGCGGTTAATTTCACTCGACGCGTTTTTAATGCGACCTAGGCTAATGGGTAGTTTTCAGAACTTTTTAGGACAAATGACCTGTGGTCGATTTTCTTCGAGCCACGATGAAGCCACTTGACAGATTGGCGATTCTCGGTTGTCGTGAAAATCTCAAAGATTCAAATACGGACACAGGGTACCAAAACGACAATAAAATCAAATTAGTGTCGGTCGATGAGAATTTTTCAATTTAGTGGAGTCACCCATGATCGGCCACACATCTCAGTCGAACAGACCTATCTCTGATCTTAATTCGATTTTTAACTGTGGTGTAATGATCTCTAAGGATGAGCACGGTCGAGAAGTCGATTCATGGTCGAATTCTCAAGTCTATTTGCCTTAAAGTCCTTAATAACTTACCCAGCTAGTCTAGTTATCTTGTGAGTGGCCAACTCAAAGAAAAACATTGTAGTCGCATCGATGAAATGCCCAATTTATCTAATTGAAATCAAGACTCAAAAATTTGGATGTCACAGCAGCACTGAGACACATCTCCAACAAACTCCTCCTTAGATCAATTGCTGCTGCAAACTCCTATTTTCTCTCTTAACAGCTCAAATCTTCCAGCCTGAAATGGCTTTGTTAACATGTCTGCAAGCTGATCTTCAGATCTGCAATAGACCAACTTAACTTCACCACTTGGTTGCACTTCGCGCAGAAAGAAGAATTTGACTTTAAAATGCTTGGTTTTGCCATGGAAAATAGGATTCTGTGATATTGCTAATGCAGCCTGATTGTCCACATTAACTTCAATGCAATCACCAGAATTCAACCACAGATCCTTCATTATCTTCTTCAGCCACAAAGCTTGATTTGTAATTGCAGTTGCTACTATAAACTCAACCTCTGCAGTGGACTGAGCTACGATCTCCTGCTTTTTGGAACACTAGGAGAAACAAGCAGAACCAAGAGTGAAGCAGTACCCAGATGTACTTTTCATGTCGTCCACTAAGCCAGCCCAGTCCCTATCTGAAAAGCCCTACAACTTAAACTTCTGACATTTCCTAAATTTCACATCAAAGAACAATGTTCCTTTGAGGTATCTCAAGACCCTTTTTGCAGCAACCAAATGTAACTGACTAGGACTACTCATGAACCTAGATAGAACATTCACAACAAATAGAATATCTGGTCTGGTTGCTGTAAGATACATGAGACATCCAATCAAGCTTCTATACATAGAAGCATCTATTGCATCTGGTCCATCATTCTTGTTGATGTATCAAGATTGCACGTTCTTTTTTTTTTCTTTTGTTTAGTCAATTTGTTGATGTCCTATTTTCTAGGAGTTGGTTAATTGTTGTTTTACTTGGTCAATCTTATCTTATGGAAGCAGTTAGTTGCACGTTTTTTAGATGTTCTCTTAGTTTGTTACTGGTTTTGTGGACCAAGCAAGCTGTTAGTGGGCAACGTGGGTTTATGGTTAAGTTCTAGTATGTATTTTGAACATTTATCAGTTTCTAGAACAAGACACATAGCTTTTGCTGTCAACTCCTTCTCTCTTCTTTCAAAAACAACATTGGTATAAGAGTCTTCTTGATCTTAAGGGGCTGTGAGTGACTTGTGAGATTGATTGAGAGGTGTGTCTACATCCATAGAAGTTAAAAGCAAGATGGAGGCAAGATTGAGTGGTTTTTCAGCAATGGCTCCGCTAGCGTTTGATGGAGAAAATTATCAAGCCTGGGCAGTGAGAATGCAAGCCTATCTAGAGGGTTGTGATTTTTGGGAAACTGTGGAACAAGATTATGAAGTTGCTCCCCTTCCTAACAATCCAATCGTCAATCAAATCAAGTTTCACAAGGAGAGGACAACAAGGAAAGCAAAGGCAAAGTCTTGTTTATATGCTATTATCTCACCTGCCTTTTTCAGCAGAATTATGGCTTGTGAATCAGCCAAAGCTATTTGGGACTTCCTTAAAGCTGAGTACCAAGGAGATGAGAGGATCAGAAGCATGAAGGGCCTAAACCTGATCACAGAATTCGAGAGACTACAAATGAAGGAATCTAAGACAAGTAAGGAGTATTCTGATAAGTTGGTAAGCATTGCAAATTAGGCAAGAGTTCTAGGCACTGACCTCTCTGATAATAGGCTAGTGTAGAAGATTCTTGTCTCCTTGCCCTTAAGGTTTGAGGCAACCATTGCCTCTTTGGAGAATACCAAGGATTTGTCTCAGATCAAGTTGGCAGAACTGCTAAGTGCTCTGCAAGCACAAGAGTAGAGGAGGTTAATGAGGCTAGATGGAAGTACATAAGTAGCTTTGTTGGCCAAAGAACAACATAATGTAGGAGGAAAAGTCAAGAAGTGGAAAGGGAAGAAAGGAAATGGCAGTAGTGGTTCGAAGCTCTTTGCGGGGAGAGAACAGTGCGAACAACTCCAAGAACAATTGGGGAAGATATTCCTCATGTCAGCACTGTGGAAAAAAGAATCATCCGCACTGTAGGTGTTGGAAAAGGCCAGATGTAAGGTGCAGAAAGTGTCATAAGCTTGGACACATTGAGAAGTTCTGCAAAGAGAAGAAAGATCTGCCGCAAGGTGGGGTACATGCTGCAATCCAGCGAGAGGTAGATCAACTGTTTGTTGCCTCTTGTTTCTCCTCTAGTACTCCATGTGATAGTTGGCTTGTTGATAGTGGTTGCACAAACCACATGACAAGTGATGAAACGCTGTTTATAAACCTTGACAAGTCGTTGAAGTCAAGAGTGAGGATTGAGAATGGGGAGTACTTAGAAGTGAAAGGTAAAGGGACTGTAGCAATGGAGAGTTGTGCTAGAACTAAGCTGGTTTCTAATGTGATGTATGTGCCTAAAATTGATCAGAATTTGCTAAGTGTGGGGCAATTGGTAGAAAAGGGATTTAAGGTGATATTTGAAGAGGAGAAGTGTTTGATCTTTGACTCCAGTGGTCAGGAGCTGTTCAAGATAAAGATGCAACAGAAGAGTTTTTCTTTGAATCCTCTTGAGAAGAAGCAGATAGCATTCAAGTGTCAGGCTAATGATTAAGAAATATGGCACAAGAGGTTGGGGCACTTTCATCACAAAGGTGTGTTGTTCGTGTAGAGGAATGAAATGGCAACTGGATTACCAAGCCTGGAGGAGCATATCACAAGGTGTAAAGCTTGTTTGTTTGTCAAACGGACAAGACTTCCCTCTAAGGAATCCACTTGGAGAGCTATAGAGAAGCTGCAACTGATTTATACAGATCTATGTGGTCCACAAGTGACTCACTCACTAAATGGCAGTAGGTATTTCATTATTTTCATTGATGATTATACTAGAATGTGCTGGATTTACTTTATGAAGCAAAAGTCAGAAGTTGCCAAGGTATTTATGAAGTTTAAGAAATGGGTTGAGAACCAAAGTGGCTGCAAGATTTAGGTCATTCGATCTGATAATGGAACAGAATACATTTCACAGAGGTTTAACTCTTTTTGTGAAGAGGCCGGAATTGAGCATCAGCTTACCGCTCCTTACTCTCCATAGCAAAATGGAGTTAGTGAGAGGAAGAATAGAACCATTATGGAGATGACTAGGTGTCTGTTGTATGAGAAGAATCTACCAAAAGAGTTTTGGGCAGAAGCAGCAAACACATCAGTTTTTTTGCTGAATAGACTACCTACGAGGGTATTGGAGATGAAGACACCCTTTGAAGCTTGGTTTGATGTCAAGCCAATTCTAAGAAATTTGAAGGTGTTTGGCTGTTTGTGTTTTTCTCATATTCCACAGGTCAAGAGAGACAAGTTGGGAGAGCAAGCTAAAGCTGGGATCTTTGTTGGCTACAGTTTAGTGTCAAAAGCTTACAGGATCTATCAACCACAAACAGGGAAAGTGATCACTAGTAGGGATGTTCAGTTCCTAGAAGATGAGAAATGGGATTGGACAAATAAGCCACAAGGCAAGCACAAAGAGGTCTCATTGGAACCTGATGAGCTAGTGGATGATGTTCCAATTAGAGGTACCAGATCTTTGACTGATATATATCAAAGGTGCAGTGTGGCTGTTTTGGAACCTGCAGGTTATGAGGAAGCTAAAAGCGATCAGAGGTGGATGAATGCAATGAAGGAAGAGTCAGCTATGATAGAAAAGAACAAAACATGGGAGCTAGTGGAGAGGCTTGAAGACGGGGAAGGTGATTGGAGTAAAAGGGGTTTTCAAGACCAAATTTAATCCTAATGGCTCAGTGAATAAGCATAAGGCCAGGTTGGTGGTGAAGGATTTGCACAGGTTTGGGGAGTTGATTTCTCAGAAACCTTTGCTCCCATGGTAAGACTTGATACAATTAGAACGATTCTTGCTTTGGCAGCTCAACAAGAATGGAAGGTATATCAGTTAGATGTGAAATATGCATTTTTGAATGGAGTGTTGCAAGAGGAGATTTATGTTGAGCAGTCAGAAGGCTTTGTCACACCAGGCTAGGAGGAGAAAGTTTATTTGCTGAGAAAGGCTCTCTATGGCTTGAGGCAAGCTCCTAAAGCATGGTACTTTAAGATGGGTGAGCACTTGCTGGGCCTAGGTTTCAAGAAAAGCCTCAGTGAATCCACTCTATATGTCAAAAAGTTAGTAACTGACTTAGTGGTGGTGTCTCTTTATGTGGATGATATGCTGGTGACAGGGAGTAATAGTGCTTAGATTACTGCATTTAAGCAAGAGATGATGAAGATGTTCAAAATGGAGAAGTTATGATTCAGTTCATTGACTCGAAGAATCACTTGGCAGACATATTCACAAAACCATTGGAGAAAAGCTTATTTGAGTATATTCGTGCAAGACTGAACATTCCATCTTTTGTCGAGTAAAGTCTGAAGGTGTTCAGACTCAAAATTCCCGGATGCTATGATTTGTAAATAAATTTCTAATTGAATGCGAAGTTATTTTTGGATAAAATTCCAAAAAGGTATGTTATCCTTTTAATTGTTTCTTGCCTATTTCGTTTTTATCTTTATTTACAATTGCTCATTTTCAAAAGGGTAGTTATCATTTTTTTTAAAAGGCAATTATTATTTTTGAAAAAGACAATTTATTTTTTAAAAGGCAGTTTTTACTTTTTCCTTACAACGCTTTGTACACCTGCTCTATATACAGTCGAAACTCTTCTTCTTCATTTACGCCTTTCTTGAAACCCTAGAATACTGTGATCTTACTCTCTCATTTTTGCTTGAGTATAATCCAAAAAGTTTTCACCTTTCAACGAACGAGTTCGAAAAATTCCCCTCGACTGCTACAATGTCTTACCAAAGAAAGTCTTTGAGAATTGCAAGCCGGGACCACAGCATATGTGTGAGGGACCTACGCATTTCAACTTGACCAAGGAAGAAGACTCTTCTCAACAACAACAGCAACAACCACGACAACATTCTCAACAACATCAAGAAGCAGTAAAAAATCCTCCTCCTCAACAAGAACAAGAACAGGTTATTGAAGAAGTTGAACTTGTAAGGACTCAAAAACCCCAATTTATCTATAGACTATATTCTAACTTGAAAATGGGTGGTTCTGCTATGAATCTTATCAATGAGTGCTTAAAAGCACACGATTACAAAAATGAGACCCTTTTCTTGAACACTATGGAAAGATTAGGAGTTGTGCCTCAGGGTTTGGCTTTATGGACGTTTGAAAATTTTCCTAGTGATCCAAGTTTCGATCAGCCTGAAGAGAAAAACGATGATGAAAGGATGTTCGCTCACTTTTAGCCTAGGATGGGCGTTGCTACAAAAGTCCATGGTGAAGGGGCGAATTTATTTCGATCTAAGGACCACAAGAAAACTTACTCGAGTTTGCTGAAAAGAGGGGTTATGAACCCCAGAAGCATGGATTTCAATTTTCTTGACTCTTTAAAGGTCAATTTGAGGGAGAAGCTTAGTTTGCTTCAACTTGAATGTTTTTGCACTGAGATGACTGTCGCATACCCCGAACTTAGTGCTTACTTTTATTCAAATCTATCATTTTTAGATACGAATAAATTCAGTTTTACTATGAGGGACAAAGAGTTCACAGTTGATGTAGACACTTTGGCTGACATAATTGCTGTGGAAAGTGGGAGATTCCAACAAATTGGTGTGTCTTATGCCCAGCTACCTTGTCCATTGTTAATGACATAATGGTCCAAGGCATGATTTCTTATTCAAGAATGAATGCCTCTAATATTCTTCTTCACAAGGTAGTGATTAATTGCATCAGGCCAAAGTCTACATTAAAGACAGATGTTTCTCGTTCCGAAGCGAAGCTAATGTACGTGATCATTTCTGGTCTTAAGTTCTCTCTACCTCACACAATTCTTATGCACATGCATAGGACTATTGTGAAAGACAAGGGACAACTCCCTATTCTGCTCTTATCTATCAACTCTTTAAGCATTTCAAGATCAAATTTCCTGCTCCTCTTTGTGTTAGAATCATTCCTCCAATGGTTATTGGTCTCAAAATGGTTTCTAAGATGAGGCTGAAGGAACTGAGCAAGGAGCTGGAGCGATTCAAGGAGAAGTCCCTTGTGAAGGTGAAGCAAGACTTTGCTGCAAGGAAAAGAAAAGGTAAGGAGTCTATGACAGAACCGGTGAAAAAAAGAAGATCTCTCATCTTGGAAGATGAAGAAGAAGATGATGATGATCTAACTATCTCAGCTCTTGCGCTACGAAATCTACACAGTTATGTGAGCCATAATGAAATAGAGAGAAGAGAAGAAGAAGGAGAAGAAGGAGAAGAAAGAGAAAGAAGAAGAAGCGAAGAACAAATGAGTCGCGATGACTCTTTTGAACAAACACTGGCTGCATCTTTGTCCGATGATTTGGAGAAGACAAGGAGTGGAAAAACTGGAGAACAACATCACTACAGTGCTAAAGTAGAGGATGAAGAAGAATAACATATTTCTCCACCTGAAGGCACGAAAACAGGGGGAGATGCTGAAAGACGAGGTACTTCTTCACTCATCTTTGCTAGTGATGTTAGCAGATCTCCACTAGACCCATAAGAGGTCTATGCCTCTCAATTCCCTGAAGCAGACTTTGAGGCATACACTCCTAATCATGGTGATAGAACAACTAATGTTCCCTCTCATGTTCAAACTCATGTAACTGATTCGACTTGACCCAACACTACTATAGCTCACTCAACAGATTTTCAAAGAGTGATGGAACTTCTTTTGAAATTAAAGGGATAGCAATATGCTTTCGAGTTTGAGATGAAGAACATGATGGTTGTTTTCAAGACAACAGCAGACTCTATACAAGAACAGATTCAAGTCCTGAAGCTTCAAATGTAGGAACTTGCAAAGGGTGAGGACTTACTTCAACTCAAGGAGTCTCAAAAAAAGCTTGAAGACACTATCAAGACCTTAGGGGATTTCCAGCTCGTTCGTATTCCCAAGTAGCTCTGATCTTATCCAACTTTTTTCAACCGTTTTTCTCCACTTTTTACTGATGACAAAAAAGGGGGAGAGTTTGAGTGTAGATTTTATATTTATTTGGTTTTGATTTGACTTTACTTTCTTTGGATTTGGTTTTCGTTTAGACATTGGATACTGTTTGGATATTGTTTGACTTTGAATTTGCTTGCAGTGACTAATGTCTGCAATATTGATTATGACTGGACTGTTATTTATTCTTATGAACTAACATGTGTTCTGTGGTTGCAGAATTAAATTCTCCAGGTCCTAATCAATTTTTTTATAAGATATTATGTATTGCACAAGTACGGTTTTGTAGGTAAATTTTTTTCCAAATTTGCAGGAAAGTTTTGTCACCATAAAAAATTGGGAGATTGTTAGAGAAAATTCCTATGTTGTTTTGAAGTTGACAAAACATTTCCAGACTTATATCAGGAGATTTCAAGACTTTATTGTCAAAGTCTGAAGATAGACAGACCATCAGACTGTAGTCTCAAAGTCTATCCTCACTGACAATTCTAGACAGAAGTATGAAGATTTATCCAAATGCAGGATTATTATCCAGATGCAAGTTTATCTTTAAAGTTTCGATTCGTATGGTTATTGGAAGATTTTATAGCTGGATTTCACATATACTTGATTGGCCATTTTTATTTGGAAACTACTCCAATATGAAGATCTTTGAAAGGCAAATGAACTTGGAAGGTTCCACTTATGGAAACTCAAGATCCTGATTTGTATGGGCGAACAGGATTCACGGGCTTTCATCACAAATCATCTAAATGACTCGAGATGACCTTAATTGATTATGTCCAACGGGTAGATTGGAAGAATTCCTTTGGAAAGTGCCAACGATCGAGAAGGCATGAAGGAGTATTTAAGGATTGATTCTTTAGTTGTTTGGTGTGGTGCTTGAAAGAGAATTCTAAAGTCTGAAACTTTCTAGTCTCTCGCTTTTTCATTCATCAAGTGAACATTGTATACAAAAGAGAGAAACACTTAGTGATACTATGCGAAAGTTCAATAGAAACCTGTCACTATGACAGTCAAGATCACAAGCTGTAACTTCTCTTTTGATTCTTAGTAGAATCTAGTCAATAGGCTATTAGCGAGGAGAGTGGACGTAGGCTCAATTTAAGTCGAACCACTATAAACCATGTGTTCATAATCTCTTTTCCCTAAACTCTTTACTTTTATTTATTGAATATTTATTTGCTTAAAGTTGAAATATGATTATTGCATATCGTTTTCTAAAAGGGAAAATTAGTTTTACCAAGTCCTGTGAAAATTTTTATACACACCTATTCACCCCCCTCTAGGTGTTCTCACTAGCCCTTTCAGAGTTAACGTTCCTAAAATGGATCGTGGCATGACAAAACTTTCAATTTATGAAATCGGGTTCAATTTCGTGGTTAATTTCAATCCAACACAATTTTAGCGTAACCTAGTGTACCGGGTAATTTTTAGGAATTTTGGTGCAATTCACCCGTTATTGATTTATCTTGAGTCACATAGTGCATCTTCGACACATTGGCAACTCTCGGTTGTCGTTAAAATCTCAAGGTTTCAAATACGAATATCGCATACAGAAATGACAGAAAATTTGTCTAGCGCCGTTTGACGAGAATTTTGTAATTAGGTGGAATCACCCACACACTAATCATATATCTCTATCAAATAGACCTATCTCCGATCTCTGATCAATTTTTGATAATGCCGTAATGACCCTTGCAGATCAACACGGTCGAGCAGTCGATTCTCGGTCAAATTCTCAAGTCCATTGCGTTAAAATGCCTTAATGATTTTCCCAGATATTCTAGTTAACTTATGAGTGATCAGCTTTGAGAATAGCACTATCGGCGCGTCAATGAAAGGCCCGATTTATTTAATAAAAAACAACATCTGAAAATTCAATCTATCACAACTCTTCCCCTCTTATAAAAATTTTATCCTCGAAATTTAAACCTATTACAATCTTTAAGCAAAAAGGTGGGGGTACAGTCGTCTTATCAACTCCTTAGTTTCCCAGGTCGCTCCTTTTGTGATGTGGTGTTGCCAGACCACTTTGACCAACGGAATGGTCTTGGTGCGCAGAACCTGTTCCTTGCAATCCACAATCTAAACCGGGCTTTCCACATACGACACTCTGTCGTCCACGTCCAATTCCTAAAAATTGAGCACATGGGTCAGGTCAAACTGATACTTCCTCAACATCGACTCATGAAAGACGTTATGCACTTGCACCAGTCTTGGCGGTAATGCAAGATGATACGCTAGGATCCCAATTCTTTCAAGAATCTCAAATGGACCTACGTACCTCGAATTCAACTTTCCTTTTTTGCCAAAGTGCGAAGTACCCCTCATTGGCAACATTTTCAAAAAAACGTGATCACCAACTTGGAATTCCAATGGTCTTCAATGCTTATCTGCGTAGCTTTTCTAACGGCTCTAAGCGGTCTTTAATCTGTCTCTGATAACGGCAACTGTAGCCACTGACTGCTGGACTAACTTTAGGCTTGTGATTTTCTATTCTCCGGCCTCATCCCAACAAACTGGCATTCTGCACGTTCTGCCATACAACGCTTCAAAAGGAACCATCTGAATGCTCTGCTGGTAGCAATTGTTGTAGGCGAACTCGACAAGGTGAAGCTGTTCCTCCCAGCTTCCCTTGAAATCCAATACGCAAGCTCGCAGCATGTCCTCAAGCATTTGAATTGTCCTCTTAGACTGGCCATCTGTCTGAGGATGATAGGCCATACTGTATTGCAGCTTCATTCCTAATGCACGCTGCAGACTTTTCCAAAATGCAGCTGTAAACCTCGGGTCTCGGTTTGATGTAATCGTCATGGGCACTCCATGCAGACGAACGACTTGACGCACATACAGATCTATGTGTCTATCCAAACTGAGGTCCTTTCGAACTGCAATGAAGTGAGTCGACTTTGTCAGTATGTTGACCACTACCCAAATAGAAATCCTCCCGACTTACAATGTTGTGGCTTCATTTGCTGACACGTCAAACACTCGGCAACATGTTTGGCGATATCCACCTTCATACCAGACCACCAATAGTGTTGACACAGATTATGTTACATCTTGGTACTACCAGGATGAATGTTGTAACTGCTATGATGTGCTTCTGATAAGATGTCCTCTCTAAGCTCCATATTGTCAAGTACAACCAAACGTCCTTGGAACCTTAGGGTTCCATCCTCAGAAATCTGAAAGTCAGCCTTCCTCTTCTTGGTATCCTCTTGTAGGATCTTTTGAACATCAGGATCTATCAACTGTAGTGTCTTAATTCTTATCTGCACTTCCGACTCAATTCTGAGGGTGGCCACAAGATTTGAAATGTGGCCTACCTCAAACTTGAAAGCCGAATCTCGAGCTCTCTCGATTAAGTTCTACTCCTTGATTACCATTTGCGCTACAGACGACTTCTTACTCAGTGCATCTGCGACTTTATTCACTTTTCTTCGGTGATACAGAATATCATAATCATAGTCCTTCAGGAGTTCCATCCATTGACGTTGTCTCATATTCAACTCCTTCTAAGAGAATAAGTACTTGAGACTTTGATGGTTAGTGAAGATCTAGAACCTTTCTCCACACAAATAATGTCTCCAAATCTTCAGAGTGAAAATGATCGTGGTGAGTTCTAAGTCATGCATCGGATAATTTAGTTCATGAGATCTCAACTGACGGGATGCATATGCAACAACTCTGCCATGTTGCATCAGCACGCAACCCAGTTCTCTAAATGACACATCACTATAGATCTCGTATCCTCCAGGACCAGATGGTATGGTCAGTACAGGTGCGGTAGTCAGTTTCTACTTTAGCTCTTGGAAACTACACTCGCACTTGTCTGTCCACACAACTTTCTCTTCCTTCTTCAATAGTCGGGTCAATGGCAACGCCAATGCTAAAAAGCCCTTTACGAACCTTTTGTAATACCCTGCTAGACTCAGAAAACTTCTGATTTCTGTCACTATTGTTGGTCTTGGCCAACTGATAACTACTTCGATCTTGGAAGGGTCCACAGAGATTCCTTCTCCTGAAATCACGTGACCCAGAAATGCAACACGAGTCAACCAAAACTCGCACTTGCTAAATTTAACATATAGCTCATGAGTCCTTAGAGTCTGCAGTACCAATCTTAAATGCCCTTCATGCTCCTCTGGACTTCTCGAGTATACCAGGATATCATCGATGTACACGATCACAAATTGATCTAGGTATTCTTTGAAAACTCGGTTCATTAGATCCATAAAAGCAGTTGGAGCGTTCGTCAGTCCGAACGGCATTACAATAAACTCATAATGGCCATACCGAGTAAGAAACGCTGACTTCGATATGTCCTCCTTCCTGATCCTCAATTGATGATATCCCATCCTCAGGTCGATTTTTGAAAATATCGACGTTCCTTGTAAGTGATCAAACAAGTCATTAATCCTCGGAAGTGGATACTTGTTCTTGATCGTCACTTGATTGAGTTGACGATAGTCGATGCTCAAGCACAACAAACCATCCTTCTTCTTTACAAATAGAACAGGTGCTCCCCAAAGTGATGCACTGGGACGTATAAATCCCTCATCCAACAGTTCCTGCATCTGCACCTTTAGTTCTTTCAATTTTGACAAAGCCATCCAGTAAAGAGCCTTAGAGATTAGCTCTATCTCGGGGGCTAACTCAATCACAAACTTTATTTCTCTTTCTGGCGACAGACTTGGCAATTCTTTCGGAAATACATCTGGAAATTATTGAACTACTGCTATGTCCTCGATTTTCAACTCATCAACTGTCGTATCCACGAGAGTTGCCAGGTAACCTTGACAACCCTCATCTAACAACCGGGTTGCCTCTAGTGACGAGATTAGGGTAACCGAGGGTCCTCCCCGACTCCCAATAAACTCGAAACTTTCACCCTTTATCGGTTTAAACTGAATCGCCTTGTGATAACAGTCCAGCGTAGCTCGTTGCTTAGTGAGCCAGTCCATGCTAATAATCAGGTCAAAGTCATACATGGCTAAGACTATCATGTCTATCTTGCCCTCTTGCTCACCAATCGCTAACGTGCAACCAGGATAACCTACTATAGCTAACACCTTATCCTTTAATGGTGTCAATATACTGACCACTAACTCCAGCAACTCAGGAATTAATCCTACCAACTTAACATATTGCTCAACTATAAATGAATGCGTTGCAACGGGGTCAAATAAAGTATAAGCAGCGTGGTCGTTTAGTGAAACAGTACCTGTAATCACATTAGGCGCATCCTCCGCCTGTCCTCTTATGATAACGTATGTCCGTCCTTGAGCTGGAGGCCTAGGTAGTTCACCCTGCCGCGCAATCGGTGGAGGGAGTCCTTGATTCTAACCCATCGGTGGCGGCGGCTGTAACTGCAGTGGTCCCCTAGACCTTTTAGGACAATCTCTAGCCAAGTGACCCTACTGGCCACATTCAAAACAAGCACCCATCTTAAAAGGACATGGGGCTGATCTATGTCACCTTCCACAAAAGCGGCACACACCATTCTACCTTGGTGCTGACTTTCCTATTCCACCCTTCTTATTAGGCGGAATGGGATACCTACCTCTAGGCATAGGTCTCTTCCCAAACTTATTCATTTCATGGTTAGAGCCAAACCGCGACCCATATGCGGTGGCTTGTTCATCCATATTCTTCTCTATCAACTGAGCTTGTCTGTACAATTCATCGTAGTTCTTTATATCGAATGGCACCAGTGGATTTTTCAGTTCCGATCGGAGGCCATCCAAAAACCTCATTACCTTATCCTCGGGATCTTCAATTAATCTCGGAGCATACTATGATAACTCAGCGAACTTCGTCTCGTACTGTTCCATAGTCATTGGACCCTGACGAAGGCGCAGAAATTCCGCCATCTTCAATTGCTTAGCACAACTGGAGAAGTATTTGCTGTTGAACGCTCTAACGAAGGTGTTCCACACCAGAACCCCACCTTATGGGAAAACCTCTTCTCTGGTGGCCCTCCACCAAGTACTTGCAATCCCCTACAACTGATATACTGCAAGGGTGACCTTTTCTTCCTCGGTGGACCTCAGTAGTTCGAACATTTTCTCCAATTCTTGGATCTAGAGGGTTGCAGCCTCGAGATCTCCTGTTCCTGAGAACTTTGGTGGTTGCAACCTCATGAAATGCTCAACAAGCTTGTGGATTGGTCTCTCGTTCCCCTGTGGAGCTTCAGTGGCTGGGACAGCTTGATTCTAGGCCTGCTGACCCATCAGATCTCTAATTGTCTGGAGCGCCTGCATGATCCCCTTAAACCTGGGATCACCAGGGGCTATTACCCTGGCATCAATCGGCAGAACTAGCGGCAGTGCCACACCACTTGCACTGGCCTCAGTCTATGCTCTACCAGGACCACCTCGAGTACCGACCCTTGTCGGCATCCTACCCCGAGTCATTGAAGACAATGTCCTCTGTCTAGGAGTCCTCGACTCCTGATCACTCATGTTGACGACTTTCTACAACACCTATTCCCAATTCCATATAGAATTAGAAACTGAGTGATCTCATAACCAATTTACCAAACAATTATCACTCACATGCATCAGCATAAAAATAGAGGTCATTCCTACTAACTATCCCAAGAACCCATCGCACGTTATCACTCCAAACACAGACCTTGCACTGATACCACTAAACAGGGATGTCACACCTCGATCCTCGAGCGTGTGCCCATCCCTCTCTAGTCGATAATGTTCTGTGACTTCTCAGGACGAGTCACCGACCCTTTCATTTTATTGCACATGCGGAAGGGAATAATAAATGCCTTGACATCAATAGCTCGAGATAGAAAAATAGGACAACAGATTCATAACAAAACACACATTTATATATACACTGAGTCATGTACAAAGTCTATGGCCAAAAGACTACAAAAGACTAACTCTTCAACAATAAATCGTCCTAACTAACCCACACTTCAGAATACCTTCTCTCTGCTTCAAGTCCTCCTCTCGACGACCCCGAAAATTTAGCCCACGGCGAGATAAGATATAAATCTCAGCGAGTTCACGGTCTAAACCCTGATTAGGAGGAAAATACGCTAAGATGCATCATAACCACACAATTACACAAAAATAGGGACTTACCTCGCCTCAGGTCTACCCTACAGGTCAGTATAATCAAATACTCAACCAAACAATTCAATTCAATACAACCATCAAACAATCGACTCATTCAACTCCATGTCATCGAAACCATCTATAAAGTCTGTCGGTCCAAACACTGCTCATCTAAGCTTAAATAGATATATTCATATATCATTGCTCACCAAAGCTATTGTCTAAATTTGCTCACCGAAGCTGCTATATCAATTATTGCTCACCGAAGCTACTAGAGAACTCTAATGCTCGCCAAAGCTGATATCTAGAGTGCTCACCGAAGCTGCTCAAGTATTATTGCTCACCGAAGCTATTAAAGATCTATATTGGTGTTAATGCTCTTCGAAGCTTTATAGATCTATATTGCTCGCCTAAGATGATCAATGTTTGCCTAAGCTAAACCACGATAAGTTGCTCCTGGCCAAGGATCTTGTGCTTTTGCACATCAATTCCTCAATTAAAACCCAACTTGGCCTAATTTCATTGTATTAAAATGTACCCGATAAAAATAATCGTGTGTGGGTACATAATCGACCTGAGCCAAAAATATCATATCTTTATTTTAGAAAATCCCACTATTTATACAGTGTCTGAAAATACTTTTGGCATTGTAAACCGACGCCCCTGGTAATTTATAATTAATTACTGAAATTATACAATTTTGGGATAATTACCCAAAATTACAACTTAAATTCAATCGGCACAATATAGCACTCAATTAAATAAATCACTCACACCATTGCAATCAGCACAAAATTCCAGTCACCAACTATCCCGGTCTAATTTCCGGAAAATAAGAATTAATTTATAATTATTAAAATTAATTAATTAAATACTAATAAATTCCGAAAATACAAACCTAGGCCAAAAATGCTAAATTAAAAACCGATACGGGCCCAGAAAATTCTCGAACCCTTCTAGATAAATAGCATATCCTATCTAGACCTTGATTAATTTAATCTAACCACCTAACATGCACAATTAACTAATTAAATCACTAATCTAATCTAACTAACCACCTAAGTCCTAATTAAATTAAACTAAACACCCCTTAAACGTCATTAGCCTACTAAGAAGAGTTTAGTGCATAAACTCACCGGTGTAAAATGAAGACCAGTTCACCGCAGCAGTGGTCGAAATCCGAATTTTCGGCGGTGTCAACATACACTTGGACCGGGCCAAGAAACCTCGCAAGCTCAAAGCAAAAAGCTAGGCTTGGGCCTGCTTCTTGGGCCGACGGACTAAATTGCTGGGCTTCAAGAAACTGGGCTAAACCAAGACAATTGCGAGCTAGGCTTGAAGATGAATTCGTGGGCTTTGCTTGGCTGAATGGAGCGGGCTTAATGAAGCTGCTAGGCCTAAGTGTTGCGGTGTTGATGGGCTTCAAATGGGTGTGAGCTGATGGAGATGTGGGACTTGGGCTTCAAAGCTGGACCAAAGCTTGCTGATTTGGGCCGAAGACAGGTTGGATGAAGGTCTTCGAGCAGCTGGACTCCACGGTGTTGAAGACGGGCGATTGACCGAACAAGAAGACACAAGTTGATGGAGATGCAGCGTTTGGTGGGACTGTCTTCAGACGGTGGCAGGTTGGCATAAATTGAAGACGCATGGAGAGGCGGTGCTTCCGTAGGGTCTTCGAATTGCTAAAGTCCATGGACGTGGGACTTCCTCGGTTGACCGAATAAAATGTAAGCTGACAGAGGGCGCATGATGGAGAGGAAACGTGGGAGCAAAGATGGAGAAGCAGCTGCTGGCGCCTGGGTTTGAAGACGTGGACTTCAAGAGGTCAACAAAAGGATGAAAAGTGGGGACGTGTGGCGTGCGTGGGGTTGCGGTTTTTGGTCGAAGGAAATGGAAGCAAAGGAGTTGTAGAGGCTTCGGTGGGGTAGATTTCAACCCAATGAAAGAAAAGCAAAAGTTGAGACAGAATGAATCAAAATGAAGAGAAGCTGTGAAGAAGATGGGGATGGAGGAGGCGTGCTCGAGACGTTGAGGGGAAGAAAAGCCCAAATAAAATATCTATAATCATCATTAGCTTGTCCAAAAGTCTTCAAGATTATCCTATGGTGTCCCCCATTTATTTTCTTGATTAAAATTCCCCAAATAATAAAATTTTGAAACCAATTTTGCTGCCCCAAAAACCAGCTCCGAATTTCATCAATGAAACTTCAATTTCTTCACTCAATTTCTATCGTGACCTAATTTTTTCGGGTTCACCGCCTAAAACTAGGTTAATGGACTGCTAAGTTTTTTAAACTTAGCTCGGGCTCTCCCAAGCCCATACCAAATCGCGACTTGAGTCTAAACTTTTTAAACATGCAAAATATTATCTAGGAGTCGCCACTAATCAGTTTACGGTAGGTCGATTAGACACCTAAGTAAAATAACGGGAGGATTATCTTACTCCTACGAACCAGAGATTTTGGGTACGGGGACTTGGTTACACTAGACTATCCTAGTGCCCTTTCGGTACCATTTCTTTTTAATTTCAAAAAAAATGTTTTGCAGGCAGCTTGATTTGATTTTAATTTAGCTTCCTAACGTGTGAGGTGATCATACATATGCGCATACCACCAATTTAACACATCAAGAAAACAATTAAATAATGCAAAAACATACCTTAAAGCAACGGAAGCATCTGCGATGTTAAATAAGAATTCACATCAACAATCCTAGATATGATTCCTAATTAACAAGCAATCAATTTTTTTTTTTGTTTTCACTTTATTTAATGAAAATCATGACTTATGCAATAATCTAATATAACATGATGACATGACATAAACTATATGATATGAAGAAATGCAATAATTAAATGCAATCTAAATGATCTAATTATAATGACATGCAATGCGATGCAATGACATACAAAATTATTTAAACTAAAATGACATGCCTCATGCAATTTAATATGCGAGCTATATGTCACGTGACATTTATTGAATGACCTAGTCTAACGACAAGAAAGTTCTAATTAAATGAACTTAATAAAAACTAAATGACGTGCATTTGATATTTCTATTTTTAAAAATGCAATTTATCCTAAAAATTGAAATTAACTTATGCAAAGACAAATTTTGTATTTTCTTTCATGAAATTCGAATGCAAAAAATGATCTAGCTAGATTGAAATTCTATCTAATTTAAAATAAGGATTAAGTCATATTAAATCCTAATTTAAATTAAGACATTATCTTAACCTAACATGCAATCTATTTAATATGCAATGACGGGTGGAGCATGCCCTAATTCTACATGACATATGCATGATATTTTTTATTTTTAACAATGTTCACGTAATTAAACATGCAACTTAAATTAAACAAAAACTAAGATCCTAAATGAATGCATTTTTTTTTGTTTTATATTTTTAAATCTAAAATAAAATCTATATTCTAAATATGCAAAATAACAATAAATATTCTAGAATCAATTGAAATCCTAATTCAAATATCTTTTTTGATTTTTTTTGATTTTTTTGATTTTTTTTTTTTTTTTTAAGACAAGTAATTATTAAATAAACATTAAATCTAAACCATCAACAAAATCAAGCAAGGAATGATTAAAATAATCGAAAAAATAACATGTTGTCTCACATGTTAAATTAACGGTTATTCTAACCCTAATTATCACAACAAAGAGATCAAAATAATTACAAATCTGATCCGAAGTCTTACGGACCAAATTAAATAATTATCGTGATTAATCAATTGAAATTCTACCAAAAGAAAGCCCAACAATTAATATAATTAAAAAAATGATCCGATGTCTCTCAGATCAAATTAATAATTATATTAATTTCAGACAAAATCCCTACGGATAATGCATACTAAATATTCAAATAATTAACAACGACATTACAAATTAAATACCTAAACTAAAAATGCTATCAAATGAACTAATATATATATATATATATATATATAACAAATGAAAAGGATAAAATAAACTAACTTATAAAAAAATAAAAGTAAAAAGTAAAAAGAAAAAAAAAATGAAAAGCTACCTAAGGTGAGTAATGGAGAAAGGGGTTGACGCCGGGCGGTGCTCGGGCTCGGTGGTGCTGGCTCGATCTCGGGGCAGCGGCGGAGTCGGGCAGGGTCGCGGGTCGCGGTCCGGTCGGGCGGCGGCGGCATCGGCTGCGATGCGGGGCTCGTCCGTGGGGTCTCGAGCGGCGAACGTCGAGGAGCGGAACGATGAGGGGCGCCGGTGGCGGCTTTTGGCGTGGGTCCAGCGTCGCGGGTGTTGAGTCGGTGAGAAGCGCCGACGTCGGCTTCTCGAACGGCGATCGGTAGGCACTCAGGCGGGCAATCACGGCGAGGCAGCAGTGGGTTGCGGGCAGAAAGGTGCGGCGGCGTTGGGCTCGCAGGTGAGGCAAGGGGCGCGGCAGATGGAGGCCAGCGGAGACTCGGTGAGGAAGAAAAACAGTGGCCCTGTTCTTTCTTCTTCTTTTTTTTAATTCAAGTATGCAGTCCCTTCACGACCTTCTCTCTCTTTGCTATTCCTCTGCTGTGCTAACCTTGATTTTGACAAGAGAGAGGAAAAAGAATTTGATTTTTCCTTTTTCTCTTGTCTTCTTCTCGCACGAATTCTCTCTTTTCTTACACAAATTCCTTTTTGCATGAATTCTTTTTTTTTTTCTCTGAATTTTTCGAATTCCCCTCCCCCCTTGTTACGAAAAATAAAGCTCTCTTTTATACTGATTCCGAATAGCTGCTTTGTATGGCATATTTCAAACTTCCATCTTTTGTTGCATCAAATCAAGCGTGCAAATCGAAATGTGATTTCGTAATCAGCTCGATTTTACTTGATTCCTTCCATTTTATCAAAATCCCTGCCCTTTGTTCACCTGATTTTTAATTGTTTCTGCATTTATCAAAATCTAAATATTCATTAGAATTTCAAATTTCCATACATAATCAATCAAATCAATTTCCTCCATTTTTTTTATTTTTCCTTTTATTTGCTCAAAACGCAATTTTATTTTTCTAAAATTAGGTGTCAACAATTTCCCAAATTGAGGTCCAATTTTGATGAAGAAAAATCCTGAACAATTTTCTGTAAGTCCCTAACACCCAGAGGCTCGGCTTGGACGTCGAAATTTCCTTCGACTTAGCCCATCTGAATTTCTGTTAATTTTTCCGCAACGTCCAAATCAAATTTCCGTAAAAATCTCGGAGTCTTTGAAAAATCTTCGGAGGATGAGTTGACGTTCCTAAAATAGATCATGACATGACAAAACTTTCAATTTTTGAAATCGGATTCAATTTCGTAGTTAATTTCAATCCGATGCGATTTTAGCGTGACCTAATTTGCTGGATAGTTTTTTAGGAATTTTTGGTACAATTGACCCTTGATCGATTTATCTCAAGTCACATGGTGCATCTTCAATGCATTGCCGACTCTCAGTTATCGTGAGAATCTCGAGGTTTTAAATACGGACAACGGGTACAGAAATGACAGAAAATCGGTTTAGTGCTGTTCGACGAGAATTTTGCAATTAGGTGGAATCACCCACACACTAATCACATATCTCTATCGAATCGACCTATCTCCGATCTTTGATTGATTTTTTACGGTGTCGTAATGACCCTTGCAGATCAACACAATCAAGCAGTCAATTCCTGGTTGAATTCTCAAGTCCATTGCAATAAAATCCCTTAATGATTTTCCCAGATAGTCTAGTTATCTCATGAGTGATTAGCTCAGAGAATGGCACTATCGGCGCGTCGATGAAAGGCCCGATTTATCCAATCGAAAACAACATATGAAAATTCAATCTGTCACATATTTTGTGATTGGATTGAGAATCGTGAGATCCTTCATAACAGTAAACATAGAGCTAAAGTCATCTTGAGGAGTCATACTTATCAGATATTCGATGATGGCTTGAAACTATTCTGCAGTAGGGAAGTTAAATTATAGGATTCCTTTGATCCTAAGCAGGCAAATTGGATTTTGATTTCCTTCAGTTAGTGCTTTCAATGACGCATTAAGTTGGTGTTGCATTATGTCATTCGGGCTGTTCTTGCCTCCATTTGCTAATGGCAGATAGCTAAAAGAATGACATTCTTGTCTTTGGTTCTTGAATGATGGAAATTTTGCTGAAGACTTGTGATGTTCGATGCTCCATTTAAATGTCGTTGGATGGTTGACCTGAATCCATCTGGTTTGTATGTTATGAATGGCCATATGCTAATTGTTTACTCAAGTTAGGCTGCAAACCTATCAATGCGACATTTTTCCTGCTGTATTGTCCCCAAACTCTCCCTTTCTGGCTTTAAACCATTGCTCTTATGCCTTTTCATTTTTCCCCTTAATACATTCCTGTTCGATTTTTTGCTTAGCAATTAGTATATTTTCAGTACTTCATACTAATATATTATAGGTTATGAAGTGATACTTATTAGAATGTTGATTACGACCTATAATTATTACTAACAAGGCGAGGTGGCCTCATTCAGGTTATGTTTAGCAGTGTCCTCCATAAACGGCTGCCTACTGAATCTGGAATTTGTGTATTATGTGTATCGCCTGGAGTAGTCCAAACGAAAGTTGTAAGTATGTTGAAATAGTTTTCATTTTGAATACGTAAAAGTGAGTATGCCAGTAGACTTTGGATGCATTTATGTGGTGTCGTGTCTGTGTGCAATGAGTCAACGATTGACCCAAAGGGGTGGGTGGCATGGCATCGTTGTCGGTTGCTCAATTCCTAATGAAATTTACTTATGCTAATTTTTTCCATGTAAGTTTTAATGAAACCACCGTCACCGAGTCATCCAAGCCCTCTACTGCCTTCATTCTGCATCTGTTGTGATTTGCTTATATGATTGTCGTTGGCTATCCTATGTAGTTTTTCTTTGTTGAAATGATTGACATCATGATTTAATAGTTGATCTATCTTCCACTTATAATATAAAATAAAAGGACGCCGATGGTGTAATTTTTTATTTACACCAACTCTTTTGAGAACAAGACACGAGGAGATATCAAGAATTTGTACAGATTGGTCATTTAACATGGTAATAAACCTGTGTTTGATTGGAGGAGTGCTTGTGTAAAATTATAAAGGCGGTGTTTCTCATATAAATCCTTGTGGGAAGTATTAACTTTCTCTTGTCATATGGATGGATATCTTCTTGTCTGTCATAGTCTTATATGTTTCGCCATGACAAGCTACTGATAGGATATTTCTTTTATATTTTCTCAATGAATTGAATGCAGGCGAGGGATCTTCCTAGAATTGTTCAAGCTAGTTATCATTTAATACCCTACTTCATATTTAATCCTCAAGAAGGTTGGTCCTCCCACATGCCAGATTGCTTGCCAAATTGAAAGTCGTAGGGTCATTATGTTGCCGATTCATTTATTTCAGAAGGGGAGTAAACACTTGAATGGAGTTATGCAGGCATTATCCTCTTGTCTAGTTTACTATGCTAGCCATTTATCTACCCATTTGTGATTTTTTTTTCTTTTTTATAATCAATAATCAATTAAAATCTCTTCTTTCCAATCTAAAATAATACGAGGTTAAATTTCACGTCTTACTGCTCATGCAAGTTCTAGGAGTTCACTTTTTCCTGCAACAGATCCTCCGTTTCCAGACTACTGTGAGTTACTAAAAGCGGATGACTGGCCTGTTTATGCTTTCATTTCCCAAGACTGCCGTCCAACAAACCCTTCTGAAAAAGCACACAATGTTGAAACCTCTTACCGAGTATGGGAAAAGACATTAGAGATGATTGGCCTTCCTTCAGATTCTGTGGAGAGGCTTATAGAAGGGGAAGTTATTAAATGCCGATACGGTGGTCAATAGGGTGATTATCCTCTCTCTCTCTCTTTACAAGGAAGTGCTGGTTGACATGAAAGCCTCTGCACAAAATGCTTGTGAATGGCATCTTCAAATGTATTCTGATAGTATTTCATGATTCATGAAGGAAGGAAAAGGCTGACTATATAGAGCACTCTAGTGAAAAATTCTCTACCGACAGTAATTGTTAGGACGAACTCTTCCTTTCACACTTTCTAAGATAGTTTAACATCAACGAGCCTTATTATTGGAAATGCAAGTACTTGTTATAGGTTGTGAAGCCACTACTAGTTTGACTACCACTAGGTTTCCCACTATACATTGTTTTGCCGAAGATTGATAAAAACATCGGGCAATTCTAGCATGCCTTTTGGCCATTTAACTAGATTTGTCATGGGTTTAGTCTAAAAAGATTGAAAAGGAGATGAATGGGCAATGACAACTCAATGAGTAGTATATATTTTTAAGTTTTCACATTATACATTTAGAACTTAGGTATGACTCATTTATGCCAATTAAAAAATATAACGACTTACGAGAAGAAAATGAGTTATATATTACTTCAATTTGCATAATTTCTCATTTGTCTATAATATCAAAACTAATATAAATGTTTTAGTTCAATAATCACACTTGTCATATTTCATATTTATGGTTTATTCCATTTTTGAAACTTGCATCACATCACATCTCAAGACCCTTGAGATGACTTTGGGAAAATTACCAAAAAAGTCCTAAACCTATTGCAATTGTGCCAATTCAGTCATAAACTTTTTTTTTTTGGCCAATTTAGTCTTAAACATTTTGTTTTTGTTCTAGTTTAGTCCATCCAGCCATGCATAATCGGAAAAATCTGATGTGGCATCCTAGTCAACGCCGTTCGGCGTTGCCGGCGCTAACATAGTGCGTGCAAAGTTTGATGGATTAATTTTGAGTACGGGAGCACGTGCGAATTTATTTCCGAAAGCTTTAAATAAAAAAGAAAAGAGTTGCCCAATATTATTTCCAAAAGGGTGGTTGGGCAAGAAAATAGAAAATAAATGAGGTGTCGGGTTTGGACACCAAATTTTTTTTCTCAATAACACAATGAGGTTTTAAACTAGTGCATGCAAAGTTTGATGGATTAATTTTGAGTAAGGGAGCACGTACGAATTTATTTCCAAAAGCTTTAAAGAAATAAAAAAAGAGTTGCCTAATATTATTTCCAAAAAGAGTGGTTGGGCAAGAAAATAGAAAATAATTGGGTGTCGTGTTTGGACACCAAATTTTTTTTTGCTCAATAACACAATGAGGTTTTAAACTAGGTGCGTGCAAAGTTTGATGGATTAATTTTGAGTACGGGAGCACGTACGAATTTATTTCCGAAAACTTTAAAGAAAAAAAAAAGAGTTGCCCAATATTATTTCCAAAAAGGGTGGTTGAGCAAGAAAATAGAAAATAAATGGGGTGTCGGGTTGGACACCAAATTTTTTTTGCTCGATAACACAATGAGGTTTTAAACTAGGTGTGTGCAAAGTTTGATGGATTAATTTTGAGTACGGGAGCACATACGAATTCATTTCCAAAAGCTTTAAAGAAAAAAAAAAAGAGTTGCCCAATATTATTTCCAAAAGGGTGGTTGGGCAAGAAAATAGAAAATAAATGGGGTGTCGGGTTCGGACACCAACTTTTTTGCTCAATAACACAATGAGATTTTAAATTAGGTGCATGCAAAGTTTGATTGATTAATTTTGAGTACGGGAACATGTACAAATTTATTTTCGAAAGCTTTAAAGAAAAAAAAAAGTTGCCCTAGTTTATTTCAAAAAAGGTTGTTGGACAAGAAATAGAGAAAAAAATGAGGCATCGGGTTTGGACGCCAAATTTTATTTGCTCAATAACATAATGAGGTTTAAAAATAGGTGAATGCAAAGTTTGATGAATTAATTTTGAGTATGGGAACACGTACAAATTTATTTTTGAAAGCTTTAATTTGCTCAGCACTATGCCCTCGAGTAGTTCTCACTTGAAGCAATGCACTAATTGAGCCAAAACAAGCTTCACTTGTATCAGGCCTAACTGAATTCCGAGGCACCCCCTACATCTTGAACCGAAAGGAAGCAGCTCGAAATGATGCCCTTTCACGTCTATTCCATTGTTGGCGAATCTCTCGGGTACAAAGTCTTCGGCATTTTCCAACCACACACTAAAAGATAGGTGCTCAACAATTGAGCTTCCTAAACAGCACAGAAGACAAGGGAATTCTTACAAGCATAAAAAGCAATAATCATGTTGGTAGAAGCATATGAAATTACACAACAAAACCACATGTTTTCAACAAATTAGGACTTTTTAACACATCATCCTATATACTTAATGAATTGCTCAACATAAAAACATATGCCTTCTTCATTATCATTCCACTATCAAGCTTCCCAAACATTGAAGACAGAAGAATTCTAACAAGCATAAAAAACGACGACTATGCTGCTATCTTTCGCCTCCTGATGAATTTTTGTGTGATCATGTGTTGTCTCCGCCTTTAGAATTGTTCAATTCATTCAACTTAGGATGTTGAAAAGAATTAGATGACTCCCTGCCATGGGATTGCCGAGGGCCAAGATGAGTTTACGACCTCTGCTACAACTCACTAACACCAAACAAGACAATTGGCAGCTTTAAGCAATCTGGACATCCACATGCTATAAAGGAATTGAAACCTTATATCATTCAAAAATCTGACTATGTATCGCTATACTTGAGATTCACGAGTGTCAGTTTCGGAGATGTCATGAATGCATTTACAATGGTGGTTGTTTATTCACAAGGCAAAAAATCAAAGTAGACACTCTTCCTATCTCACCTCACTCATTTCATCTTCCTGCCTCAGCTAGTTGAATAATCAAATTCTTAAACCATGATTATTTCATCTTTGTTCAGCAGAAATGAGGACCGGTGGGCGGTTTAAATGGTGCAGCTCGTTTTCAGGGCTTAGTAATCCTTCATCCATGTGATTGCACATTGGATCGGAATCGGCGAAGAAATCGTCTACTGCAGCTAGAGATTTTAATTGCTGAGGAGAGATATAGTCTTCTGGCACTCTGCAAACCGGCTAGCAGCGACTACTAGCTCTTGCTCCTATTTTACATAACAAAACTAAATGAGAACTTACGAAGGAAACTAAATTCAAACTAAGTCATGATCGCCCATTTAGCATGAATAAAACATTGGTAAGCTTATCCTATCAGATAGTCGATGGTGTCAGCAAGTGCAGTGTTGCTCAAAGCACCACAACCCACAGAAAAAAGTAAATAAATAAATAAATAAAAATTCACCTAGCATGAGCATTTTCTGGTTAAGTTAGTTTAGAAGCACCCCATCGCAGCACTGTAAGTACTTTTTAAGCTCGAAAATTACATTACATCAAAGGTCAAGCGCTTTGAAATTCTATATTAACCTCTGAATGTCTTCAATGCTACAGTGAAATTTGAGATTTGTTTAGATTGTGCCCCAATCATACAGTTTGTGCTATAAAGTACAAGATGCTGATGCGGCCCTCCTGTTTCTAGCATAGCTATATGTCAATATGAAGATCAAAACCATGCTGCGTTACTGGAACATAATCATTTCATCTTCCTTGAGATGGCAATAAATAAATAACTATTCACCAGGGAGATTGAAGTCGTATCTCATAAAAAAAGCACCCAAATCAGATGTCCAGACACAGGATGTGAATGTACCAAGAGAGGCATCTCTCTTTTCTCATGTAGATGGAACTCACTCTACATGCAACTGTAACATTGCCACTCAAAATGTAGTAGCGGGTTTGTCGGCAAACTTGATAAATTATGTAAAAGGAGCAATACCATCTCAATAATTTACTCATGTTATCATGCTTTCCATTAGATATAGACTAACATCCACAAGCCATAGAGAACTAACTTGCTTTACTTTTAGCTGTTCATCAGAGACAGCCACACGCTGAAGCTCGATCTCATGCTGCAGTTCGGCATCCCTTTTCATATTTAGATTTTCATCCTCCCGCTCCCGACATTTTGCCTCATTTTCAGCAGACAAAGCACGCTCTCTTTCAACCTCTACTTGTAGTAATTTGACATTAAGGAGCAAGTTTTTCATCTCCTCTTCAACATCTATCAGTCTTGACTTTGTTACTTCCATCCTCTCATGGGTAATCCTTGCTTCCTCCTCTGCAGCTTGCTTCAATTTTTGTGCTGCAGACAACATGTTGTTGAGTTTTGTCAATCTCATCTCAACCTCATTGAGCTGACTCCATGACGTTTCAAGTTGCTTTTTACATTGACTTAGAGCCATCTCTAGCTTCTCCTTTTCTTCTTCCTTCTTCTCTAATTCCTCCTCCAGCTCTGCCATTCTATTGATCATGGCTTCAAGCTCAGATTTGAGAGTGACTTCATCATATCTGTTTTGATCCAGAGCAGGCCCCATTCCATGGCTGCAGCTTCCACTTTCTGCGTCTGGTAAAGCTGCAAGCCTTTCCATCTCCAGAAAATCATCCATTAAATCAAGTTCTCCTAAAGAGAACATGAGATTCTTTCTGAAGGATTTCTCTTTCTTAAAATGGTCGAGTTTAGTTATTAGAGCAGATGCCCATGACTCAGAGTGGCGCGGCTCACAATCACTTGGCTCCAAGCAACTCGCTTTCTGCACATTATTCTCAACTACTAGCAGCCTATCCCCTATATCTGATTGGCTATCAACGAAGTACTCTACACAAACCGATGATGCAGAGAAAGACTTAAGATCATTTGTCGCACTTGCTTTCCAAGACATGGCTCTGAGTCTGCGGCATTCGGCTTCCAGCCTAGCTACCTTCTTTATGCGCTCTAAATGCTGTTTGCTGGCTGTTTCTACTGCTTGGGTGCTCAAATCACGCTCAATAATCCTAAGTTCTAGCTCCTCCGACATAGAAAGGACTTTGGCTTTGACGGCCACATTCTCTTTTTCAGCAGCATCAAGCTTAGGGCCGAGATCAGAACATATAACTGAAGAAGCTTCACTCTTGGCTGCTTGAAGCTGTGCATGGACATTGGAAAGCTTAGTCTCAAGCTCGGCCTTTGTTGATTCCCACTCACGAGTTTTCTTGACCATAGCTTCTTGGATCTTCTGCTCGTGCTCTTCCCTCACCTGTCTGAGCTGCCTCACACATTCCTTAAGTGCTCCATCAACATGACTGATTCGATCTTCTAGTGTCGAGTTCCTTTGTGTTGCAGCCTCCAATTGTTTCTTTAGCACCAAGACTTCATTTTCAGCCTTCTCCCATCCTACCATTGAATATCAGAAGGAAAAAAGTTACGACGAAGTACATAGGCACAAAAATGCAAATCCGAATGCAATGTCAAATAGATTTAACGCAGGAACAGTTGGAGTAGATGTCATCCTATTTTAAATATATAGGATTTATATCTCAATGTATACGTCACTATGCTTCATTGACAAGTCTCTTAGCTGAATGCGATTACTATCATGCCCCAATCCTCGAACGCGTGCCCATCCCTCACCTAGTCGATTAATAGCGACGTCCCAGGACGCATCGCCGACCCTGTTCATTTAATATGCGCATGCGGAAGTATAAAGAAAATCCCCAGACAATAAAACAATGGGATAGAAAAGTAAGGCCATATTTTCATATTGAAATTCATAACCAAACTTTTATACAAAACACAAACCAGAGTACTTCACAACCCTTCACAACTGCCTATTTCACTCTATTCACACCAAAACAGGGTTCACAAAAGAGGATGGGATCTCAGTCCTCATCTAGGTCATACTCAGGATCATCCGGATCCTCCTCCTCAGGTTCTTCGTCCTCCTCTTCAGCTTCGTCCTCGGCTTCAAATGCCGGCTCATTTTCAAGCATCTCCTCAGCTGCTCCCCAATCTTCATCCTCCTCTGGTCCTCCCACCTCTTGCTACGCCATCCCACCGTTACCTTCATGCCCATTATCCTCCTCGATCGAATATACGGGAGTGTGAGCCTCGGCCTCTTGCTGCGAGTCTCTCGAATCTACTACTGATCCATCTAGGTGATCAGTTGTTCCTTCTCCGAACGCATCTTCCAATATGTTATGAGGCACATCCTCTTCTGGTATGTGACCCTCTCTACGTCCATCAAAATACTCCCGGTACCATGATCGATACCTATGGGGCATCAGGGCTTCTTCCCCTACGTCAACCCAGACGGTCGATTGAAACAGTACGTACTCTCATCCTTCCGGGTGAGGGTGGATGTGGAAGTGGGTCTCTAACTCTGAGATCTGCTCAGGGATGCCATAGTGTATATGAGGACGAGGAGGTGGAGGTCCTGCCATTCTAAGGGCCCCAAATGTTGTCCCACAACCGGGATGAGACTACGTCTCAGCAAGTTCTACCCCACTAAGACTCAATTAGGGAACCAATACACTACTTGTGTTATCCCAAAAAAAAAAAAAAAAATTAAAGACAAGCCCTAAGATGTATTAAAGCCCATAATTAGGTAATGAAATTACCTATGGGTTATGTTTTAGCCATTAGTTTTCTCTTAAGACTAAGAGTTGTATGCTTGTGTTCATGAGTTTTTAAAGTTAGTATTATGGGATAAATTAATAAGAAGAATTTATTCTTGGCTATGCACCTCATAGATTTAATCCCTATAGATTAAATGTTACAAGTTTTTGACCATGTGAAATTGGAAATTGAAATCGACTAAGAGACGGAATTAAGAGGAATTGCTAAAAAGTAAAAATTAAAAAAAAATTAATTAAGGATTGAACTTTAGGCCCAAGGGTAAAGGGCCTAAAGTGGGCCATTTTGGCTGGGCCCATGAAGCCCATGATGGAACTTCGACCGAGCAAAGGGAGCGGGGGGGCGACAACCGGTTAAGGTGAGTAAGAGAGAGAGGAGGTTCGGTCCAAGCCAAGAGAGAGAGAGAGTTGCAAGAGAGAGGAACCGAGAGAGGAGGAAGGAGCCGCTCGCCGCCCGTTGTCCGTCTGTCCGCCTGTCGCCGTCCATGTGACGCCGTTTGCGTGATCTTTAGAGGCAAGTTGGGATCCATTTGCTGCTCTTGCATGTGTGTCTTGCAAGTGTGTTTGGAATAGTGTTGAATCTTGGGTGTTTAGGGTCTAAGGAACCGAAGCTAGAATGTGTTGTTCTTGAAAATGCATTCTGTTTTTCGGAGTAAAGTATACTGGACATTTCGGTGCTAGAGTCAGGAACTTCGTACGACTGTAGAAACTTATCGAGAACAAATCGGGCCTAGATGTCTTCATAAAAAATCTACTTTAGGATCTTGACTATAATCTGGTAAATTTTCAGAATTTTTGAAGATCTTTTGGGTATTTTAATCGAATTGTTCCAAAAACTGCGCAATCTGACCTTGTCCGAATTTTGCATGTTGTAATGTGTGAGCTATATCTTTTTGTGTGAATCTCTTTTGGGCATGTGTTCTTCATGAAATTGTTACCTTTAAGTCTTATCTAGCATATGCTCTGATTTGGTGATTTTTGAAGGTCATTTGCATATTAAATCAACCGTGATATGGAAACTGTGCAATGTGTGTGTTTCGGACTTGGAATTATTGACATGCATGACCTATATCTTTCTGTACAAATTTCTTTTGGAGAAATTTCCTTCACGTGATATCTTTATCTATGTCTTAACTACAACATACTTAAATTTCGTGATGTTTGAAGGTCATTTGCCTATTTAATCGACTGTGATTAAAAAACTGTGCAATCTGTGTATTTCGGAAAAGATGATGTGGGAATGCATGGCCAATACTATTCTGTGCAAATTTCTTTTGGAGAAATTTCCTTCACGTGATATCTTTATCTAGGTCTTAACTACAACATAGTTAAATTTCATGATTTTTGAAGGTCATTTGCATATTTAATCGATTGTATTTTGAAAATTGTGCAATCTGTATATTTTCGGAATTTATGCATGGCCTGTACTATGCTGTGATGCGTGATCTGTATGAATTATTGTGTGAATCATGATACTTTGGATTTATTATTCATGCAATGGTGTGATGGCTTTCATGAATTTCATATGACATTAAAGAAAATGATGAATTTTCCATGATCTCAAAGAAAGATTTCATTTAAATCATTTCATCAAAGGACAATTTTCCCAATGCATATTGCATGATTTCAAAAGAGTAATTTAAATCAATTGCATTGAAAATTTCAAGTGTGAAATTGGAAAAGAGATGTATGAGAATATGAATGACCGTCAGAGGTGTGAGCTGACTTGGAATTCCAAGGATCTCCGGCACTTATCTGCGTAACTTTTTTGTCTGCTCTGCACGGTCTTCAATCTGTTTCTGATCACTGCCACAGCATCTACTGACTGCTGAACTAATTCTGGGCCTGTTATCTTCCTTTCTCTGACTTCATCCCAACATACTGGAGTTCTGCATGCACTGCCATACAACGCTTCAAATGGAGCCATCATGATACTCTGCTGGTAACTGTTGTTGTAGGCAAATTCTACTAGGTGCAACTGATCCTCCCAACTTCCTTTAAAGTCTATTACATAAGCTCTAAGCATGTCCTCAAGGGTCTGAATCGTCCTCTCAGATTGGCCATCTGTCTGAGGATGATACGTCGTACTGTACTGAAGCTTTGTACCAAGGGCACTCTGCAAGCTTTTCCAAAAAGCAGCAGTAAACCTCGGGTCTTTGTCTGAGGTTATCATCACCGGCACACCATGCATTCGAAGCACCTGACGCACGTACAGGTCTGCGTGCCTATCAAGACTAAGGTCCTTTTGAACTGCAATAAAGTGAGCCGATTTGGTCAGTCTGTCAACTACTACCCAAATTGAATCACTTCCTCTCTGATTTCTTAGTAGTCCAGTCACGAAGTCCATCATGATATGCTCCCATTTCTAGTCTGGGATTGTAAGAGGTTACAAGAGTCCTCCTGGCTTGCAATGCTGAGCTTTTACTTTTTGACATATCAAACACTTGGCCATATGCTTGGCGACGTCCGCCTTCATACCTGACCACCAATAATGTTGACGTAGATTCTGATACATTTTAGTGTTTCCAGGATGAACGCTGTAACTGCTACGATGTGCTTCAGATAAAATTTCTTCTCTAAGCTCTACATCGTCAGGTACAACCAAACGTCCTCGGAACCTTAATGTCCCGTCATCAGCAATCTGAAAGTCAGCCTTTCTTTTCTCAGTGTCCTCTTGAAGAATCTTCTGTACATTTGTATCTGTCGGTTGGAGTTGTTTAATTCTGACCTGGACATTCAATTCAATTCTAAGGGTGGCCATAAAACTTGAAAGGTGGCCTACCTCAAATTTGAATTTCGAATCCCGAGCCCTCTTTATTAAGTTCCACTCTTTAATCAAGATCTGGGCTACTGAAGACTTCCGACTCAATGCATCAGTGACCTTGTTCGCTTTCCCCGGGTGATATAGAATATCACAATCGTAGTATTTCAGTAATTCCATCCATCGGCACTGTCTCATCTTCAACTCCTTCTGAGAGAACAGGTACTTGAGACTCTGATGGTCTGTGAAGATTTGAAATTTTTCACCACACAAATTATGTCTCAAAATCTTCAAGGCAAAGATAATTGCCGCAAGCTCTAAGTCATGCATTGGATAGTTCTATTCATGAGGTCTCAATTGGCGAGAAGCGTATGCAACTACCTTACCATGTTGCATTAACATGCAACCCAGTCCTCTGAATGACGCATCATTGTAGATCTCGAATCCTCCAAGACCAAATGGAATTGTCAACATAGGAGCCGTAGTCAGTTTTTCCTTCAGCTCTTGAAAACTACGCTCGCACTTGTCTGACCATACAAACTTCTCATCTTTCTTCTTGAGCTTAATTAAAGGCGATGCTAACGCTGAGAAACCTTCTACAAACCGTCTGTAATACCCTACCAATCCCAGAAAACTTTTGATTTCTGTCACCGATGTTGGTCTCTGCCAATTGATCATGGCTTCTATCTTGCTCGGGTCAATGGAGATTCCTTCTCCGGAAATCACATAACCTAGGAACACAACATGAGTCAACCAAAACTCGCACTTGCTAAACTTAGCATACAACTGATGCATCCTTAAGGTCTGGAGTACTAATCTCAGGTGATTATCATGTTCTCCATCACTCTTCGAATAGACCAAGATATCATCTAGGAACACGATAACAAACTAATCTAAATATTCCTTGAATATTCGGTTCATCATATCCATGAAAGCGGCTGGAGCATTCGTCAACCCGAATGGCATTACTATGAACTCATAGTGACCATACCGAGTACGGAATGCTGACTTAGGAATATCCTCTTTCTTAATTTTCAACTGATGATATCCCGTCCCTAAGTCAATCTTCGAGAATATTGATGCTCCTTGTAACTGATCAAACAGATCATCTATCCTTGGAAGGGGATACTTGTTCTTAATGGTTACCTAGTTGAGATGTCGATAGTCGATACACAAGCGCAATGATCCATCTTTCTTCTTAACAAATAGAACTGGTGCTCCCCAAGGTGATGCACTAGGACGAATAAATCCTTTGTCCAATAATTCTTGCATCTGCACCTTCAGTTCCTTCAACTCTAATAATGCCATCCTGTACGGTGCCTTCGAGATCAGCTCTGTCCCTAGTGCAAATTCAATCACAAATTCAATCTCCCTTTCTGGTGGTAATCCTGGCAATTCTTTTGGAAAGACATCTTGGAATTGTTGCACAACTGAAATGTCCTCCACTTTTAGTTCCTCAACCGTTGTGTCCACGACAGTTGCCAAGTACCCTCGGCAACCCTTGTCTAACAGACGAGATGTCTCTTGCGACGAGATCAGGACAATCGAGGGTCCTCCTCGACTTCCTACAAACTCGAAGCTCTTACCCTCTAACTGATCAAACTGAATCATCTTGCGATAACAGCCCATTTTAGCTCGTTGATTGGTGAGACAGTCCATGCCAATTATCAAATCAAAGTTATACATGGTTAGGACTAAAAGATCTATCTTCCCCACTCGCTCACCAATCACTAACTTGCACCCCGAACAACCCAAAGCAGCAATGACCTTATCTTTTCAGGGTGTAGATATGCATATTGTCGACTCCAATAATATAGGACTGACTCCTATCAACTTAACATACTGCTCAGCAATAAAAGAGTGAGTCACCCCCGGATTAAATAAAGCATAAGCAGGTTGGTCGTTGAGCGAAACCATACCTGTGATCACGTCAGGCGCAGCTTCCGCCTGACCTTGAGTGATTGCATAAATCGTGCCTTGAGCTGGGGGTCTTTGCTGTCCTCCTTACGGCACGTTCTAAGGGGCATACCCTCTTATCTGTCCTCTTGGTGGGGTTGGTGGTAGCTGCGGTCGTCCTCCTTGCTTTCTCGGACAATACCTTGCGATGTGACCCTGTTGGCCACATTCGTAACACGCTCCTGTCCTAGCTAGGCACGGAGCTGTCCCGTGTCGTCTTCCACACAAGCGACATGAATCAACATTACTAGGTATTGGCCTACTGAATCTACCCTTCTTGTTGGGCGGGCCCTGGAATCTGTTTCCTAACATCGGCCTCTTTCCTTGCCTGATCGCTTCCTAGTTAACACCAAATCTCGACCCCGACAAGGTAGCTTGCTCAATCAACCCTCGCTCTATCATCTGAGCCCGATGATAGACTTCTCGATAGGTCGTCAAGTCTAATGGCAGTAGGGGTTGCTTCAACTCAGAACGAAGACTATTTCTGAATCTTATAGCTTTCTCTTCAGGGTCTTTTACTAACTTGGGAGCATACTGTGAAAGCTCCGTGAACTTGACCCCATATTGGTCGACCGACATCGATCCTTGACGGAGGCGTTGGAACTCCTCAATATTTTGTTCTCGAGCTATACCCGAAAAATATTGATCGTTGAAAGCTCTTAGGAAGATGTCCCATGTCTGGACTACACCTTCCGGGAACACTATATCCTTGGCGGCCCCCCACCAAATGTTGGCATTGCCCTACAACTGATAAATGGCCAGGGTTACCTTTTCTGTTTCGGTGCACCTCGGGAGTGTAAATGCTTTGTCTAGATTCTGTATCCACTGCGAGGCGGCCTCGAGGTCTCCAATACCCATAAATTTCGGTCGACTTAACTTCAGAAACTGCTCCACTAGCTTGTGGATTGGTCTTTCGGTGACCACAATCCTCGGTGGACCTTCGACATTCACGGCAGCGGCAGGTGCAACAGCATGGGGAACTACAGGGGCAGCTCCAGTGGTGGCGGCAGCAGTGGCAATAACGACGACTTCAACTGTAGCGGCTTGTTGATCTATTCTATTTCCCATTAGTTCCAAAGTACGCAAGATCCCATCCAACCTGGGATCATTAGGGGCTGTAACCCCAGCACCAACAGGAGGTGGTGCTTCACCACTAGCACTAGCCACAGCTGGCGCTCTACCACGACCGCCTCGGGCATTGCCTCTGGTTGGCGTTCTGGCCCGAGTTACTAAGGACAAGGTCCTCTGCCTAGGAGTTCTCGGCTCCTGATCGCTCATGGTGTCACTTTAATCTACTGATACCTGCTTCCAATTCAACACCTAATTAGAAACAGAGCAATTCAAACAACAAACAATTTTAGCATCCAGCTAACACAGACATGCACCAGCATGAATTTAAAGGCCATCCTACTACTATCCCATGAACCATCGCTCCTTATCACTCCAATCTTGAACTTTGCTCTGATACTACTTAAACGGGATGTCACGCCCCGATCCTCGAACACGTGCCCATCCCTCACCTGGTCGATTAATAGCGACGTCCCAAGACGCATCGCCGACCTTGTTCATTTAATATGCGCATGCGGAAGTATAAAGAAAATCCCATACAATAAAACAATGGGATAGAAAAGTAAGGCTATATTTTCATATTGAAACTCATAACCAAACTTTTCTACAAAACACAAACCAGAGTACTTCACAACCCTTCACAACCTCCTATTTCACTTTATTCACACCAAAACAGGGTTCACAAAAGAGAATGGGATCTCAGTCCTCATTCAGGTCGTACTCAGGATCATCCGAATCCTCCTCCTCAAGTTCTTCGTCCTCCTCTTCAGCTTCATCCTCACTTCAGATGCCGGCTCATTTTCAAGCATCTCCTCAGCTGCTCCCCAATCTTCATCCTCCTCCGGTCCTCCCACCTCCTGCTGCGCCATCCTACCATTACCTTCATGCCCATTATCCTCCTCGATCGAATATACGGGAGTGTGAGCCTCGACCTCTTGCTGCGGGTCTCTTGGATCTACTATCGATCCATCCAAGTGATCGGCTATTCCTTCTCTGAACACATCTTCCAATATGTTATGAGGCACATCCTCTTCTGGTATGGGACCCTCTCTACGTCCATCAAAATACTCCTGGTACCATGATCGATACCTGTGGGGCCTCAGGGCTTCTTCCCCCACGTCACCTCAGACGGACGACTGAAACAATACGTACTCTAATCCTTCCGGGTGAGGGTGGATGTGGAAGTGGGTCTCTAACTCTGAGATCTGCTCAAGGATGTTGTAGTGCATATGAGGACGAGGAGGTGGAGGTCCTACCATTCTAAGGGCCTGAAATGTTGTCCCACAACTGAGATGAGACTACGTCTCAGCAAGTTCTACCCCACTAAGACTCAATTAGGAAACCAATACATTACTCGGTTGCCTAAGCACAGCACGAGTCAGAGGACTTACCTTGGTCTCAGTTCCAACCTACAATTCCAGTTATATACAGATACTCCATGACAGTCAATTAAATCATGGGAATCGGATCAAATCATTGATCAATCGAACTAGTCAATTACATGTCAAACGAACCACCCTAGGTCATTAATTCCACACTATAAAACCTCCCATAGTGCACTTGGTCACAGAGCCACATCAATGCTCTCGGGCGTCGTTTTCGCCAAAGTGACATAAGTAACAGACGGTCTACATGCATTCTTTAAGGCGCCGTTTTCGCACAGTGATATTCCTCATCACCTAACCACGCCCATCATAGATCACAGATAGTCTACGTGCATTCTTTAAGGCGCCATTTTTGCACATTGATATCCTTAATCACTGAACCACGCCCGCCACAAGTCATAGACAGTCTATGTGCGTTCTTTAAGGCGTCATTTTTGCACAGTGATATCCTTAATCACCGAACCACGCCTGTCTATACTTCATGCTTGATCGGTCTCAACCAATAGAATTCTCAGTTAGCTCTCACCACTCTCTCCACTTACAATCCAACAAGGCATTAAAATGCTAAATAGCCATACTCGGCCATCTACCAATCAATCATTCAATTTAAGCTAAATCCCTAAAGTATCACAATTAAATTAATTCCATGCAACGTAGAGTTCAAATAAATAAACAGACTGCGCCACGACAATTAGCACGAGATTTCGATCGTCGGCCATCTCGGCCCCTTAATTTCCGAAAAATAATTAATTTCGAAAATTAATTAATAAATATTAAAAATTCAATTTAGCTCAAAATAAAGCCAATTAAATAAACAGACTTCACCACGATCATTAGCATAAAATTCACCGGCCATCGGTTGAATTTTTGGAAAATAATTAATTAATTAATTAATTTCGAAAAAAATATTTAAATACTAAAAATTCCACTTACGCCCGAATTGTCAAATTGAAGCCCGATAAAGGGTCGAAAAAATCCCGAGCTACCCTCAATAAATAGTAGACCACGTCTACATGCTAAATGCACACTCAATTTGTCTAATTCGCATCACAATTGACTAATAAACGCTAATCCATACTAATCTAACCACCTAAACCTAATTAATTAAAACTAAACAACCTTAAGTGTAATTAGTCCACTAAGCAAGGATTAGTGAGATTACTCACCGGAATTGCGCGCAAGTCGGACCAATCCGACGAGGACGACGTGAGGATCGATTCCTCCCAAAGCACGGCTCGGATTCGGGGCCTGGAAACAACCCAAAGCGGCCCACGAGTTGGCTGGATACCACTCGGCGGGGTGGCTATCCTGGCTGAAAAAGAACACAAAACAGCAACAAACTAAAGCAGCAAGGGCGGCAAGGTGTGGGGGAGGGCAGGTGGAGGTCCGGCGGCATCGAACGGCGGCCGAAGGTGGCCGAACAGGGGTGGAACGGGGACTAGCAGAGGCGGAACAGGGGCTGGATGGCGCACGGTAGGGACGGCGGGGGCACGAAGGGGGCGGTGGTGGAGCGCGCGGTGTGCGCGGGGCAGGCGTCGCAAGGATGGAGGTCTAGCTCGGTGCGGCAGTGATGGGTGGCTGGCTACTGCTTTTGCTTCAGTCCGCTTCTGTCTTCGCACAAACCGGAAAGGAGAAGAAGAAGAAGTCGGTCCGTGGGAGTGGGGGAGAAGAGAGAGGAGAGAGAGAGAGAGAAAGGATAAGTTTGAATGGTCAAAAGTAGAAAAAGCAAAGAGCAAAGTGGGTGATAGCTCACAATTTGGTGGAAAAGGGGGGAGTGTCGCACGAAGGGGGGAGAGGGAAGAGAGAAGAGAGAGAGAGAAAAGGGAGAGAGAGAAAAGAAATGGAAAGTAATAAACTAGTAAGAAAATCACACTATTCTTATTACTTCTATTATTTTCCCTTTCTCTTTCCCCTTTTTTTTTTCTTTCGGTCTTCGATTTTTCCTCCGATAATTTCTTTCCCGAAATTTCGGACTCGTCAATAATTTGACGGACGATGAGACGAGGTCCTAAAAATGAATTATAACACGCTCGAATATTCAATTCCCGAAATCGAATTCAATTCCGTGGTTAGAATCGATTAAATGTGATTTTAGTCCAATCCAACCAATTAAGTAGCTTTTAGGGATTTTACCGTAGATACATCCCTTAACGGCTTCACTCAATAGGTTAGTTAACGTGAGTGATCAGCTCAAAGAAAAATGACCATAGGCACGTCGACGAAAGGCCAATTTCACTTTATCGAAACGGGGTCAAATTTCAGGATGTCACAATTACAACGATCTTACTAAGCACCTCCTTACTGAGAAGGTAAAAGGGAGAGAACACACACACACTCACTACAATTGGGTGCAGAGCATGATCGATCCTAGGATCACAACTCATCTTGCGACTTTCCTTCGATTTCTTTGGTCGGCTTGGTCTGGGGAAGGGGTGTACACTTATCAGTATGGTGCATCAAGAGCAGCCATACATGAGTTATAAGCTCTCCGCCTTGCCGCAACAGGTTCTCGTGATGGTAAACTTGACATCTATACGCAGCGTAGCACAACATCTCCACCCAAATGCTGCTTATGATCTGCCACTTGTTGTTCTTGCACTTTAGTGTCGCAACCAATTCCTGCACATCCGACAGCACGTGCCACTTCCCGGTGACTATGGTTCCCATCTGATCCAGGGAGGGTTCAAGCATCTTCTCTTCTGACCACAATGTCCCCAAGGCGTCATTTAGGTCTCTGTACCTGAGAAACGGCTTCAATATGGCGCAAGCATGCTCTAATGTGATGTCAGTAGTCGTAAGGGACAACATGTAGGGTCGTAATGCTAGAAGGTATATCATGTAATTGGATAGCAGTTGGCTCTCTTTACGATTTGGAGAATCATCGGGCTCTGAAAAAAGGCAGATTTTCGTTGCTATGTGCCAAATGATGATGCTTTTGTCAAATGCAAATTCTGTCGAAATGTTTTTATCCAACACTTCAAGCTCTTCCTGCGTCCACTCGACATCGCCGCTGAGTTTGTGAGCTTCAAGCGTCCACTCGCCGCGTTTGGTGAAGGGCTTTTGGTGTCTGATTGCGTTGAACTTTACAATATTTTCCACCAGCAATTCCTTGAGAGAGCTGGGGATTTTCCGGGGAGAGGGACTCCAATACCTTCTCAAGGTCACCTCTTTTTTGCCCAAGTGTTTGAGGATTCTTCCGATGGACCACGGCCACTCATCGTTCAGGCGATGATCCAATAAGTCGAGTTGCCCAATTGAGTTCGACCACCTTTTCCGCTTCATATACTTTTCAACTAAGAAGAGTAACGGCCTTGTCAACACTGGCCAGTTTCTTTGGTGACGGCTCATTTCCACAATGGCCCATGCCGAAAAAGGTTGTTGAACAAGTTGGTAACCTTCTAGAGTGGTGACTCCTATCAACAAAGCGCAAGTGTAGGTGATGTACATGTCTATCATGAAGGCGCTCTTGAAGTTAATGGCAAATCCACACAAGGCTGAGACTAGACAGAAAAAGCTAGTGAAGCGGCAGATGAGACCGAGCCAATTATAGAGAATCGGATGCTTGGTGTAAAGTACGTCATACATGAATCCAAGTTCGACCTCAGTTGTGATGAAGGCTACATCACGCCCTACAGTTAACTGAGATTCCTTTAGCGATTTCGGACGGTAGAGCCAGTTTACAATGTGGGGCTTCAAGCAATCGTACCGATAGTATGCCTTCAAGATGATCTCTTGGTCCATTGGCCATGGGGCCTGCTTGTCAAAGAACTTGCCAACAGTTTCCTCATCGAAGATATCCTTGGCTGATGCGCCCGATCTCTTCCAGTACACCAACGCGAGGGCCCAAACTGTCTCTGCTGATCGAATAATCCCGGCAACAGACAAGAAGATGTACAAAAATGGGACAGGGGGCGAGCTGTCCCAGCAACGAATCAGGATCCAGATAACGAAAATGACCTTGACAGACAGACTCAGCATCTGCCGACCACTGAGCCGGTTGTCCTCGACCGAGTATGCAGTTATGGAGTCGGGGTTCCCAAGCTGCATCAAGAGCAACGGTGCCAGCGACCCCTTGAGCTCGGTAATGTAGTCAGGTCGATCAGGATTGTCAATCTGGACAACAGTGAGCTTGCCAAGGGCGATAGTCGCAAAGTAAGAAGAGAGCAAGTAGGCGGTTTGGATGACGTATCTGATGAAGTTCGAGGTCTTGTACCTCCGGCGGCTGCCGAGGATGACGAGGGTGATCTGGCAAGTAAGGCTCATCGTGACCAGCAATTGGATGCCCCATGCCTCCCAGAAATCTCTTGAGGCAGGCCATTGTCTACTGACTATGGATGATATCAGATTGAACGATTTCATGGGGACGTGATGTCTTCTGCCGTTCTCTCTGAGAACAACAATGCAAATGAAATTAATAACGATGAGAATGGATAAACCGCCTTGGACTCATTCTGAAAAATTAATCTCTAAACTTCTTGTAGCATTCATTCAATATAATTAGTAAAATTTTGGGATCCTAACACTGCTCTAGCCTCTAATTCTCCCATTCCAGCGAATGGGATTAATTACGTCTTGCTGTCCTGCATAAGTGAAACCCACTTGAAAAAGAGAAAGAGAAGTTTCAGAAATCTATAAGCAATGCTAGGCGCTAGTTTTGCTAGACCAGATCTACGAAATTGATATATTCAATGAGATGGCCGATTGCAGAAGGACATCTGAAGAAGCTGACTCATATTCAAACACCCACCTACCGATCACCGCATTACTTAACACACATTATGTAAACCAGTTCAATACACCAAGCGTTTTCCAAACATCAAATATGAGACCATGGACACACACTCGCACATTTTATATTTTGCTGAACCGTTCACCGACACACTGCTAAAACAGATAAATGTTCACAGACAAATGAAACTAATGACAAGATTATGAATTTTCTGGAAAAATAAAGGAAAGTACAAATTGGTCTGGCAAGAAACCGAAACCTTACTATGCTGTGTGACTCCCAAGAAGCTGACAGATTAGGTTTTGGTAATAAAGAAATAGCACTCGAGTGGGTCTGCGTTCCTAACGCTTGTGGGGAAGCTTACAAAAATATAGTTCTGAAGAGATAATGAGAGGGATTATAATAACACAGAGAGCAGTGATTTGATTACTTACTTGTAACTTTAATCAGTGATTCTTTGTGTCTTTGTTCGGCTTTCGCCAGCGACAAACCAGGTGTCAGATTTTTAACTTTACGCTATTCGTTGGATCGATTCTCGAGGAGTGTAAACTTTGCTGAGAGTATGCAAAGAATTCACCCTTGCACTTTTTTAGATAAAAGATACCACGTAAGCTTAAACTATTGCAATTTGTGTAATCTATCCATCAATCCCTCTCTCCAGATGAAATTCCTCGTGATCATTATGTTTTTTTAGTTTTTTTGACATTAATCTTCATACCTCCTTGTCATAGACCTTCCAAAAATCCCTCTGTGTTCCTAATACCACCAACAATATCTTGCCTCTACCTATACACCAAACGATGTCCGCATAAAAAGTTAATAGACTACAACAGTGCACGGACATAAATCTAAAATGACCTTACATCATTTCATTTCTTGAATTTGTGCTCTACAAAGCACGTCAGGTTGGGGAAAATTATCCAAAGCCTTAAACCTATTGCATTTTTGCTAGTTTAATCCTCAATCTTTCGATTTTGCCAATTAATTCCTAAGCATTTTCAATTTTTGCCAATTGAATTCATCTATCCTATTTTAGCTAGAAATCACTAATGTTAATGCTAGCTGTCCTTCATGGCATAGCTAGTGCAAACGTAGAAAATTTTTCATAATTTTTCCAATTTTTTATTATTTATTATTTATTATTTATTATTTATTATTTTTGTCTGTCTTTTCCTATTTTATCAAAATCGCTTGCCAACCCACCCTGGTCACAGGCAAGGGCTACAAGTGAGGGCTTTGCGACCCTTGCAAGGGTCGTGACCTTCACCCCTAGCCTCACCCTATAGTGGTCGCGATATCTGGGCGAGGGCCATGACCCTCAGACACGATCAACAAGAGCTTAACGGCCCTTGCCAGATCCCTCGCCTAGTGGCTGGTAAAGATCTGTCGTAACCCTAGTTGGACTTGGTAGGAAAAAAAGGGTAATAAAAAGAAAGAAAAATAAAAATATAAGAAATAAAAAAATTTTAAAAATTGTTCATGTTAATGTTGGTCATCTTACGTGACACTAATGATCCACCTTGGTGGATTTCAGTTAAAATTGACTGAATTGATTCAATTGATAAATTGTCAAGAGGTTTAGGACTCAATTGGCAAATTAAAATGTTTATGCCTAAAATGACAAAAATACAATAGATTTATGACTTTTTGAACAATTTTTCATGTAAAATTTTCATTGTAAACTGCTTGTGGCAACAAACCTCCATTAGCAAGCACTCCCTGTATTGAAAAATAAGGCATGACGGCGTTAGAAAGGTTATGTTGGAAAATATGGATATGATATTGTTTAGGAATGCTGAGAATTCACGGCTCACAAAGAGGACGTTAGGAGGGAGGAGAGATGCGAGAGAATAGAATTGACAGTCGCAAAGTATAACTCATTTCAGGGGAAAAAATTCTTGAGTTTTCTTGCCCTTGCTCTTGCCTTGATTGGTCTTTGGTCAGGATCGTTGATTAGTTGGGCAATGTAACTAATTTGCTCATTTATTTTAATTTATGAGTACCATCTAGATGATAAAGAAAGATCACAATTTCCTCTCATTAGTATATTTTCAAAAGTTTAATAAATTCAACATGAGTTGATTGTTTATATGAAATTTGTGATTAACCATTGTAGAACATATAAGATTAATTTATTGTCAATAATTTTCATATATGTAGATGCTAGGTAAGATAAATAGATTTTCCTTGGACTTTTCATATTAAAAGCCAATAATACGACTAATAAGTCAGCATTTGTTGTGATGTGACCCTCCCGAGGTGAGATCCTTGAGGTGGTTAACAAATTGCCAAGTGAGCGTGGACAATCCCTCTTGCAAGGTAGCACTTACAATTGGCTCAGGTTCTCCCAAACCCTATCGGTCATGACTTGATTTGACTTAGTTAATTAAAATATTTTTTATTTTATTTTATTTTTGGAGCTACTTATAACCTATTGAAGTAGTGGTCAAGTAAAACGCAATATGGGAGCCTACATTAGCGATCACCCGTGATTGAGCAGGGGTCGGCAACAATGCTGACATTACTCTGGAAGCACAGGTTGGCATGCGTGCGCCCATGGCAATTATCATCGTGGTTCAGAGAGAGGACTCTGCCTACTGAGTCCTAAACCGTGGCCTAGGAGCTTCATCCCTCTGTTTTTCTTTGTCAACTCTCATTCTCTCGCTGTGCTCTCAAAAAATTCCCACAAATTCTAACGCTTTCCCTTTTTTCTTTTATCTAACTCTCGGCCAAATGCCCAACCGGATCCCTCAAAAAAGAAAAACCAAAAAAAAAAAACACTTTCTTCCCTCCTCTTTGAGTGGTCTCTAGCTCACGCCTTTCACTGCCTCTGTTTTTTGTGTCTTCAGAGAGTTTGCCTGTTGCCGCTCGTTTCATTTCTTCAAGTCTTTGCTCACACTCCATTATTCCTTAAATTCTTCTCCATCATCTCTCTCTCTCTCTCTCTCTCTCTCTCTGTTCTGTCCTTCCTTCACGTCTTGTGCCATGCCTCTCTATCTCTGCCCTTTCTTTTCAAACTTGCCCATTTCTCTTCTTTGATTTTTTTTTAATAAGTGCAATAGAAATAGTGAAATTTGTTAAAAAAATATAATTAAGTCCTAAAACTTATAAAAATTGCAATAAAGACTTGAAAATATGTAAAGTTTCTACAATCAACTCCCTCCATTAATTTTGTCCAATTTAGCTAACGGAAAATACTAACGTGGCTTTTTCTATTCATTTCTCTCTCCTACTTGGCAAAGAGTTTATATGAAGAAATCTACATGTGCAAAAACGACATCATTTAAGGCTTGCCCCAAATTTGCAAGTTCTAATTGAAGTCAACATAATTTTCTTTTAAGTTCTCTTCAAATCTTCGTCCGAGCGTCCTTTTTCTTCGTGGAGTCTGCGTTTTCTTCATCGAGTCCTCTTGTTCTTCATCCAAGTGTCCTTCTTCTTCGTCAAGCCTCATTGGGCAGTTCGTTTCGTGATTCTTGGCATGATTGGCGTGGCAAAAGCACTTTCGACAAGTGCTATGAGACGGAGTTCTAGGAAGCGACGACTTAAGGAAGGAGGAGAGCTTCTTGTTGTTAGTGAGTTGGGTGGCCAGCATGAAGATAGTTTTGAGGATGTTAAAGCCGGGCCCCAATTAATATTGAAATCTCGTCGTTTCCATTTTCGGGATACTGGTATGCGGAGACATGCTCTTGACCTCACCCGCGTACTACCAAGGCGATCTCAGTCCATCCCTCTGTACTGCCCCAGGTCGAGGTCATCACAAAAGCCGTAAGCAATTGAGAAATCTCGTCCTTTCCATTTTCGGGATTCTGGTATGCTGCATGCTTTGTAAGAGCTTGAGAAGATGCTGCCACTTTATTGTTCTGTCATGATCAGCGACTTGTGGACAGAATTCATGCATCGTTTTTAGCTTGTCAGTGGCCATCATCCAGCTTCTTCTCTTTTTCATTCTTATTAATGATCTCAGAGTTGAGTATTGATTTGTGTTAATTCAATCTCATTGACAGATGAATAATATTAGAAGTGGAAATAGAGGTTAGCGGGTAGAGCTAGCCGTTCTTACCTATTGCCACAATATTAGAGAAACAAGTCGAAGTCTTGGATTCTTCTTGTAAGTTTCCAGAGTTTCTACATTCCTTAAATACTGTTTAGCGATATTTATTTCGAACTCAATTGCAATTCTGCTAGCGGACATACAGAAGTAACAATCGTGACAATTGAGGCTCTGCCATTTTGTTTCTAGGCAGGCATGAAGGATCGAAACACGGCCGCCTTAATTTGCACTTTGCAGTTTGACATGTAGTGGATAGACGATCTCAGCTTGGTAAATCTGGTGTTTTTGATTGCATAGGAGAAAAAGGAAAAGATACGATGAAATAAATTTTCAGTCACGTTCTCTTTTATAAACAACATAAATTGACTGCAAGATCCGACGGCATATGATTTGCACCTCAACCTACTAGGGGTCGATGAACTCAGTTGTACAAAGATGAAAGTAAGCCGGTCATTCTGAATGAGAAATGCTAAATGTGTACCCGAAACACTACGGTGTGGTTGCTTTTTTGATTTGAAAGATTTGAATTGTAAAAAGATGTTCCAAAAGTTTAAGTTATTTTGATTAGTCAAACGTAGGCTAGACTTTTGCTAAATACTAAAGTGTGGGTGGAAAATATAAAATTACTGATACAAATAAAAAGTTCGAAAAGATTTTAAGATTATTTAGCTGCGGTTTAATATTTATATATTATAATATAAATAAAAAACCCAACCGCGCGTGACAAGACGAAGTCATTTATGGCTTGTCAAATATATTAGTATCTCTCTTCCCCATAAAAACCCTTTGGATGCAACTAGAAAGACCTTTTCTCGCGGGGGGAGGTGTGGCCGAGGCGGTGGTGTTGGCGGTATCATATAAAAGCTCGTCAATGCTCGAATGGTGCTTGTCGGTCTTGTGAGCCAAGAGGAGCCACACATGAGTGATGAGCTCGCCTCCTCTTCTCAATAGCTGGCCATGGTGATACACATAACACTTGGATGCCCCATGACACAGCATCTCCACCCAGATGCTGCTAATGAGCTCCCACTTGTTGTCCATCGTCCTTAGGTCGACCACAAGCTTTTGCACATCCAACAACACGTCCCAGTCACGAGTGATCCTCGTCTCCTTACTTGGTTTGACGGGGGGTGGCACCTCTCCATCTTGTGACAACAGTGTGCTAATTGCGTCTTTATGGTCTTGGTACCTTAAGAAAGGCCTCAGGGTGCAACGAGCGTACTCCAACGTAATGTCGGCAGTGTTGAGGGACAACATGTAAGGATGCCGAGCCAGGAGGTACATCATGTAGTCCGATAGGAGTTTGCTTCCTCGGCAAGCGGCGGAGTTCTCGCTCGCCAATGTGTGCAGGATTTCCGTTGCGATGTGCCAGATAATGATGCTCTTATCGAATATCGTCTCGATGCTACCGCTCAGTCCTTGTTTCTCTTGGACGTCTTGATTCTCGAGCGTCCACTTGCCTCTTTCTTTGAAGGGCCGGTGGTGTCTTTTCTTCTCTAGCTCCGCTATCGTTTGAACCACCAGCACCTTGAGGCACGAGGGGATGGCCTGGCGGGAGCAAAACGGACCCCACCTGATAGTCTTCCCTTCGTCAAACCAATCAAGTACCGTGGCAATGGGCTTCGGATATTCTTTGTTTAAGAGGTCGCGGTCTAACAAATTGAGCTGCCCTATCGACCTCGACCATCTTTTCTTCGTCATGCACCGATCGGCTAGATATGGAAGGAGCCTTTGGACGAGCGGCACCTTAAGGTGCATACTCATCTTCACCACTGCCCAATCCGAAAAAGGCAGCACCATGATTTGATAAAGCTCGAGAGATGTGACTGCCATCAGTAATGCGTAGGTATAGGTGACATACATATCGATCAAGAAGGCACTCTTGAAGATGATGGCGAATCCACACAAGGCAGACACCAAGCAGAAGAAGCTGAGGAAGTGGCGTATGAGGCCGAATATGGTGTACAGAGCGGGCGCTTTAGTGTAGAGCACATCGAACATGAAGTTCAGTTCGATCTCGGTCATGGTGAAAGCACGGTTGGCAGGGTAATCATCGATGGACATCCAATCGTGCGATATGAATAGAGGGTGGTACAGCCAGTTCTCGAGGTGGGGCTTCAGACATTCAAACCGAAAGTAGGCCCTCAAGATGTCCTTTGCAGAGTCGAACTTGTCGTCCACGGGGAACTCTTTGAACTTTCTCGGAATCTCGGTTACTTCATTGATGTTCTCAGCGGTCACGCTCGAGTTCTCATCATACACGGAGTCGAGAACCCAGGCCCATCCCACCGACGTCCCAATTCCAACCACAGACAAGGGGAAGTACAGCCATGAGACGGGGGACGAGCGGTCCCCACATCGAACCAGAATGCAAACCACTACGACGGCCGTAACCCCAATGTTGAGCATCTGTCTCCTTCCCAGCCGGTCATCTTCCACCGCATAGGCTGTCATGCCGTCTACGTACCCGAGCTGCATCAGAAGCAACGGGGCCAACAGCCCGTCCAACACCACATCATAACCCGGATTCTCAGGATCATCAATGCGGACCACAGTAAGCTTGCCCAGCGCCATTATTGCAAAGTAAGAAAGGAGCAAGTATGTGGCCCATATGACGAATGTAGCTAAATTCGACGTCATATATTTCCGACGTCTGCCTAATATTGCGAGAACAATCTGGCAGGCAAAGCTTAAGGTGAACAATAACTGAATCCCACACACCTCCCACAGGCCTTTTAACAGTTGCAACACGGGGTTCAAACTCATGGCAGCTTCGTTCAGGTGTGCTCACTAGACATCAATGCAAATGCAGAGTGAGGTTCACATTGCTTAGGAAGAACAATTACAAAAAGCTTTCACAAGACTGCACAAATTCATACAATATTGCATGCGTTAATTCTCTCAATCTATAAAAATCTCGCACCATTGAATTCAAGAGTGTGCACATTGCTTATCCTACAAGTTATGCATAAGTAGGACTCTAGATTTTCATTCTGTATCGGATGCAGCATATGTGTGAAGTGACCCACCGGCCAAACACAACGTGCGTAATTTTCTTTTATTTTTTTAAATACTTTATTAAGTTCTTTGTGTTTTACTTGTTGATGATGATTGTCAGGCGTTACAAATAGAAAGGAAGATTCACAATGCAAATAAAATTCCTTTTGATAATTGTAAGTTTATTTAGTTCATTGGAAGTCCAGGCAACGAGAGTACTTAGGTAGATATTTTTGTTTTTCTTAAGACTGTTTGTTTACACTTAAGCAAAAATAAAAAAGTATTTTTTTGCCGGTCAAAATTAAAAGAATAAAAAATAATGAATAAACTACATATTAATAATTGAATATTGTGGAATTGTCAGGAGTTTTGAATGTTAAAAAGAATAATATTATCCGTGATCAGCAAAATTAAGAATTAAATGAAAAGTAAAAAGTAAAATAAATACAAACAATTATAACTATTCAAAATAGATTGATAGAAGGAAAAAGTCCCATCATAGTTATCCACTTTCCCAGCTCTTTCCATGTTCGTCTCTCTTTCCTTTCCTAGAGTTGGTGATTGTATTTTCTTTTGCGACTCCACCTTCTATTTTCTTTCTTTTTCATTTATGATGTGATCATCTAGACCTTCACTATCTATGAAGAAACTTCGGTTCAAATTTGTGCCGTTAGCCATCCACCTTCTTATGAGTCTTCCTTGATTTTTCAAAATAATGAACTGGCTATACTCACTACAATTTGGTGTATATGGAAAAATGTTTCGCTAAAGCATTTTCTCAAATCAGATAAAAAAAAATAAGGAGAGTGACAACTTAAGAAAAAATCCCAAAGGAAATAATGATCTATTCCAAGTAAATTTCCAATTACAAATGCAAAATAATGACACTTCTAAGCTTAGCTTTGTTGAAGCCGCTTTTGATCATTCTTAAAACCATCGACTATCTACGTGGGCTTGGGAATGCGAATTATTGGTGTTCCGATTGGTTTTGTCATCGTAGATTCTTGGTTTACTAATGGTAATTACAAATGGGAAAAATTGGAAATAAGGATTTAATTGTAATTTCTTGCATATTCCGAAGATTTTGCATTAAAATTTTAGTCACATTTTTTTAGGAATTTAATTATGACAATAACAAATAATTAAGAATTTCATTTTTCAGCAAAAGAACATTTTTTGGCATTTTGAGTTTTGTTCATCTTCTTACTAGATTTTTAATGTTGACTATTCAGGGATGGATGAAAGAAAATATAGAAGTTAATTTGGGGAAAAAGGAATAAATTTCCTCCACTCTTCTACTATAACTATTTGTCATTTCTATAAATTTACTCGGGCACAATTTTGATGCTTAAAAAAGTTGTTTTGGCAAGCTTTTCTCGGAAAAGTTTGATCTTGTCAAATTTGAGCAAGTTATGAATTATTTGGCAATCGGATAATTTCATTTTGGGATTTTCTTTAATTTCACGTTTTTGAATTTCTCTAAAGGTGAATTCTGCACAAATTCTATAGATGTCATTTGTAAGTCTTTTCAGCTTTTATTTTTCAAATATTACTTTTCCAAATTATTTTTAAAATATATTTTTATTTAAAACAAAAAGAAAAGAAAAGAAGGTAAAGGAACGGTAATATGGGACCATAAAGTAGAGGTGTGTAACCCCATAAATGACGGTTCCAAGTTTTTGGACTCTAAAACCCATTTTATACACTTTTGAAATCACCTTGGAACTTGGAATTATTGTTCTATTGAACATTCAACATAACACCTAAATAAATGACATGTTAAAAACCATGTTGATGTCTAATAGTAACAATCCTAAAACGTTTATAACATCAAAGGCAAAAATATTTAAATTAACCAGTTTCCATTTGTTGGTTAAATTCATGAGTTGAGGCAACAACCTATCACGATGATATGAACTAAAATGAAGTCAAGCTCGTCACACATACCCATGCACATGCGTATGTGCAGAGAGAGAGAGAGAGAGAGAGTCATTTTCTAAATGAGGTTGGAGATTATTGATTAATTAGAGTTTTCACACATTAATGTATGAAACACTTCAGAGAAAGAAAAAAGAGAGAGAGAGAGAGAGAGAGTTATTTTCTAAATGAGGTTGGAGATTATTGATTAATTAGAGTTTTCACACATTAATGTATGAATCACTTCATAAGGAAAAAACAAATAATCATAAACGATTAAGTACGCACTTATTTCTTATTAAAACATCGTGCAGGGTTCTTGCAAAGGGTACATAGTGATGTGGAACATACCTTATCCTCACTTTTACCGCAATTTTAGAGCTGGAACCTAATCTGTGAGTTCTACTTCCCATTACGAAACCTACCCAACTTGTTCTCTAAGGTCCACGGGTTCCGCATATCCTCTGCACACCCCTAGCATTTAGTATTGAAAGAAACTCGTCCTAATTTTGGGTCTTGCGTTCATTAACCAAGGCCTTTTTCTTTTCTAATTTTGGGAGTTTTATTACTTTAAATCTTTGTGATGGGTAGTAGAATAGATGTGTCGCCCAATGAGAACGCCACATTTCAACTTGCCTGTGGCCTCCTACTATATGCACCAAAATACAATACAACAATAGATTAGATGGCTTCAGATGCATTTGCTATCAGGTTGAATTTTCAAAATTTTAAGTAGAAGCTGCTTCTCAACTCCAAAAATAATTCCTGTAATCCTACCACATCTCTAAACCTGCAGACTTCTTAGATCCCATTCACATAGGAAATTTTGCTTTTGACAGCACATTTGCTGTACTTTCCTGACATGGCAAGCTTTAAATGTCAAAAGGTGACAGGTTGTGAAGGGTCATACTTTCTACCGGTAATTCTTTCACCGATTAGAAAATGAACATCGATAACAAACATAAACATGTGCTATAACTTGTATAGAGCATGGTTAAGTGTACTAACCAACAAATTAAAGTACGATAATCACTTGCCGAAACATCCAAAGCTCAGGGAGCATACATACGTCTGTCCCTGAAGTAGTATCGGTTAGTAAGCACGAACAAGCAAATGCAAGCTAACTAAAATAACAAGCAAGAAAGAGGTACAACACAACACAAGACTAGCGCCAGGAAACCTGAACTCGAGGGCTGATGAATCCCAGAAGTACGATTCAGAAGACAACGACACCGACTTCTGAAAATTTGGAGAAACTGAAGCTGAGAAAAGCAACGAAGATCTTTGTCCTAAGAAACATCGAGAAGGAACAAATACTAGGAATAGGTGACTTCCTCTCTTAGCTAGCTGAGCACTGGCGTCTTAACAGATACAGCAATTGACTGTTTGTTGGAACCTCCATTATAAAGTAAGAAAAAGAAACGCGAAGGAATAAACAAGGACAAAAAGATAAAGTAATATAATATGACATGGGAATTTGATTCTTTGCTGTAAACTTTCGGCTGAGCCTCTTTTTCTCTTTTTGTTTGGCCCAATCAGTACATAAACATGTCTGAAGCTTCGGTCTCTATCTTTATGGTAACGCGTGATTCTCGTTCTATATTGCAGTTTTAGCTCTTGGATTAGGCAAATTAGGGTGCGTTTGGTAACATTTCTGTTTAAAAATTGTTCCAGGGAACAGAAATAGAAAAAAATGTTTTCGGGGAACAATTTTTTGTTTGGCCCAGAAACACGTTTGGTAAATTTGTACATAAACATGTCTGAGGCTTCGGTCTCTATCTTTATGGTAACGCGTGATCCTCGAGTCTCGATAAAATTACAAGAAGACTTCAGGTTCGCTCGGGCTCGCCGGATCCGGGCGAGCCCGACTTCCTGGACCTCGCCCGGCCAAGGCGAGGCCGAGCCTCGCCTGGGGCCGGCGACACCCCGGCAAGGTCGCCGGCCCTCGACGGTGTCGCCCGGTCCTCTTTGGCCGGTCGCCGGCCATGGCGAGGCGGTGACCGGCCAAAGAAAAAAAAAAAAAAAAAAAAGAGAAGAAAAAGAGGAGAGAGAAAATATGTTTTTAATTTTTCCAGAAACAAGAAACAAGTTTTTCTTGTTTCTATTCCAAAAGTGTTCCGGGAACAAAAATAGATTTGGAACAAAAACGCAAACAAACGCGTTTCTGTTCTTTTTTTGTTCCCTGGAACAAAAAAACACAAAATCTGTTTAAAAACAAAAAAAAAAGAAATGTTAACAAATAGCCCCTTATTGACTACTCTAACACTAGCCTCGAGTCTCGATAAAATTACAAGGAGACTTCAGGTTCATTTTATTTCCTGGAAAAATTGACACAAATGGTAAATATTTGATAAGGAAACTATTTTCAAGAATTATGGTTTAATTTTCTAGTGTCTAGTAGAATTTTAGGAATGAGCTAAAAATTATTATTGGAAGTTTGGTGTAAAAAAATGTAAGGAAATTGTCGAATCAGTCATAAACCTATTGTACATATATCACTTCAATTTTACACTTTCCAATTTTGCAAATTTAGTAACATTTATTTGAAATTTCAATGTAATCATTCTAATAAGTTTTCTATGGAAATTGTTGACATGGCGGTATGTCACATAGGACGGCACTGGATCGTCATGTTAGCTATTTTCAACAAATTGACCAAAAACACTACATTGGAATTTTGTGCAAAATTTTATGACTAAATTGGCAAAATTAAAAATTTTATAATTAAATTGAAATCTTTATAATAGGTTTAGGATTGGTTGTGTTAGATATATTGAGATTATCTTTATGATATTCTAGATATTTTGAACATCTTTAATATTCTGGATATCCTTACCATATATTGGATATCTATAATATTCTTAATATCTTTAATATTTTGGATATCTTTATGATTGATTGTAAACACGTGTGTTGGTAATGTGTATGAAACTTATCGAAGGTATTTTGATTATTATTTATACTTGTTGCATTAATATTGCCATGTGAGATGTACTAATGTGCAAGGGTGCGCCAAGGCAAAGTAAGTTTGTATGTCATGCATGTTTAGGTTGTCTCTAAGACGAATTAGTGTCCTAGTCTAGACTTAGGCTGTTAACTTGCTGAGATTTATATCTCACCCTGTTGTTAATTGTTTTCAAGCCCGTAGTATGGAGAATCATCACGTATAGTTTGGGGCCTCAATGGATCAAGATGCGAGCATGCCTTGCGTCAACTTTTTGGCCCTAGAGTTAGTGAAGCTAAAGTTAACCCTGACCCTATTGACCCTTTTTGCTCATAGATCATTTAGGAGTTACCATTTTCTTGTAGACCCACATGTCAAACTCCTAGGGTTAACAAGTTGATAAATAAATGCGCTACTTTTGAAAATATTTTGTTGTGTTTTGCTATCCCTACTCTTTGATGGTTGACTGGGTGGTTTTGTTAAATGCTTCCACATGCATTTAATCAAAAGATAAAAACGATGGGTCGGCGACGCGTCCTGAAATGTCGCATTTGAATCAATCGTTGAGGGATGTTCGCGTGCTCAAGGCACGGGGCATGACATGACTAAAGTTGACCAAAGTCGACTGATCGATCCCCGAGGTATTTTGACGTGTTGATTCCATTTTTGGCATTATTTATCCATTTTTCTGCTCCTAGCACTATTTTATTGGTATTTATTACATAAATCAGCGCATTTTCAATGAATAAAATGGACGTGCCAATATCCATTCAAACTATATTGAATGGATTAAATTATATTTTATGGACTCAAAAAATGTCAAGTTTTTTGAGAGGATGTAAACTTTTGGTGTTATGTTGCTGGGGAAAATTGTGAGCCTACAAGGAGTGCTGATGAAACTAGAGAAAAGCATATTGAGCGTTTGGAGGAGTGGGACAAGAACCATAAGATTTTGACATGGTTTCAAAATAATTCGATACATTCTATTAGGCTTCAGTTTGTTGTCTGAATACAGCAAAGGAAGCATGGATTTGCTTGATGGCCGTTACTCCACCTCGGATATTGCTAATCAATATCAACTATTTGGAAATTTGCATCGCATGCATCAAGAGATAGGTTAGTTTGTTAATGATTTTTTATCCTCTATGCATGCTATTTGGGATCAATTGGCTTTATCTAAGCCGTAGTTGGAAGCCGCTGCCAATGCTCACAAGTTCACTAAATATCGTGATCGTATGCGTATTATGCAATTTTCTGTTAGTGCTAAATGATGAGTTTGACCCTGTACAAGCTTCACTTCTACATTGAGATCCATATCCTTCTTTCGAGGTAGTTGTTTCAGAGCTATTGACAAAAGAGACCCGGCTTGCTACTCTAAAGGTGCACCATCCGCTCCTACAGATGCAGTTCTTGCTACACTTGCTTCTTCTTCATCGTGTAGCAAACATTGCACATATTGTCATCAAACTGGTCATCTTGCAAACACTAGCTATCGACGACAACCTTGGCAACCTTATGGGACAAACAACCAATCCCGATACAGAGGTCCACCTACACACTCATTTGCCACTGTTGCTACTATCGAGGGTTCTTCCACTAACTCATATGTTACTTTATCTTTAGAGGATCTCCACTCCATTCTTCAAGAATCCGATACCTTCAAATCTTTTGTCCTTAGAACTTCTGCTTTGTCCATGACTCTAGGTACTTCTAATTCATGGTTTTTTGATTTTGCCTATTGCAATCACATGACTTCAAATGCCAATTTGTTTAAGTCAAAGTCATTACTTTCACAAACGCCTACCTTTCATATAGTTGATAACTCACATATGCTAGTTAGCCATATAGGAAACATTTCAATGTCCACATTGTCATTACCAGACACTTTCGTGGTTCCTAAACTCTCCTTGAACTTGATATCTATGGGTCAACTATGTGAACTCAGCTTTGATATTCATTCCTCTTCTAATGGTTGTCGTGTGTAGGATCCATGGAAGGAACAGATAATTGGGATAGGCCATAAAGTGGGACACCTATTTGAGCTTATCTCCCTAAAGATTCCAATTACTCTTAGTAGTTGTGCTGTCACAGTATCATATGAAACTTGACATTCTCATTTGGATCATACTTACTTTTCTAGATTAAGTCATCTAATTTCTAGTGATCATTTAGGTTTTGTTGACAATAAATAGTTTGATTGCTTGCCATATAAGTTAGGAAAACATCACAGCTTACCTTTTGATCTTATTGAATTTGTTTCTCATGGTCTCTTTGATTTAATTCATTCTGATATTTGGGGCCCATCTCCTACTCCCACTATGGGAGGATCCTGTTACTTTATGATTTTTGTGGATGATCATTCTCGTTTTACATGGCTCTATCTTATAAAGTAGTGATCTAAACTATCTCAAATTTACCGTGATTTTGTTACCATGATCAAAACACAATTTTTCTCAAAACATCAAGATCTTCCGTATTGATAATGCCATGGAATATAGAGACAAGAATTTTTTCAAATTATTTCTCAAAATGGTACCGTCATTCATTGATCTTGTCTAGGGACTTCTCAACAAAATGATCAAGCAAAGCGTAAACATTAACATCTTGGAGGTTGTTTGCACACTTCTAATCTCAGCCTCTTATCCGGTATAAATCTAGGGAGGGCTTCTTATACTGCTATATACACTATCAATCGCACTCCATCGCCTACTATAGGTAATATCTCTCCTTATGAGTGCTTGTATGGCAGTGTTCCTAATTATAATCTTTTTTGACTCTTTGTCAGGGCTTGCATTGTATATCTTCTTCCAAATGAATGCATGAAATTAGAACCTCGTGCTCGTCTATGTTGTTTCCTTAGGTATGGGATTGAGCACAAAAGGTATCGATGTTTGGATTTTGTCTCTAATCATCTTCACATATCTCGTCATGTTACTTTTTGGGAACATAAGATGTTCTCTTCGCTTCGTCCTTCCGACTCCTCTCATGCTCCTTCCTTTTTTTTATCAATCCTTCAATGGATCTATCTCCTAAAGATATAGCAATTTAATCTTCCTCTTCGGAGTCGTCTTCTCCTAATATTGATGAAGGTACCTTTGGTGATCCCACTTCGGCAGTTCCTAATTTGTCTTCACCATTTGTGGATTCTTCACCTTTGATCATTCCCTCCTCTCCTATTCATTGCTCCACCCAAGTAAGTCAACCTTTTATTCGGCTTCGTGATTTTCATTGTTACACTACTATTGCTTCCTTTCACTACATACAGAGAAGCTCGAACTAATCCTCTTTGGTAGCAAGCAATGGCAAATGAGTTGCACTTGTTAGGCAAATCTCATATTTCACAAATGGTTAATTTGCCTATTGGAAAGTCAACTATAGGTTATAGATGGGTCTATAAGATTAAGACTAAGGCATATGGTATGGTGGAATGCTATAAGCCTAGACAAGTGGCAAAAAGTTTTACTCAGGAGTATGGAATTGACTACGAGATTTGCTATAGTTGCCTGTCTTACTTCCATTCGAAGTCTTCTTACTGTCCTAGCTATTAAGCAATGGCCTCTATTCTAGATAAATGTTAAGAATGCTTTCCTCAACGGTGATCTTATTGAGGAAGTCAACATTGAGCCACCTCTTGGGTACATTACTTGTAACATTCTCGATTTTGACTCTTATTTTGGCCCGACTAGTAGGCCAAAGCTTGGTACGCCAATGGCAAGACTTGGCCATGAGCCGACTGAAGTGCCGGTCAAGAGTCAATTGGCTATTCAGGGATCGGTAACCCAAGGTTCAGTTATAGAGTATTCAACCATGGAAAGGTTATTCAACTATAAGGATTGGTCATGAGACGGTCACATACCATTACGGATTGACAGATGGTCATGGCTCAATTTCGCTTGGTCACTACCTTGGTCATGGGTGATTCCGCCCATTCATTATACCGGTTGGGACGACCATGAGTTGATCCAACGTGACCGTGAATTGGGATGGATGGATTGATCCCCACATGATTTCATGACAATCAACAATTGACCATGGATTGAATAAACTCAACGTGGTTCAATTTTAGACTAACCATGACTTGTGGTGCAAGACTTAGATTGGTCACAAAATCGACTATAGGACTGGTTGATTGGCTCAAGGATTGACTATAGGACTAACCAAATAGAACTAACCCATGGATCTCAAAGGATTGATCGGAACCTAGGAATCAGCCACAAATGATTGATCGATCGGTGGGCGCAAGGAAGGAGTCCCTCTCTTGTCTCACATTGCCTAGAGAGGGAGTTCTAGTAAACCCAACCACGATCCCTTTTTCGGTAAAAGAGGAGCTCAAAGTCGGTTCGGTTTAGTCAATCTCGGTAAAAGGGAGCTCAAGTTGCATCTGAGCTTCGACTTCGTTTGGGCATGGCTTAAGCATGAACCTCGGGCCAAATAAGGTAGTCGATCATGGTCAAACTCGATTAGTCCTTGCCTGATGACAAGGCCTTTAAAATTGAGATATTTCCAAGTTACATTTAATGCTCTTGTCTTGTAGTTAATTAAGAAGCATGGACACTTGGTACGTTGGGGCTTTAACATAAAGGATAAGGTTAGATTTGGACTTGGAACCATTAAAGAAAGAGACACCTAAGTCTTAGGTAGTCAAAGTTTCTTGGACAAATTAGTATGGACAAGTGTGAATGCTTTAAGGGAGGTGTTAAAAAAGAAGTCCCTAGATCATAGGCCTATTACTACCCTAATACCAAAGTGTGAACGGTGGACTTTGGAGCCCACAAGAAAGGGGCCACACGCCCAAAGAAAAAGAGAGAGAAGAAAGCCAAGTCAAGTTCAACTTTGGACTAAGATAGGTCTACATTTATCTCTTTTGGACTTTAGCCAATTAATAACCAAGATGAGGTGTCCAAGCTAGCGTAAGGCCTAATTAGAATCTTAGAAGATAAGATTGTACAACCGTTGATGACCCTTGACTCAAGATCAAGTGGAAACACTTTCCAACTAGAATTTACCACATCTAATTTTGAAATTACTAGACCATTGTTGTTTACCAAATTTATAGAGCTTTTTTCGGTATGAATTTAAAGAAATTTCCTTCAAGAAAGTTGTTCAAAATATCTTTATCTATAACATATTAAAATTTCATATTTTTCTTAGATGAAATGGTAGGGACAAAGGCCCAATCATTCTTCGTCTGGAACCTACCCTGTGTAGAATAACAATGACTAGATTATATTCTCAAATTTTTATAAAATTTTCTCTTTGAGATTTGGACATGCTTCCTTTTTGAAAGTTTTAAAGGAAATCAATTTCCACAACATATAAAATTTCAAAGAGTTTTGAAAAGAATTGGATTCGAAATGGGTCCTTTGCGGATGTTGGATCTGCTAGATTGATAGATTTTTGGGATATATTTGGTGATTTGCTGCTCTTTCTACAACACGACTTGGACTTGGCTTCTTTCATGAAAAATGTTGTTTAAGTTCTATACAGCATATTTAAATTTCATAATTTTTTTGATTTCGTCTGATGGGGTAATGACATTGATTTCGGAAATTGCTCAAAACTATTTTTCTCACCCAAGAGATGTGAGTCTTGCTCAAGCTTGGACTCAAGTCCTTAATTGCCCTCTTAAGGTGTACCAAGCTACCAAGCTAAAATCCTACCTTACCTTAAGACTTGATGACCAAGTAATACCCCTCATAAATGCTTCTTGAGCGGTTTGTTTGAGGTCAACAAAGTAGGCCTATTAGACAACTTATAGGACCTATTTGGGGGAGGGTAGACAAGTATGACGGTTCATTAATTAAAGGACTAGGTGGATCAATCAAAAGTTGGCCACATCGACCTTGCACTTTTCACCTAAGCCACCGTCATTAATGGTCGTTCAGACTGTTTTGGGGGAGAATTCCTATAAATAGGTGTAGAATCCATTCACCCAACACACCTCACCAAAGCCATCCTCCTTCTTTCTTTTCCACCACTAACCACCCCTTTCTCTTCCTCTCATAGTTCGACCCTTTCTTCCCTTGGAATTCTAGCCACCACCCTTGCTGCTATGCTTGTTGTCATTCACCAATTCAAGGCCGCCATCTTAGAAAGTTGTAAGTAGAACTTACTAATATTTGGCTAGGGTGTTGTGTTATGCTAATCCAAGCATGTGACGAGTCCTTGACTAAAGTCATTGGATTGTTCTTGCTTGAACTTGTTTGATATTGTTTTCAATCATTCTTATATAGCCGATATATTTTATGATGACACTTGTGCCTGTAAGCCAAAGTATGTTCTAAACTACGAAAATGGATCTTGTTGTTCTTGGATGTGCATTGAGATGCAACGGACCAAACCTTACTTGGTCTTGAGTCGATATTGAGTTGTATTGATTCCGAGTCATGTTTGGTTCTAAGTCGGCGTTCAATTGTAATAGCTCAAGTCACGAGCCTTGACTAGTAAGTAGAACTTACTAATATTTGGTTAGGGTGTTGTGTTATGCTAATCCAAGCATGTAGCAAGTCCTTGATTGAAATGTTTGAGAACTTGTTCTTGTTTGCTTGGATTGGTTTAAACTTTATTCCTTAATTGAGTTCGGTTCTTGTTTGTTAAGCTTGGCTCGTGCTTTGGCTTGAGTTGTCTTGGAAGAAGCCTAGCTCTTGTACTTGTTTGATATGCTTTAGTATGCTTTGACTCAAACCGATTTGAAAAATGTCTGTGAAAGTTTGTCATTTCCTTACAAAACCATTTTAAACTATTTTCACGAGTGCATGTACTAGTTCACGCCTCGAGCTTCGAAAAGGGGTTTTGTTAGCCTTGACGGACGTGGGATAATGACAGATCGGTCCTCTCTTAGTCTTGGTGTGATATCGAGGCATATTGTTCCCAAGCCAACTTTGGTACTAGGTTAGTGAACATGTCACGATGGGCTAATCCTTTCATAGTCTTAGTACGTTATTGAGGTGTATTGTTCCCGAGCCAAGTCAAGTACTAGGTCGGTGAACATGTCACGACAGACCGGTCCTAACATGGTCTCGGTGTGATATCGAGGTATATTGTTCCGAAGCCAAGTTAGGTACTAGATCAGTGCTCAAACGTGTCGAATCAAGCCACGATCCTTGATTCGCACTTGGCATGTTCAACATCTCGATTTTGGTAAGTCATTTCACACACTTATACATGACACGCCTTCGGGCCCCTACACTAAAAGTGAAGATAAGAATCGGATTATGATGCTTGATGCATGGTCACACGAGGGACTAATTTCTAGCTGTTGACCGATGGATTTCAACGAGGTTGCCTAATGGATTCATTGTCGGAGGACTGCTGTCACCCTTGGATTAGGAGACATTGCCCGATTAAGTTCGGATGCTCAATGGACTTATTGTCGGGAGATCCTATCACTCTTGGATTAGGAGATGCTGTCCGATATATTTCAAATACCCGGTGGATTCTAGAAGAGTCATTGGGTTTCGACTATTAATAAATGAATATCCTATGCATGAGTTCCTTACTTTATGAAACGGATTTTGGTTATATTTGCATATTATTGAGTGGGGTGTAAGTTCCTTGTATTATAGAATGGATCTTGTTTATGCTTGTATAATATTGATTGAGGCATAAGTTCCTCATGTTGTGGGTGAATATTGGTTTATGCTTCCATATTGTTGATTGGAGATTGCTCATGTTTCATCCAAGACAAAGCTTTGGTTTTGCTATTGATCTGCCATTGACTAATGTTTTGGATAAGTTATGTGCTTGTTGATAGCCAAAGCATCCTCCTACCCAAAAATTAGTATGTTTTACCTACTAAGTCCATGACTCACCTTGTTGTTTTTAGAATTGTAGGCATGGAGGTCTCCCACTATTTCTGGAGTTGCAATCTTGTTAGAGGAGCTAAGGTTTACCCGGCCTTTGGAGCATAAAAAATGTAGTGGTTGTAGACATACAGGTCCATGACAACAAGGCTTGTAAATATAACTAGATGTAATTGTGTATTTGCAAGTAGATGTTTTCCTAGTTGTTTATTGTTGTTTGGGTGTTGTTTGTAACGATTTTGCATGTGCTTAATGAAAAGATAAAAAGAAATGGGACGTTGACACACTTGGGACGTCACGAAAATAACTCCCACGGCTCGTGACCTTGGCGATGGAGTCAGGGCTATTACGTTACTACTTCTAATAAAGTAGGTTGTTTATGTAAAGCTTTATATGGATTCAAATAGGCTCTTCGTGCATCATATTCTAAGTTCAGTTCCACCATGGAGTGTTTTGGCTTTAGATCCAGCCCCCATTTTTCTGCTAATACTATTTTGGAGTTAAAGGCTTATTCTGATGCTAATTGGGCTGGTGACTCTCTTAGACATCGCTCAACTACAAGCTACTACTTCTTTCTTAGTACCTCACTCATATCATGTTGTAGCAAGGAATAGACTGTTGTTGCACAATCCAACATCGAAGTAGAATATCGTGCCGTTGATAATACAACATTAGAATTACTTTGGTTACGATGGTTACTAGAAGACATGGGAGTCCATCACAATGGTAGAATAATCATTTATTGCGATAATCGGAGTGCTATTCAAATAGCTCATGATGATGTTTTTTATGAGCGCACCAAGCATATTAAAATTGACTGTCATTTCGTGTGATATCATGTGCTTTGTGGCATTGTACAACTTGTTTCCACTTCATCTATTGATCAAATTGTCAATATCTTCATCATGGCACATCCACTAGGCTTCAAACTCCAACTGACTTCTTCAATGTTGTTTTGAGTTTGTAGGGGGATGTTAGATATATTGAGATTATCTTTACGATATTCAGGATATTCTAAATATCTTTAATACTCTGGATATCCTTACCATATCCTGGATATCTATAATATTTTTGATATATTTAATATTCTGAATATCTTTATGATTGACTGTAATTAATTGTATTATATTTTATTACTGGAAATAATCTCCTTGTAAAGCCTATAAACGGGCTCTTGTTTTCCTCATTACATATCATCAAAATATACAGAAGTTCTTTATTCCTCTATCTTAACTAGTTGAGTAATTTTTCCGAAAAAACTAAATCGAGTTTAAGACAAATAAACCTACAATGCATGATCTCAAGAACTTGGCAGCAGAACTCAAGACCTCCAACTTTGGACTCAAGATTGGACTTAGGACTATTAGCCTTGAACTCAATATCCTAGGAGTTGGCTGCCAAAAGTTGATCCAAGGACTCGAGGCCCTAGATGCTCGAGTCTGGCACTAGTGTACAAAGCCTAGGGGCTATGGTCTAGGGTCCAAGCGTCTAGGGCACTAGTTAGGGCACTAGGTCTCATGCCAGGTCTCCTTGTGTCCTAAGTTTAGGCGTTGAGGTGTTCGATATGACCACAAGGTGTCAAGTTTTTATGAGTGAGAGTGTCTTAGCAATTGTGGAGGTCAAGTTAGATTCTTGAAATTGAACATCGATATTTTAAAAGCTTAAATACTTCTTCGAATTTGATTGTAGACTTTTGTTCATCATAAAAAAATATTTTTCATAGGCCAACATGATAGAAAATGAGGAAATATGTTCCAACAGTTAATTTTCCGTAAAACAAATGTACCATTCATGGTTTTGAAAATTTACTCCCACATCTCCCTTCGTAAGAACTTATAGAATCCACTAAATTAAGGGTCCATCTGTTTTATGGAAAATGAATAACTTGGAAAATATTTTCTTAATAGTGATGGTTTGTATTACTTACAAAAATGAATAAACAAAAATTATTATTATTGTCCACGAAAATCTTTAGATATAAATTATTGTCAATAATGAAAACAGTTTATATTGACTAAATATTTCAAGCGATACAAGCAGCCTATGTTTGAAAGATATTTTCTAAATCATTAATTTTTCGTGAAATAAATGGAGCCTAAGAAAACTATGATGAGGTGGTTTAATTATACAATTTTCAAATCCAAGTAGGAAAAACAAAAATCTTATTGTAATTTGATACAAATAAATTAAATAACGAATAACGCTAAGCACAGTAAACTGATGCAAAGACTATTTTCTCTAGTCTCTTCAATGCCTCCTTGAAGCCTTTTCGAACAGAGGGCTCCATTCATCATTTTCCATTGCGCCTGTGTTTTGTTTTGTTTAGTTTTTTAAAAGATAGGATGACATTGCTTTGACAAAAGGCTCCATCCACCCTTTCAAAATTGGCTTGCTAGGTTCTGTGTTTCACTGACCTACCCATGTCCGTTTCTTTTGAATTTTCAGTATGTTATTTTTAAGGACACAAGATTCACTTGGACTAGATGATTTTATAAAATCACAGAATCGTTTGTAGCATTTTCCAAATCTAGTTTTCTTCAAAGAACAACGATTTCACCTACCTATACTTGTTCATTTCCTCTAAATTTTGATATGTTATACCTCAAGAAGTCCTCTACAACTTTTGTTATGAATCTAAGTGAGAGTTTTTAAAACTGTTTTTCCCGAACAGAATACTAGATCGACAGCGACGACGAATAGCAACTAACGGCCTCCCTCTTCCCTTCTTCTCTTGCACGCTCTTCTCTCTCTCTCACTCACTGCCTCTCGGCTCACCCCCTTTCTCTCTCCCTCTCTCCCCCTCACTTCCGAAACCCCTCCCTTGCTCTTGATTAACAATTAATCTCTATTTTTGCATGTAGTGACAAGTATGATCTCCTCAGGCGTTCACTATTCAGTGTATTTGAGTGGGTTTCAAGTCTACCAATAATTCTATTTACATATCCGTCCTCTCTCATCTCCACTTCACTTAATAAAAAAAGATTATAATGAGTTCCAGTTGATAAGAATTCTAAGATTTCCTCTATAAATTTAAGAAAAATTACATATAGTAAAATCGTATCAATATCTTAGTTAAATATCTAATTTAATTTCTATGATATAACAAGAAGATGTGCTGAACTCTTTATGCCACCTCATATTACAATCAGGCTCTCTGTCGATGGTCTGCTCAATATGCTATCTCTTGGAGAATGGCAAGTGATTGGGCTGCTGATATTAAGCAAGACAGTACTGGGAGAAAAAATAACGAAGTTGAGAGGCTTGTTGAAACCCCATGTGAAATATATCATTGGCAGTGGGTAGAATATTTTCCAATGGTGAATCATTGGCATCCTCTTGGGGCTGATTTAGACGAGTTTCCAAGAAGAGTAGCACATGAATCCTCTTTGGGAATTCATCCAGAAGTTGCAGATGTAATCAGGCAAGCCAATTGGGGTCGACCTCTAGCACCGCACAAGAGATGGACAACTAAACCAGATGTTGGCCAGAATATCACTTCTAATGCGATGGCGGAGAGAAAATTGCTGTGCAAACACAAATTTTTACAATCTCCATTTATGAACTTTTAGGTTCATTTATAATGATGTATCGTTTATATTAAAATAAAATGTAAATAATATGATGTGAATATATCCGACTTTAATATTACGATTTATCAAATAATGCATAGGATATAAAAAAATCTCAGGATTCCATATCATATCCTATACAGCCTTATCTTAATTAGAAATTTAAACGACTAAATGTAGCCTTAGTGATTCTGTCGGCCCGAACATAGATTTACAGGCCCACCGTTATTTCTTTTTGGAGCCCAGAAAGAGTAGAGAAAGAAAGGCCACCGAACAAGAAGAGGGAGAGGAGAAAATCTGCTTTCCTTGCAGGTTTTAAGGCGCTGGAGGAAGTTGTCGGCCGTGGCAGAGGTCGGCTGAAGAGAGCTACCGGAGAAGAAGATAAAGAGAGGGGGATTCGGTTTCTGAGGGATGGGCCAGTGAGGTTCGCTGCTGCATTCGCTGGAGGTAGAACGGCCCAGGGAGAAGTAGAGGGAGAGGAGAAGAGGATTATGTTTCTCGTCGGCATTTTTGGAGTCTTCGGGAAGGAAAAGAAACAGAGAGGTTCGCTGAAGCAAAAAGGAAGAGAAGCACAGTGAGCGCGACCTGGGTAGAGGAGGATGATCCAGACGGAGAAGAAAAGCTGGTGAGGCATGCCCCGTGTTCTGTGCCGTAGCTCGTTCTCTTCCCCCACGACGCCAACGACGGGCGCCGTCGATCGCTGGCCAGAGCTGTTTCGCTACCGCGTGATCGGCCATCTCATCCTTATTCCCAGATGTGTGGAGTTTCCCTCGCTTGAGTGGCTTTCATCGACGTGACGGCTCCATCGTCGACAGATCGAGAATCCTTAGTCTTTGTTTTGGAGCAAGGTACGGTCTCATTTCTCTACGGCGAATTTGAATTCTCCTACCGGCTGAGTGTTGTTTGATGATCTGAATATGATTTTAGTTGTTCGTGATAACTTGAAATGAATCCTTCATTTGAGATCTGCATGGAGGCATCCTGTACGAAATATGCTCACAATCTGTTTGATAAAATACCTGAACCAGGCCTGGTAATGTTTTATTAAATGGCTGAATCGGAAACTATGTTGCATCAACTCAGATTGAAGTCGGCTTGGTTAGAATGCGTGATCATTTGTTGCTAGATCGGTGTCTCCACTCATGTCGTCAACATGAGAATTTAGTTTTCTAGATTGTTCATGTCCGTGGTTTGAGTTGAATTCTCGGTACAAATAGAGTGTTCGACATTGTTGCGTATTGGCTTCGATCTTTTTATTGCTTTTCATGTTTCCTTATTCGCGTTCCGATGTTCTGTATGTGTACACGCCGGTGGTGTTCAATGGTGGCCACCGGTGACGTTATTCCAGTGATTAATGGCGGCAACCCGACGATAAGAGGCGGTGAAGAGTGAGCGTCGGGTATGCGTCGGTTACCTGCTGAGAAACGTACATTTCTATTCGTGTGTTTTGGAGTGTTGAGTGCGGTACTGGCAATGGCGGTGTCTCCGGGAAGAAGACCTGTGCAGGATGAAGAAGGGCTTCGGGAGGAAGACGACGTGGAGAAGGAAAAAGTAATTGAAAAAAAATATATATTTAAAAAATAAAAAGAATTAAAAATAACAAAATAATAAAATCAATAAAAAGGAGCAGAAATTTCTGTTTTAATCCGACGCAGGTCAAGTTCGGGTAGACGGATCGGGTCAGCGGGTCGAACAGGGTTTCTTTGACCCTGAATTCCCTCTTCTGTATATAATAATAATAAAAAAAAATCATTTAAAAAGATAAAAAAAGAAAAATGTGCGAAAAATTCTAAACATCATAAAAAAATAATCCAGAAAATTGCGAAATAAATAAAACATTTTCATTCATAAAAAAATATTAAATCATAAAAACCATAAAAACATTAAAAAATCATTAAAATCATTAAAAAAATTAGAAAAGTCGTAAAAAGTCATAAAAATTCAAAAATTTAGAAAAACACAGAAAATGAAAAAATTAAATAAAAAATCCCGAAATTCATAAAAAAAAATATAATAAAATAATAAAAATTTAGAAAAATCATAAAAATTTAGGAAAACTTTGCAAAATCAGAAAAGTTCAGAAAAATTGGAATCCCCTACAAATTTCACTAGTTCTTCGAATAGTTTTTTTTCCCTCTTAAAGACTAAAAATCCTTAAAAGTAAAAAAATCCGAAATTGAACAAGCCTCTAGGACTTTATAATAGGGATTTTTGGATTGCCATTTTCTTTTAGAAACAAAATTAGGGTGCTTGTTTGTTTTTACTTCAAATACACTCGATTGTGCATTTCAATAACTTGAGTGTTATTATTTTTAGAATAGTTAGGGTGAAATCTAAAAATGTTGAATAGTTTGCTATGGCATTAGTTAGCATGTAATCGAGTGATCTCTAGTTGCATATGAAATGAGATATTTTCCTGTATCTCATTAGGTTTTTAGTCAACCTAAATAAACTAGTAGCGACTCCTTACAAAGAAATTTTCTAAATTAATTGAATATGGATTGAATATCCAAACATCACAAGAGATATAGGTTTGGGAGGACCCGAATACCGTTAGCCTAAATTTGACATTATCCCTAAACCCGATTCTCCTCTCTATAGAGGGGTAGGTCGCGACACACGGTATAACCACCACTCATTGTGGTTGCCTTTTACTACGATGATGACGACCTCCGCAGTGAGGTTCGCCTAAACATGACAATGAGTAGTGTAGGGTGGTCGCCTCATTCGAAATGGTAGTAGAGCAACCACCACAATATGGGATGGGTTTGACTTGTGATTGGCGCGGCAATATGTGGCGGTCGCCATCGCCACGGGGCAACCACTGTTAGTTGGTCGCCCGAAGGAAGTTGACAATGACGGTGGTCCATAGTGGCTAGATTTGGCCAACCACACGATCAAGAAAGGAAAATTCTTAGGCGACCTCTAGTTGCCTAAGAGTTGCAAACACTGCTTGGTAGGACTTAAAAGGTCAATGGTCGTCAAGGGTGTGCATGATAATCATTTTATTTATGACCAAATCGATTTTTTATTTTTATTTTTGGAAATAAGTTTGGAACAAAAATTCGTTTGATAATGTAATTTCATTTTTCTATTTCCACAACAAATTTTTAAGTCAAAAATAGATTTGAAGAAGAAATGAAAAGTAAAATTTTTCTACGTTTCTATTTGTGGAACAAAAATAAGAAATAAAAAACTCTTTTCATTGCTTGCCATAGCCGGTTGCCCACTTGCCACCGCCTTCTATCCATCGCTCATCGGTCTTCGTTCGCTACCTGCTCCCTAATGGCCGTGTCTTGCTACTACCTGCTGGTCACCAAGGAGGGAGAAATTTTATATCGCTCTCAAATGAATTTTTGTCTTGAGAACAAAAATTTTGTAATAGAAATTTTGTACTGTTATTAAATGAGTATTTTCACTCAAAAACTCATTTAGGAAATAAAAATTAAAAAAAATCTATTTTTGGCTAAAAATAGGGTCTAAAAATAAAATCATTATTGTTCGCGCCTAAGTGTCGATAGCTATGCATAGCAGCGCCGTGGTGGCATTGCTAAGTGCAGAGCAGAAACCATGGTTTCTATTTTCCTTCCCTTTTTTGGCTCTTTTATCCTTTTTAACTTTTTGATATTTAATATGGGATGACTTTATCCCACCCTCAAGTCAGAACTGCTATCCAATTTTTCATTGGGATATATCCGGATTTTTAGAAATAGTGTAATACTATAGTCTAGATTTGATAGCTAATTACAAAATCGTAATTCAAGAAAATAAATTGTTCAGCAACTTTTCTTGCTATACAAGAGAAATGCAAATAAAAAGGTCCCCAAATGAATATGAACTATATTGTCTCCGAAACTATTATTTCAAGTTATTATGGAAAATTAGATTTACTTAAAATGTTTGTTTTTGTTCGAAACTTAAAAAGTTTAAATATCATGTTAGACCCAAATAAGCAACCAAGAAAGAAACAAATTGATTCTCTTAAAAGCAAACTGATTTTGCAAAGCCAACTCTGAGCAATAATGAAAGAGTTAAGGGGTAAGACAAATGACATCCTAGCTTGATGAATTGACCACTCTTCCAATTCTAACGACACATTTAGGCTAAGCTCCACTAGTTTAGCGTAAGAGTTTAGCTAAAGTTTAGCTAAGTGCGCAAACAATGCGATGTTGCACATGTAAAATCTGCTGCAATGCAGAACCAAAACTCCATCCACAGCTACGCCACCATGAAAGATTCATGTAAGTTTTTACAAAGGGCTCTCCACACCTCGTCTTTACTCTAAGTGCAATCACTTCTCTCTTGGATTTACAAATGGGTTCCTTGTTACTACCACTTAGAATCAGCAGTCAAAAGCTATCACAGATGTGCTCATTTGGCAATGGCTTTTTGCAGGACTATTCTTGAAATATCATACTTGATCGCTGTGAACTTTATATTCAATTTCGGATCTCCAGCGATCGTAAAGTACATACCTGGAAACTCCAAGTTTGCACTGCCTGGTCAAATACAGCGCCCACCCTTGTTTATATGATCTTTGATTTGCAAATTTCCACACTTAGCAGATCTACCTCGTATGATTGTGGAATCTATGTGATTTAGTTATAAGTTTCTGCAACACTTAAGTAAGCTTATCAAATACTTTGGATTCAGTTATCAATGAACAATGTTTTTCAACATTATGAACGTGGTCTGGGTAGTCCCAACGGAAGAAACTCTTGCCCTCCAAAATCACCTGCCAGTGACTAGTATGTCGGACTGTAGACAAGTTAACAATCAAACCACAATCCTACTTAATACTGATTTCAAAAAATCAAACTACTTTCCAAGCAATGAGGGAGCAAGGGAGTGTATAAAAAACAAGCCTTTTGAATATATAGGATCTACATCCAATAGATATATGTCACTATGCTTCATTAACAAGTCTCTTAGCTGAATGCAATTACAGTGGTTTTACTGAGAAAGCACCTCATTACCTAGAAGGAAAAAGAGAGAAAAAACACACGCTCTTATACTACACTCGGTTGTGGAGCATGACCGATCCTAGGATCATAACTCACTTTACAACTTCCCTTTGGTTTCTCTGGTGGTCTCGGTCTTGGGAGGATGGGTGTACTTATCTGTATGGTGCATCAAGAGTAGCCATACATGAGTTATAAGCTCTCCACCTCGCCGCAACAGTTTCGCGTGATACTGAACTTGACAATTATACGCAGCATGGCACAACATCTCCACCCAAATGCTGCTTATGATCTGCCACTTGTTGTTCTTACACTTTAGCGTCGCAACCAATTCCTGCACATCCGACAGCACGTGCCACTTCCTGGTGATTATGGTTCCCATCTGATCCGGGGAGGGTTCAAGCATCTTCCCGTCTGACAACAATGTCCCCGAGGCGTCATTTAGGTCTCTGTACCTGAGAAACGGCTTCAATATGGCGCAAGCATACTCTAATGTGATGTCAGTAGTCGTTAGGGACAACATGTAGGGTCGCAATGCTAGAAGGTATATCATGTAATTGGATAGCAGTTGGCTCTCTTTACGATTTGGAGAATCATGGGGGTCTGAAAGAAGGCAGATTTTCGTTGCTATGTGCCAAATGATGATGCTTTTGTCAAATCTTGTGGAAATGTTTTTTTTCAACACTTCAAGCTCTTCCTGAGTCCACTCCACAGCGCCAATGAGTTCGTGAGCTTCAAGCGTCCAGTTGCCGCGTTCCATGAAGGGCTTTTGGTGTCGGATTGCGTTGAAGTTTACAATATTTTCCACCAGCAATTCCTTGAGATAGCTGGGACATTTCGGGGAAGAGTGAATCCGATATCTTCTAAAGGTCTCTGCTTTTTTGCCCAAGCGTTTGAGGATTGTACGAATGAACCATGGCCACTCTTCGTACAGGCGAGGATCCAACAAGTCGAGTTGCCCGACTGAGTTTGACCACCTTTTCCGCTTCATATATTTTTCAACTAAGAAGTTCAACGGCCTTGTCAACACGGGCCGATTTCTTTGGTGACGGCTCATCTCCACAATGGCCCATGCCGAAAAAGGTTGCAGAACAATTTGGTAACCTTCCAGGGCAGTGACTCCTATCAACAAGGCGTAAGTGTAGGTAATGTACTTGTCTATCAAGAAGGCACTCTTGAAAAGAATGGCGAATCCACACAAGGCTGAAACTAGACAGGTAAAGCTAAAGAAGCGGCAGAAAAGACCGAGCGGTTTATAGAGAATCGGGTGCTTGGTGTAAAGTATGTCATACATGAATCCAAGCTCGACCTCAGTTGTGATGAAGGCTAAATCACGCTCTACAGTTAACCGAAATTCCTCTAGTGATTCCGGGTGGTAGAGCCAGTTTCCAATGTGGGGCTTCAAGCAATTGAACCGATGGTACGCCTTCAAGATGATCTTTTGCTCCATCGACTGTGTGGGGACAGTTTCCTCGAAGATATCGTATGTTGATATGCTCGATCTCTTCCAGTACGCGTTCATGAGGGCCCAAACCGTCACTGCTGATCGAATGATCCCAGCAACAGACAAGGGGAAGTACATGTTAAATATAAAGAACCAGAAGAAGAAGAACTGCAACAGCACGTGATTGAAAAACAATCAACAAAGAAAACAGAGGACTTGGCAATATAGAAAAGATGATCAACGGTGAAGAACTCATGATGAAGATCAGTTTGGATCGACATCAATGAAGGAGACATCTGAAGTAAAGAATGACGTGGATCGCCAAGTTATACACATGTGCTATGTACTGAATTCTGTTAGAAGTAGTCTGTTTTTACATTTGTTTTCAGTTAGTTGTTAGTTTGTAGAAGTTACGTTCTTCATATAACTAGAGTCTTGAGATGAGAAAAATGTACGAAGAAATAGATGCAGAAAAGTTGTAATCAGATAGAGATATAGAGAGAGAGAAGAAGAAGAATCCTCCATGGATATCTTGCGCATCGAGAAGCTGCAGTAGGGTGATCAAAGGCTACTGAAAATCTCAAGTAAGGAAGAACGAGAGGAAGTAGAACAGAGGATCTGTATTCATTGATGTTCTATATACATTGTGTTTCAATGATTCGTTAATACAATGATACATCAAGTATTTCCAGAATTGATTGTTCTGCATTAGATTCAGTTCTCTGTCTTCATCAACTTCTTGCATATCTTCAAATCACCATCCAGTTTGTAAAACTTCTCATGGTATCGAGCCTTGTTGATTCACTTTGTATCAACAAGCATCTTCAAATTCGATATCTTGTCTCAAGTTGAAATCTTGTGACAATGGCAATAAGAACACCAAAGTATCCTTTTCCGATACATGTGAACATCTCGAACTTCATCACAATCAGACTTACCGAAGGAAATTTTCTGCTATGGCTCGGATTCAAAGATTCTGAAAAGCCAAGAGCTATTTGGCTTTATTAATGGTGATATTCCCTCACCTCCTCGTATGCTGCAAAATGGCGAAAGTTGTGAATCTGAACTAGTTAATCCCGACTATACCGGCGGACAAGAACAGATCGAGTTAATATCTTCATGGATTAGTGGAGCTACATTCTTGAAAATATCCTAAGTCTAATAATTGGCTTAGATACATCATTTGAAGTATGGCAGACCCTTCTAAAGCGATTTACACAGAAGTCAATTGCTAGAGAGTTTGAACTCGAGAGGAAATTACAGTCCCGCAAAAGCTTGATCAAACTCTCTCAACCTATCTTAGAGAGTATAAGTCTATATGTGATCGAGTTGAATGCAATAGGCAATTTTGTGGATGAAATAACCAAAATATTTGGTATTACGGAAGGTTTAGGTTCGAATATGAAAATCTTCGAACCACCATATACTGTTTGAAGCCTCAACTTTGATTATGATGAGGTTATTGCTCGGTTAGAAAGGTTTGAATCAAGAATGAAGAACTATTCCAGAAGTCGGTTCAATCCAAATATGGCTTACTTTGGACAGAGACAATTTCAAGTACAGTCTAAAGAAAATCGATGAAGGGTATGTTCCTCAAATCTCTGGATTCATAGCTCAAAGAGGAAATTACGGAGGTGGTCGCAGCTATGGTCGTGGTAGAACTACTAATAATAGAGGTAGAGGTTTTGGTTATCTGAGAGAAATCCAAATTATAGAGGAGAAGCATCAACTCAAGTTCAAGGAGATCAATACCTCGAGACAAAGAAACAACTTGTCTACTTATAATCGGGGATTTCGACCCTATGTCAATCATTCCCAAAGGTACCAGACTACCAAATCTTATCCTTCTCTCTCATTAAATTCGAGTAAAAATCTGCGGGATGAGAAAGACACAAATTCGCTAGATTGGAATGTCAAATATGTAAACGTCCTGGTCATGATGCTCTTCGCTGCTGGTACCGATTTGATAACTCTTATCAAGTAGAAGATGTTCCAGCAGCACTGACAGCAATTCATATTGAAGATCCAAAAGGAAGTGAATGGTACCCTGATACTGGTGCTACAGCCCACATCAGCACTAATCCTGGTATTCTTCATACCCTTACTAAATACCAAGGATCTGATACTGTGATGGTAGGAAATGGATCGTGCTTACCTGTTACACATATTGGTAATACTTGCTTAACTACGAAGGCAATACATTACCATTGAATGATGTTCTTATAGTACCGAAATAAAGAAGAATTTAATTTCAGTTTCAAAGATCACGAGATGACTACCCTTGTTCGTTTTATCTTTGACAAATTTGGTGTTTATGTAAAGGACAACAATACCAAAGTAACAGTCAAGCTCGGAAGGAAGAATAGAGGTCTTTATCAAGTTGATACCGAGACAAGCTGCAGCTTTCTTTACTCAAAGACAGAAAACTGTTGATCAAGACATATGGCATCGAGACTAGCCCATACAAATTCTCAGACAAAGGTGCAACATCTACAACAACGAAGCTGATCAAGTTTAATTCATCTTCTTCTAATGTCTGCGGCGGCTGTCAAATAGCAAAAAGTACAGCTCTATCCTTTCCTTTATCGAGATTCTACATCAAACTTGCCATTAGAAAAGATTCATTGTGACATCGGGGACCTTCTCCAGTCGACTCTTTCCAGAAGTTTAGATACTATGTGATTTTTGTTGACAATTTCTCACGATATAGCCTGGGTGTACCCTATGAAGTTGAAGTCTGAGTTCTATAGTATTTTTGTTCGATTCGAAATTAGTTGAGAAACAAAGTACAATCTTCCAATCAAAATTTTCCAAAGTGATGGAGGAGGGGAATTTATCAGCAATAGATTCGGGGTCATCTACAAACCTGTGGCATAAAACAACAACTCTCATGTCCACATACTCGAACAAAATGGGATTCCGAGAGAAAACATCGTCACATTGTAGAACGGGATTAGCCATGTTGTATCACTCCAAGGTTCCACTGAAATTCTGGGTGGATGCCTTTGCTACAGCAAATTATCTTGTCAATAGGCTTCCAACACCAAAACTACGAGATGGATACACCTTATAACAAGATTCATAATAGTCGGCCACATGAGTATAATCACTTGAGGGTGTTTGGATGTGCTTGTTATCCATGCTTAAGACCCTATGCAAAACACAAATTTGACCCTCGATCACTCACCTGTATTTTTCTGGGATACAAAGTGATCTACATAAAGGATATCGATGTCTTGTACCTACCGATAATCGTATATATATCGGTAGGCATGTGGTTTTTGATGAAACACTTTTTCCTTTCACAAAGAAGGCCATCCATGAATATGGACAAGTACACACCTCTATACGGACAATGGATTGATGAAGTTCGGTTGTTTGAACCTCCAAGTACCGACACAACAATCATTAATTCTACTCATCAGTCAACCATCAAAAGTCAAGTATCATCCTACAATGGATAGTTCTTACAATGAACAGATGTCCCGAGTTACTTCATCGGCACCAATGCGGGATGAACTTATCACGAAGCACAATCGGCACGCATCCTCATCCTCACAACCCGAATCATCGATAATATTAGTCTTGTCCCTGCAGTCCAATCCAAGCCTATCCTCTTCTCAAAACAATCTTGTGGGTCATCATATGCGGACTCGACTCAAAACAGGTATCATCAAACCAAATCCAAAGTATGCTTGTCTAGTTGAGTATAAAGTTCCCATAGAACCAAGATCTCTTAAGTCAGCATTGGCTGATCCAGCCTGGTATAGTGCAATGCAGGAAGAAATGACTGCTCTATATGACAATAACACCTGGACACTAGTTCCACGAACTAACCGGATGAATGTAGTATTTGTAAGTGGGTCTTCAAGACCAAATTAACATCTGCTGGAACTCTAGATAGATTAAAGGCTCGACTAGTAGCTAAAGGCTTTCATCAAGAAGCAGGACTTGATTTTACTGAGACTTTCAGCCCTGTTGTGAAACATGCCACAATTCGCATAGTATTGTCCATAGCTCTAACAAAACAATGGTCAATACATCAACTTGATGTGAAAAATGCCTTTCTTCATGGAGACTTGAATGAAACTGTCTACATGGAACAGCCTCCGGCTTTATACATCCTCAACAATCAAGCCATGTCTGTCTCCTTCACAAATCCTTATATGGTCTTCGACAAGCTCCAAGAGCCTGGTTTGACAAATTCAGTAACTTCCTCCTTGAACTTGGTTTTTAGTCAGCATGTACGGTGATCCCTCTTTATTTGTTCTTCATACCGCATCACATACGGTATTACTCCTACTATATGTCGATGATATCATCTTGACGGGAAGTTCATCTCAACTTCTAACCGTATTAAGTCGAAACTCGGTCTTGAGTTCCATATGAAGGATCTTGGCTCTCTTCACTATTTCTTAGGCATTGAAGCCAAACGCACTCCACAACACTTATTTCTATGCCAAACAAAATATGCTGTTGATTTACTCAACAGAGCTCAAATGACAGATTGTAAACCAATCTCTACACCCTTGCCACCTCGATCAATTCTCATGGACAGTACTAACAATCAGCTCACCGATCTGTTGAGTACTGAAGCACAGTAGGTGGTCTCCAATACTTAACAATCACTCGCCGAGATATAGCTTTTGCCACAAACCTTCTCTGTCAAAAGATGCAACATCCTACGGTGGCAGATTTTCTCCAATTAAAACGAGTCCTTCGATATGTTAAAGGGATTTGTCCACCTTGGCTTCTATCTCCATTCTAGGAGTTCAACAAATCTATATGGCTTCTCGGATCGGGGCGGGATGCCCTATCACTCGCCGATCTACTACGGGTTTTGCACTTTTCTTGGATCTAATTTGCTATCTTGGTCAGCCAAGAAACAATCTACTGTTTCAAGGTCCTCCACGAAGGCCGAATATCGAGCACTAGCTTCTACCACGGTGAACTCACTTGGATCAGCTTTGTATTACGTGATATTGGTATTCCTCTTCCAGCAGCCACCACTTTATTCTGTGACAACAGATCAGCCATTTCTCTCACAGCAAATCCCATCTTACATGCTCGTACCAAACACATTGAAATTGACTTTCACTTTGTTCGTGAAAAGGTGTCTTCTGGTTCATTTCAAGTCTACCATATTCCCAGTCATCTTCAATTAGCTGACATTTTCACTAAACCTATCTCCCGATCAGCTCATCTGTCTATTCGCACCAAATTGGGAATGGGATCTTTCACCCTTCCCAATTTGCGGGGGAATGTTAAATATAAAGAACCAGAAGAAGAAGAACTGCAACAGCACGTGATTGAAAAACAATCAACAAAGAAAACGAGAGGACTTGGCAATATAGAAAAGATGATCAACGGTGAAGAACTCATGATGAAGATCAGTTTGGATCGACATCAATGAAGGAGACATCGAAGTAAAGAATGACGTGGATCGCCAAGTTATACACATGTGCTATGTACTTGAATTTCTGTTAGAAGTAGTCTGTTTTTACATTTGTTTTCAGTTAGTTGTTAGTTTGTAGAAGTTCTGTTCTTCATATAACTAGAGTCTTGAGATGAGAAAAATGTACGAAGAAATAGATGCAGAAAAGTTGTAATCAGATAGAGATATAGAGAGAGAGAAGAAGAAGAATCCTCCATGGATATCTTGCGCATCAGAGAAGCTGCAGTAGGGTGATCAAAGGCTACTGAAAATCTCAAGTAAGGAAGAACAGAGGAAGTAGAACAGAGGATCTGTATTCATTGATGTTCTATATACATTGTGTTTCAATGATTCGTTAATACAATGATACATCAAGTATTTCCAGAATTGATTGTTCTGCATTAGATTCAGTTCTCTGTCTTCATCTGCTTACTGCATATCTTCAAATCACCATCCAGTTTGTAAAACTTCTCAGTACAACAATGGGACGGGGGATGAGCTGTCCCAGCAGCGAATCAGGATCCAGACAACGAAAATGACCGTGATGAATAGATTCAGCATCTGTCGGACACTGAGCCGGTTGTCCTCGACCGAATATGCAATTATGGAGTCCGGGTTCCCAAGCAGCATCAAAAGCAACGGTGCCAGCAACCCCTTGAGCTCGGTAATGTGATCGGGTCGACCAGGATTGTCAATCTGGACAACAGTGAGCTTGCCAAGGGCAATGGTTGCGAAGTAAGAGGAAAGCAGGTAGGCGGCGAGGATGACGTGTCTGATGACGATTGAGGTCTTGTACCTCCGGCGGCTGCCGAGGATGGCGAGGATGATCTGGCAAAGGAGGCTCATGGTGGCCAGCCATTGGATGCTCCATGCTTCCCATAAATCTTTCGACAAAGGCCATTGTGTAGTGACTATGGATGGTATCAGATCGAACGACTTCATGGGGACGTGATGTCTTCTGCTGCTCTCTGAGAAACAACAACGCAAGCAGAATTAATAACGATGAGAATGGATAAACCGCCTTGGACTCATTCTGTAAGAATTAAACACAAATCTCTAAATTTCTTGTTGCGTTCATTCAATATGATCAGTAAAATTTTGGGATCCTAATACTGCTCTAATTCTTCCATTTCATTGAATGAGATTAATTACACCTTGCTGTCCTGCATAAGCGAAGCCCACTTAAAAAGGAGAAAGAAATTTCAGAAGTCTATAAGAAATGCTAGGTGCTAGTTTTGCTAAAACAGATCTACGAAATTGATATATTCAATGAAATGGCTAATAGCAGAAGGACATTTAAAGAAGCTGACATATATTCAAACAGCCAACTACTGATTACCGCATTACTTAACAGACCAATTATATAAACCAGTTCAGTTCACCAAGCATTTCCGAAACATCAATATGAGATCATCTACACACTGCTAAAACAGAATAGTCCACAGAGACAAATGAAACTAATGACAAGATCATAATTTCTCTGGAAAAATAAAGGAAGTACAAAGTGTTCTGGCAAGAAACCGAAACCTTACTATGCCGTAGGGCTCCCAAGAAGCTGACGAATTAGATTCTTGCTACTAATAGAAACGGCACTGAGTGTGTCTGCGTTCCTAACACTTGTGGGCAAGCTTAGTTAAATTCAGTTCCGAAGAGACAATACGAGGGATCATAGAAAGACAGAAAGCAGAGAATTGATTACTTACTTGTAACTTTAATCTGTACTTCCTTTTCTACTTGTTCGGCTTTCGCCAGCGCAAAAGTAGGTGTAAGATTTTTAACTTTACTTTATTCGTTGGATCAATTCTCGAGGGGTGAAGCAGCGTGCTTCTTGCACTCGATTGTATGCTCTGCCGAGAGTATGCCAAGAATTAAATCTTAAACTTTTTGAGATAAATGACACTGCAAGGACTTAAATTATTGCGATTCATGCGATCTAATCCCTAAACTTCCAATTTGTTAGTAAAGTCTCTCAACTTCCCATAACAGGATCAATTAATTATTCAGTATTATTTACAAGTCTTCATAGTCACACTATTGTTTGGATTTTGAAACATCTTTTCATTTTAATTCATTTATTAAACCAAACCATAATAAGGTAACATTTCTTTTCACTTGTTATCTTTGGTAGTTATAAGTATTACAACAGCGACATTTAAGTATATTTTAGCTTATGATCTCCAAAATAGATTAAGTAGAACCTCGTTTACGTCAATCCCTCTCTCCAGCTGCCATTTCCCGTAATTATCATTTTCTTTTTTAGTTTTTTTGACATTAATCTTCATACTTCCACCTCACAGAACTTCCGAAGGTCCTTCTGTGCTCCCAATAGTACTTCCTATATCTTGCATACACCCATACTCCAAACGATATCCGCATCAAAAGTTAACATTTTACAACAATGCACAGACATAAAATTAAAATGACCTTACGTCACTTTATTTGTTGAATTTGTATTCTACAAAGCATGAAGAGTTGTCACTGCACTCTGCTTGCTTAGGCGCTTAGCTGATTGCGGCAACAAACCTCAACTCTACTGATTCGCAGTGACAGAATGCTCGGGTGTTGGGATCGTCGGATCCCCAAAAAACCGGATTCGGCACTAAACCGAACTCCTAAATCATATGCGGAAGATAAGCCCGGGAATCGTCACGTATCACCGATCGAAAAGCACACCACGGATTCGAGCGTACCTTGTTAGCCACAGATTAGACACCGACGTCGATAAGAGGAAGATAAATCAGTCCAGTTCGATCCGATGTCGAAAGAATCGCCGTTGAATGGAAGATGGCGTCGCTTCTTGGAGAGAGAGAATTTTGGACGAAAAGGAGAACGTACGTTGTAAATGCCAAGAGGTGTCATCTCCTTCTCTCTCATCCCTTTTATACCTTTCCCTTCCACGGGCCTTATTCCCATGGGCCGGACTTTTAGGCCCATCGCGGCCGGGCCAGCTTAGGCCCATTTATTAAATCCATCATCTCCCACTCGCACATGGTGGACCAAAACCAACATGGGCGGATAGGCCCAAGCGAGGCCCATCAACTGAAAATTCCTCTTTTCCTCTTTCAACATTCATACCGGTGAATAATCCGTGCGACCAGCATACTTTGAGAGCTCGTTGCTATACATCTGTTAGGAATATATAGCAGCTCATATTGGGCATCATTTTCCGAGTAAATTTAGTATGCAGTACCCTAGATCGATCGATCACATTTATATCTCTCTTAATCTCATTTAAACAATGATATATTTATTGTATTCACAATTATGATTATCCCAAAGACAGTCATAATTGGTCGACTGTGAATACAAAACCACAATGTGATTCTACAAATCCGATCTTCCTCTTTCCTTCAAACTCTCAATTTCAGTTCAACTTGCTTTTCTAGAAATGTCCCATTAGATCGAATCAACTCATGACCATTGGCAACATTCTAAGATAGCAAACACTAAATAGAAATCTTGATAATAAGTAAGAGTCATGAGGGCACTAAAATTGAGGAACTCTATTCCTCAAGAGTCTCACACGTCATAAAAGTTGAGATCAAACTTTTGTCACTCTTATAGGTCGTCTAATGCATACGTAGTATGAAATACGTATTACGGTATTAACTCCTTTCCCATGGAGCGTATGTCTTCACCATCAATACCGTACAGATGATAGTTCGGACATACCCAATGTCTAACTTGAGTTCATGTATTGACTCATTCATAAAAATTCATCGAACTCGCATCGGCATCTTAGACAGATAAAGTAAAATGTGTTGGTTATTTTACTTTCGGACATCGTGTGTACTATGTCCTCATCTTAACACTCAGTTAAGGCGACATACGTATTTTAAGCTTGAGTTCTCGATTATCACTTAGATAATAAGCTTAAAAACAGTCTCATCTCTATCTATCACATAGTAAATAGAGGCGATTACCCGTGTGAGTGGGCTAATCTCTTATCTGTCCGACATACTTTCTCAACATAATATAATGCACTAAGCATTAAGATGCATAAAGATCAAACAAAGATACATAGGCATTAATAATGAAACAACACTAGTTCATACATGTGAACAACTCGGGGAAATTACAATCCGGTACATCAAACTCTACGCAATCCTAGAGATTTTACATGACCACAAAACACATCTCTAGGTATTGGCTTTGTCATAGGATCTGCTACCATTCTATGCGTAGATATGTACTGCAGGTTCACATCCTTTCGTGCAACTATATCTTTTACAAAGTTATACTTGGTATCTATATATTTGGTCTTGCCATGATATTTTGGATCTTTAGTGTACGCTATAGCTGCTTGGCTATCACAATTAACTAATAATGGATTTGCAGCTTTCTCAATAACACTTAAATGATCCAAAAAATCTCTTAAGCCAAACTCCTTCTTGTATTACTGCTGATAATGCCACGAACTCAGCTTCCATCGTGGATAAGGCTATACACATTTGTTTCTTACTGCTCCAACATATGGTGCCAGTATTCAATAAGGAAACAAACCTAGAGGTAGATTTCCTTTCATCTAAACCTCATTCCTAATCAATTTCAGAATAGCCTTTGAGTCGCAGATCCTTTCCTTGATAACTCATCGTATAATCAGCAGTTCCCTTTAGATACCTCGGTATTCTCTTAACGGCTTTCCAATGTCTTTGGACTGGATTGGATTGATACACTGCTCACCATTCCAACTGCAAAACATATGTCGGGTCTTGTACACATCATAGCGTACATCAAGCTCCCAACTGCACTTGCATAAGGAACATGTTTCATTTGTTCCTTTTCTCGTGGAGTCCTCGGACACAGTCTATGGCTCAATCCTTCACCTTTTGCAATAGGAGTGTCTATGGGTTTACAATCTTGCATACGAAATCGTTCAAGAACTTTATTTATATATGTTTCTAGCGAAAGAGACAACGATCTCTTGAACGATCTCTTGAAATCTTAACTCCAAGAATGTATGCAGCCTCACCCATATCCTTCATCTCAAAGTTGGAAGACAACCAACTCTTGACGGTATGAACAAACTCCATATTGCTTCCGGCAATCGAGTATATCATCAACATATAATGATATGATCACAAATTGATCCTTGGATTTTTTTTTGATATATACGCAATGATCCTCATCAATCATTGTAAAATCATATGCCATTATGGCATTATGAAAACGTATATACCATTGTCTCGATGACTGCTTAAGGCCGTATATCGATCTCAAAAGTCGACATATCTTTTCTTCTTGGCCTTTCACTATGAAACCAGTAGATTGTTCCATGTAGATTTCTTCCTCTAATTCTCCATTGAGGAAAGCAGTCTTTACATCCATCGATGTAACTCAAGATCCATACTAGATACTATTGCCGAATAATGCGAATTGAGGTAAATCTCACTACAGGAGAAAACGTATCTTCATAATCAATTCCTTCCTGTTGATTATACCCCTTCGCAACAAGGCGAGCCTTATGCCTTTCTATCGAGCCATCAACCTTTCGCTTTATTTTGAGAACACACTTGTTCGCAATAGCTCTGCGTCCTTTTGGAAGATCAACCGGTTCCCGGACTTGGTTTGATTTCATTGACTCCATTTCCTCTTCCATTGCATGAATCCATTTTTTCCTTACTAGGGCAATTGAGCCTCATTAATATTTCTAGGCTCATCCTCATCTTGTGGAGCAACCATAAAAGTTTCCCCTTCAATGTCAAAAACGTCGACGGGGAATACTTTGGTGACTTGTTCGCCGTATGGGAGTTTGTGCTCTTTGCACATCATTCCCCATTATGCTCCCACTGGGATTAGATAATGATGTCGTCTCATCATGTGGTTGCAATTGAGAATGAGTCGAATTCAATTCATCACTTCTCATATTACTCCCACTTGGACGAACTCCACTAAGATCATTATCTTGATCCGAGGTTTCAAATAGGGTGTTGTCTTCCCCTATTTCGCCCTTCTTAGGAAATTCATCCTCTAAGAATGTGACATCTCGTGATTCAAATTCAGTTATACTCCCACTTTCCTGCTCACCTATGAACACATACCCTTTTGAGTGTTCGGAGTATCTTATGAAAATACTCTTTTTGCCTCGGGACCCAATTTCCCAAACTTGTGAGAGGATTCAAATGTATAGGCAGCACAACCCCATGACTTAAGAAAACTTAAGTCTGGTTTTCTACCTGTCCATAACTCATATGGAGTGGAAGCAACTGATTTGGAAGGCACACGGTTAAGTATATAGGCAGCAGATAACAACGCATCGCTCCAAAAGGTGATAGGCAAGTTAGCATGTGCCATTATGAACCTAACCATTTCTAGTAGGGTTCTGTTTCTTCTCTCTGCAACACCATTTTGTTGAGGAGTATATGGAATATATAACTGTCTTTCTATTCCTTTTTCATCACATAATGTTCTGAACTCATCAGATAAATATTCTCGTCCTCGATCGGATCTCAATACTTTTATTTTCTTGTCTAATTGATTCTCTATCAGGTTCATAAACCTTTTGAAACAACTTATTGCTTCAGATTTGTGAGAAATCAAATAGACATATTGAATCGAGTATAATCATCTATGAAAGTGATGAAATAAACAGCCCCATGCCTTCCTCTCACATTCATTGGACCACGAGACATCGAGGAATGGATTAAATGTAGAGGAAATTCAGCTCTTTTACCTTTTCCAAATGGTTTCCTTGTCGTTTTCCCTTCTAGGCAATGCTTACTGAGATGGGCAAATCGACTTTTTCAATATTGCCTAACAAGCCCTCTTTGGCCTAGTCTTTTCATACGTTTGTTGGCCAATGTGACCAAGTCTAGCATGCCATACTTTCACATCATTATCATATGAATTAGGAGACGTGAGAAGGGAATAACAAACATTTGTATTAACATAATCAATATTTAATACAATGAAACCATCCAGAAAATAACCATGACCATAGTAGTTTGTATCCAAATACAAATCTACACCTTTATTATGGAAGTTCACATTAAAACCTAATTTAACCAACACTAAAACAGACACTAAATTCCGACGAATCTCCGGAGCATACAACACATCATGAAGGAACAAGGTGCGTCCACCACGCATATTCAGTTGGCATGTGCCAATTCCTTTCACTTCAGCTTTGGAGTTGTTTCCCACATAAATCCACTTAGTTCCAGTTGGTACTCGTCGGAATTCCACGAAGGATCCTCTATCCTTCGCTACATGGTCTGTCGCTCCTGAATCCACAGTCCACAGAGGATTAGATTCAGTCAAGAATACAGAACTTGACACATATGCAAAGTTCCCAATTGTACCAAGGGTGTGTACCTTCTTTGGCTCGCGACAATTGCGGGCATAGTGACCCTTCTGGTCACAGTTGTAACACTTCACCCTTGAGATATTCTTCACATGGGGACGTTTTCCTCTCTTTTGTTGGTTAATTCTTGGTTTCTTGCAAGAAGGACTTGATCCCTTGCATTTCCACATATTGAACGAATCAATGCGCTTGCGCTTAGAGCATGAAGCCCCTTCTGAGCTAACAGCAACACAGAAAATATCTGTTTCCTGCTCTAATGCCTTGAGGCGATTATCAGCTAGCTCAATGTGGCGCATAGCATCCTCTAGATCTTCCATAACATGGTCAAGAGCTATTAGTGTTTTTTGCTTTTTCAGCACATATTGAATTTTCATTTGCCAAAATTCATAGTTGTCACCATTGAGCTTTTCACCTTTGTTCAGCTCGGCAACTATGCTCTTTGTGGCTGAAGCCATTGATCTGAACACATCAGACATATATGCACGAGTTATTAATGCCTATCACTTATGCATCTATTTTGCACAAACCCATCATATTAATTAACAATTTTAAGTAAGGTTTTAGAATCAAAAGGTCACTGTGTTTCCAATCATCCTCCAAAAATCCTAACTTAAAACTATCATTAATATGATTGTCATATGCAAAATCAATTCTATGAAGCTACATGAAACTTCTATTATTACCCCTGACTAACTACCCACTGACAACCAAGCAATTAGAAAGTGACAGATAATTGACATACAATAATATGATAATACTTTCAGTTAATACAACAAACATATAGGTCGTTACAATAACAACAATCGGGTAGATAACATTACATAGGATGTTCACATAGCACACTCAACAAAAAAACAGCTAATACATTTTACAAATAACCTTCACACGGTAGGAAAGATCCTCTTTTGGTCAATTTCTTGACCTTTTCCCTTGCAACAATGCAGTAATATTCGTTTACAAAATCTATCACAATTTTCTTATATGAAGCAGCACCGTTGACATCTCATATGCGATTCAACACATCTTGCCATTTTGATGGAAGAGTGTTAATGAAAAATCGCACAATCTCTGACTGCGACATGGGATGACCATTCCATATGACCTGTTGAATCTTCCCGTTGATTTCAAGAACATGATCAATTAAGTCACCTTTCTCCCATCGATAATCAGTCAACTCAGCTATCAACTTAGAAAGCTTTGCCTTTTGTTTATCGGTAATCACGCGAATAGGCGTACGTAATTGAAGGGGAGGCATTATTCCTGCAACAAATGCAGAACAATATTGGATTACATATAATCCACATAGACATAATTGAAAAAAAAAGAAACAAATTCCTTTTTCTTTTTTTCTTTTTTCTTTTTTTTTTTTTTCGGGTCAACGGTCAACGGTCGGTCAACGGTCAACGGTCAAGTCAACGGTCAACGGTCGCGGTCAAACGGTCAAGTCAACGGTCAAGTCAACGGTCGGGCCGGTCGCCCGGTCGGACCGGTCTGCCGGTCGTCCGGTCGGACCGGTCTGCCGGTCGGGCCGGTCGGACGAACCGACCGACACGTGCCCGGCGCGTGCGGGATGACGTCACGATGACGTCATCCGGCACATGCGTGGCACGCGCGGGGAGCCGAACGACGCGCCGTTTGGCAGGCGCGTGCATCGCACGCGCTGGGCCGAAACGGCGCGCCGTTTCGCTCGCGCGTGCGTCGCACGCGCCCGAGCCGAAGCGGTGCGTTCGACGCACCGTTTCGCGCGCGCGTGCGTTGCACGCGCTGGGCGAAACGGTGCGTTTCGTGCTGGGGAGCCGAGTCGACGCGTGCAACGCACGCGCCGATGACCCCCGCGCGTTCCGGCCGCGCGTGGCGGCGCGTCCGGCGGCCTCCGGCGGCGCGCGACACGTCGCCGGACTCGTCTCGACGTCGCCTTCCTCCCTATGCCATCAGATTTTGGTTTCGACTTACGAAAAATCAAAAAAATATGCGAACAACTCTCGGGTGTCGAGATTCCTTGCCCCGATCCGTACGGCCGAAGTTCATTTGCGAAAAAATCAATCATAAAATATCATACAAGTCGGGAAAACGCTAACACGGGCTCTGATACCAATGTTGGGATCGTCGGATCCCCAAAAAACCGGATTCGGCACTAAACCGAACCCCTAAATCATATGCGGAAGATAAGCCCGGGAATCGTCACGTATCACCGATCGAAAAGCACACCACGGATTCGAGCGTACCTTGTTAGCCACAGATTAGACACCGACGTCGATAAGAGGAAGATAAATCAGTCCAGTTCGATCCGATGTCGAAAGAATCGCCGTTGAATGGAAGATGGCGTCTCTTCTTGGAGAGAGAGAATTTTGGACGAAAAGGAGAACGTACGTTGTAAATGCCAAGAGGTGTCATCTCCTTCTTTCTCATCCCTTTTATACCTTTCCCTTCCACGGGCCTTATTCCCATGGGCCGGACTTTTAGGCCCATCGCGGCCGGGCCAGCTTAGGCCCATTTATTAAATCCATCATCGGGAAACACGTCTCGACGTATGACAATTAGAGGCTGCTCTAACATCACAAACCTTGGGTCTTGATCAAATTGCTGGGAGACTTCAGGTCCGCTCCTGGAAATATTGACCTGACTGGTCAATAATATTACGTAAGGAAATTATTTTCAAGAAAAATATTTCAATTTTCTTGTGTTCGGTCATTACCGGAAGTTTCGTGTCGACAACCTTTAGAACGTGATTTGGACAAATAAACGCAGGTCCAGAGCATGATATTGGGACCTTGGCAGCAAGACTAGGGATCTCAAACCTTGTACCTAGTATCCAGGTGCCCAGACCCAGACCCCGACCCCACCCCGAGGCCCCAACTCAAGATCCTAGGGGTCAGCCACTGGAGCCCGATCCAAGAACCCGTGGCCCTGGATGCCCTGGATGCTTGAATCTCGCCCCTGGTGTCCAAAATCTACGTACTTGGGTTCAAAGAGTGAGTGTCTGGGGTGTGGTGCAGGAGATGGGGTGTCCACTTTCCTTAAGGTCTCGATTATTTTACGAAATTCCAATTTTACAAATTTAGTGACTTTTACTCGAAATTTCCATGTAGTTATTCTGATTAATTTTCACTAAAAATTGCTAATGTGAAAGTATGCCATATAGAATGACCGGCAATGACTAGATACGTCAGCAATTTTCAACGAATTGATGGAAAGACTACATTAGAATTTCGCATAAAGGTTTAGAACTATATTGGCAAAATTGAAAAGTTATGATAAATAAGCGTCCGTATAATACATTTGGGAATGACTGAATAATTTTTCCTAGAAAACTTAAATTGCATTTGAGATAAATAAACCTACAAGGCACAATCTCATGAACTTGGAAGTCGGACTCAGGACCTTGAGCCTTGGACTTAGGATTAGACCCAGACCGTGAGCCCCAAACTCAAAATCCCAGGTTTTGGACGCTGGAGGTCAATCCAAGGACTCATGGCCCTAGATGCTCAACTCTAGCCCCGATGTCCTCTAGGGCACTGGTTAGGCCGCAAGGTCTCATTTCAAGCCCCCTTAAAGTCCTAAGTTTTGGCATTGGGGTGTCTGATGTGATTGCAAGGCCTCGAGTTTTTATGAGATAGAGAGTCTGAACAGATGTGGAGGGCAAGTTAGATTCTTGAAAATGAATATCAATCGTTTGAAAGTATAAATCTTTTTTTTTTTTAATTTATATATAGATATTTGTTCATTGTGAATTTTTTTTTTTTTTCGTTAGCTCATTTCGAAAGTGATGCCAATATGCTCCAATAGTTAGTTTTCCATAAAACAAATGTATCCTTTGTGATTTTAAAAATTTACTCCGAGGCCTCCTATAAGAACTTATAGAATCAACTAAATTAAGAAGACTATGATGAGGTGACTTAATTATACAATTTTCAAATCCAAGTAGAAAAGAAATAGCTTCGAGTAATTTGATATAAACAATAATTAATGAATAATAGTAGTATGATAATGTTTTACTAAAATAACAATTAAGGACATGCTTTGTTTGTTTTGCCGAAGTTGCGACATTTCCAGAAAATATTTTTTCAGGAAAATGGTAATATTTTCTAATATTTGTACGAAATCAATTTTCTTATTTAAGCATAAATTTTCCATGAACAAAGTATGATAATGTTTTTACTACAATTAATCTAAGGACATGTCCCGTTTGTTTCACTAAAAATATGATATTGCTAGAAAATTACAATATTTTCTTTTATTTGGCTCAAATCATTTTCCTTAAGGCAAATAATATTTTCTCCTGTCTCTTCAATGCCTCCTTGTAGCCCTTTTTGACGAAGGAGCTCCATCCACCATTCCCCATTGCTTTTTTTTTTCTTTTTATAGGATGACATTGCTTTGACAAAAGGCTCCATCGACCCTTTCAAATTGGCCTGCTGAGCTCTTTGGCTATTCATATTTGAGTGGGTTTCAAGCAATAAGTCTTTTTACGCATCTGTCCTCTCGCATCTTCAGTCTACTAATTAAAAAAAGAAAAGTTAATAACGAGTATGAGTCAATAAGATCTCTAAATTATTGTCGATATTTCCTCTGTAAATAAAAATATTACGTATAGTAAAATCCTGTCAATATCTAAGTTAAATATCTAAGTTAATCTAAGTTAATTTCTGTGATATAATTAGAAGATTTGCTGAACTCTTTATGCACCTCAAATTGCAGTCAGGTTCTCTGTTGATAGTTTGGTCAAAATGCTATCTCTTGGTGAATAATAAGTGTTTGGGATGCTGTTATTAAGCAAGACAGTACTTATACTTGGAGAAAAAAGAAGAAGTCGAGAGGCTTATTGGAACCACGTGGCTTATTGAAAAATGACTGTACTTATACTATATTATTGGCAATGACTAGTGTACTTTCCAATGGTGAATCATTGGCATCCTCTCGGGGTTCATTAGACAATTTTTCATAAATCCTCTATGGGAATTCATCCAGAAGTGGCAGATGTAATCAGACGCGCCAATTGGGGTCAGCCTCTAGCAAGATCAGAGTATCCATTCAGCATTCAGCATCCAACCTGCATTAGCAGACAACCACAGACATGGAAGACAACCATTTTATTCTCTGGCTTTGGTGATGTAATATGTCACCCCGCTGCTATAAAGTGCCAAACGTGTCTTGACATAGACTTACGTGGCTTCTCGAACATTTGCTCTATTTTATTGCGCCAGTGAACTCTTCACAAAACGAGGGAGGGGTGTACTGACACGTGTGTGCTATGCAATAAATAGGGGAAAATTCCTCAATTAGTCTTAAACCTATCCTACAGCCAATTCAGCCTTAAACATTTTAATTTTACAAATTTAGTGGTAACCCTTGATCCGAAATTTCAATGCAATCCTTCTAATTAATTTTCATCAGAAATTTCCAATACGACAATCTAGTCATCACTAACCATCTTACATGGCATATCACCACATTAGCAATTTTTATCGAAAATTAGCCGGAAGGGCTATATTGGAATTTCGCATAAAAACTTAAAATTAAATTAGTAAAATTAAAAAGTTTATGATTGCATGAGGACATCTAAAGAAGCTGCCTCATATTCAAACACCCAACTACCTATTACCGTTGTTAAATGGTGGTACATTTTCGGAAAATCCTGGAACACACTAGAGAAGTCTTCGTGCCTGAAAAACACGTTGCCTTCATTTGCAAGCATCTTGCTTCATCAAATGCCAGCTATTAATGACCTAGGCGGTGAAGAAAAGTCCAAAAGTATTGCTGGAAATGTGCTATCCAAGTCAGTGTAAGAGGAGTCTAAGTTAATGTCAAAGTCGGTCAAGGCTTAGGCAGTGAAGAATTGTTAACGTGTCCAAGTTGAAGATTTGTTGGTGATTCTTCTTATAGTCCGCAACAAAGGAGTTGTCTAGATTCTAAGTTGTTAATATCCAGCTGTATTATTGCTATGGCGGTGGAATTTACTGTAATGTTGAATCGGTGAACTCTCCTATAATTAGAGAGGTGGACGTCCAATCTTGAGAATCAGACCAACTACCTAACCTCGTCTCCTTTCTTTTGTAGTACCAACTCATAATAGAAGCCTTTCTTTGTTCCCTTGTGCTCTCTTGCTATATTCCACATACACAAATACAAACTTGGACACGCTTCCACAAAATCCAACAATTGCATTACTTAAAAGACCGATTATGCAAACCAGTTCAGTACACCAAGCGTTTTCCAAACATCAAATATGAGATCATGGACACACACATTTTTTATTTTGCTGAACCGATCATCGACACACTGCTAAAACAGAATAAATGTTCAGAGACAAATGAAACTAATGACAAGATCATGAATTTTCTGGAAAAATAACGGAAGTACAAATTGGTCTGGCAAGAAACCGAAACCTTACTCTGCTGTGTGACCCTCAAGAAGCTGACGAATTAGCTTCTTGCTAATAATAGAAATGGCACTTGAGGGTGTCTGTGTTCCCAACACTTGTGGGGAAGCTTACTTAAATTCGATTCTGAGGAGATAATGAGAGGGATTATAATAACACAAAGAAAGCAGTGATTTGATTACTTACTTGTAACTTTAATAAGTGATTCTTTATCTCTTTGTTCGGCTTTCACCAGCGACATACCAGATGTAAGATTTTTAATTTAACACTGTTCGTTGGATCGATTCTCGAGGAGTGTAAACTTTACTGAGAGTATGCAAAGAATTCACCTTGCATCTTTTTAGATAAAAGATACCACATGAACTTAAACTATTGCAATTTATGTAATCTAGGCGTCAATCCCTCTCTCCAGCTCCCATTCCCTGTGAATCATCTTTTTTTTTCTTTAGTTTTTTTTACATTAATCTTCATAGCTGCACATCACATACCTTCCAAAAATCCCTCTGTTCTCTTAACACCACCACCAATAACTTGCGTCTAGCCATAAATCAAACAATGTCCGCATCAAAAGTTAATAGAATACAACAATGCACGGACATAAATCTAAAATGACCTACATCATTTTATTTCTTCAATTTATGTTCTACAAAGCATTCAAAGTTGGGGAAAATTATCAAAAGTCTTAAACCTATTACACTTTTGCTAGTTCAGTCATGAACTTTTCCATTTTACCAATTAAGTCCTAAACATTTTCAACTTTTGTCAATTGAATTTATCTAACCAACTTTGCTAGAAATCACTAACGCTAACACTAGCTGTCCTTCGTGGCACAGCTAGTGCAGACATAGATAATTTTCTTAATTTTTCCAACAAATGTCTGATTTTATAATTTTTTATATCTTTTTTTCTTTTTTCTTCTTCCTGTCATTTCCTATTTTTATCAAGATCGTTGGCCAACCCTCGCCGGTCACGGGCAAGGGCCGTGGGTGAGGGCTTTGCGACCCTTGTGAGGGTCTTGACCTTCACCCGCGGCCTCACCTTGTAATGCTCGTTGTTGGAGAAAACTTCCTTATTTATTTTGAAGTTGACAAAACATTTCCATCAGTCTAGTTTGAAGACTCATAGACTCTATCGTCAAAGTCTAAGGACCTCCAGACTCAAGATTCAAAGTCTACCCTCACTAATAGTTTCCAGACCGACGAAGAGAAGACTTATCTAGATGCAAGTATATTCTTAAGGTTTTGGTTCGTACGGTTGAAGAAGATCTCACAACTAGAGATAGCACCTCGTGATCAATTATTCTTATTGAAATCAATTTGGATAATTAGATCTGTTGATTGGCAAAGTATACTTGGAAGATTCTACTTATAGAAACCTAGATCTTGATTGTATGGGCAAGCAAGATTGGTGGTGTGACATCCTGAAATTCAAGCCCTATAAGGGATGAATGAATGTGAATTTTTCAATGCATTGTTGGTTGATTTCACTCGGAATTTATCACTCCTGAGATACTGACCTTGAGGGGAAATGTTAATGAGGACAGAACTCGTACGACTAAAGGACTTGACCTGGGAAAACGACTTGACCGTGAGACTTACATGAGGACAATCCTGTAGATAAATAGGCTGATTCTAAGGATGACTAGAAGTCGATTTCGTGGACAGAACATAATGGAACGACGGGTGATTCCGTTTACCATTATCAAACCCGCAAACGACCTTAGGTCAATCCTCAGTGATTGTGTACTTTGAAATAAGAATCCATCATCCATAATTTCATGCAGTCAAGGACGTCCATGTGTCGAGATGTCTTGAACATGGTTTGACACGAGTTGATCACACGGGAATCCTTGGAGCCGCCCGTCAGTTTGAGTTGTACCCAAAATGGCATTGGGCAAAATTTACATGGCATGAGAACTAACGTTTGGGCTTCGAATTATCGGGAATGTCCAAGACAGACATTAAATGAAGCTGCCTCAATAGTCGATAGAGCCAGTGAAGCCGAGCAATTGGAAAAGGGATTTTCGGATCGAGAAAGTAAGCTCGTGAGGACGTGGCCTAGGCCAAGCTAGTATGGGCCTAAGACAATCAAATGAGCCATTGGGCCTAAACCAACTATTCATCTTCTAAACCCATGGACCAAATCTTAGCCATTTCAAGCCCAATCAATTTCTAAGCCCACTTCTATTCATGGCCAAGCCCAATTCCTAGGCCCATCCACCAATTTCAGCCCAAGGTTAGATTGGTAAATTGGTGCAAGGTGAAATGACTATTTTGCCCCCAAAAGCAAGTGGATAAGGGCAAAGAAGGAGAGAGAAAATAATGATGTCATGCATGGGGACTTGAAGCCAGCCTTAAATGGCTTTGATGAGGCCTTCACATCCCTCACTTCACTCTCTCTTCTCTCCTCATTCGGCTCTCCCTCGACGGAGCTCTCTCTCTCCCGTTCTCCTTCCTCCAGTTTTGCTCCTGCAGACCTTCCTCCAAAGATCCGAGTTGATTGTTGACTCTCTTGATAAATCAGCTTTCGTGCCACCCACAATTGTCTTCAGGAGATCCAGACCGTGCAGGGGGACTTGACCGTTTGCCAAAATGGTTCTTCGGCCATCCCCAATTCCGGCCAAAGCCAGCGGCAGTCCGACCGCCTGAAACTGTTTTGCTTTAGACTGACCTTTCGTAAAAAACTCAAGTTACAAGTGGTCTTCTCGTAAGAATCAAGATATGCTTCAGCCACCATCGTAAAGAAGACTTCGAGTCTGTACCGAAGCATCCAACCTCTCGCTGGAACGATTCTCCGGCCATCCCGAAATCCGGCGACAAGCCACCAGCCGCGGTACCGCCCGGTTTCACCGAGTTCTGCTTGGTTCGCGATTTCGACCCGTTTTCTCCCATTCTAATCCTTCTTTCACCTAGCCCAGCTACCAATCACTCACCCTTAAACCCCAAGTGCCGCCGGTTGCCGGCCAACCCCATCGCCGAAGTTTCGGCCAAGCCGTTCAACTTGTTTTCTCCTCTGATAGGGCTATTTTTAAGAATTTCAAAGGGAGATAGAGGCCGTGGTTGCTGTGTTGAGCTTGGGACCATCTTGGATTGTCGTTGTCGAGGTCCTAGTGTGTAGCCACCATCATTGCCGCCGCGTCGGTGCCTCTAGCCCGCTTAACGGGTGAGTTTAGCTCCTAATCCTTTGATTAGAGCCTAAACTTGCTTAGGGTAAGTTTAATTATTGTTAATTCTAGTTTAGGGGATTTAATTAGGTTATATTAGTCCTAAAATAGGTGGTTAGATTAATGATTAATATTAGTTTAGCTTAATTTTACCTTATTAGCCTAATGATGCTTATGTGGTTAATTAAGCATGTTTATCTTAATTGATTGGTTTCCTTAATTTAATCATTGTTTTAATGATTTATGACTATAATTTATTGTTTATTAAATTCTGAGAAATTACTGTTCACGCGACACTATTCACGAATTACTGTTCACATGCACTATTCACCGAGTACTGTTCACGTGCACTGTTCATCCGAATGCGAAAAATGTCCAAAATTCATGTGTTGATTTTATGAAGTAAATGAATATGTAAATCCATGGACATTTGCATGAATTGAGTGATGATTATGCAATTGTGTGGTGATTGGAAATTTAGTATTTATTCAGAAAATCCCGAGTGTTGGGTTTTGATACTGAAAATAGATTTTTAAGTATTATATCAAATAGTGGGATTTGAAATTATAAGGTATCAACTTTCTTGTTTGAAATGACGTATACCCACACACGACTACTTCTTGGATGTTTTTAATACAAAGAAAATAGGCATGGATGATTATTTTAATCGAGACATTTGAGTGAAATGCAAAGTATCCTAGGCCGATGTTGAATTGTCGTGTGTTGGTTAAGAGAACCCGTCCTAAGCTGATGAGCTGGACGTGCCCCTATATGGGATGCCCACACAATGGATGCCAGTCGTAGTAGAGGCTGGGCCGATTGGACCGATGCTTCTTCGGGAATACCGTCGACATAATGACGAAGCCGTGCTCAAGGGGGTGAGACGATGCCTAGCTACACCAGAAGACCGCTGAACTGCGAGTAGGCTGTGCCCATGTCTGGCCGTGACTAATGAGACGATGCCTAGCTAAATGCCAATAGATAGCCGAACTGTGAGTAGGCTATGCTCATGTGTGGCAGTGGTTAACAATTGGAACGCATGCTGAGTGTTGTTGACACGCCAGATTATGGGACGAAATTGTGTGGCACGGTATGGAACATGTCATAACGATTTGGTCTTATAATTAGAACCCCTATGATTGATTGGGTTGAGACCCCTGTGATTAATTGAGTGGATAAGGCGTTTCAATTATTGTATGCATTGACTATATGCTTTGTGTTTTCAAACTGTGCTAATGTGCAAGAATGCATGAGAATCATGGCATTTGTGATTTTGGTCATACATGAGTTAAGCACATACTTATGGCACGCACACATGAATCAATAACGTCCAGGGTGTAGCAATGGCCAGGTGAGATTGCTTGTGATGCGACTCGTATGTGATTGATGAGATACATCATCTAATGGCCATGTGCATTGCGTGTATCATGCTGAATTATAATGTGCTGGATATGGCATACCAAGTAAGGTTGTATGCGAACCGACTATTGATTGTTGGTTGTTAGTTATGGGTTGTTGGCTGTTTGTGGTGTGATTCTGGAGAAATACCCCGAGTTGAGTTGGTGTACTAACCGGGGCTTAGGGGTGGAACTCGCTGAGATTTATATTTCACTGGTTATTAAATAACCATTTTCAGGTCCCTAATGTGAAGAACCATGAGCTTGAAGCAGAAGGGTCAAGAGCATAGGTGGCTTAGTAGTTCTTGTTGGAGATAGGTCTCCTGTACTTGGACCTTAGAGATGAACTCTGTTTTATAAACTGGTTTGTTTATGAAAGTGTGGCTTGTAATGAAATTGTTGTCCTGCTTTTCTATCCCATGTTTGTTATTATTAGGGGATTAGTTAATTTGCTTTCGCATGTGCAATAAAATGAAAAGGGTCGACGACGAATCTTGGGAACGTCGCAAAATTCTATTGACCAACGAGGGATGTGCGTGCTCGAGGTTTGGGGCATGACAGGTGGGCTATCATCACATTCCTTAAATAAACTTGAGATCTCCCTAATTGATTCTGTCCAACGGGTAGATTGGAAAAACTCCTTTGGAAGGTGCCAACGGATATGAAGGCATGGAGGAGTATATAAAAAAGACGCTCAAGTTATTCGAGTGTGTGCGTGATAGAAGAATTCTAAAGTCTGAAGCTCCTAGTTCTTTGTTATTTCATTCGCTGAGCTTACACTATATTCAAAAGAGAGATAAATACTTGTGAGATTTTGAGGAAGTGTAGTAGAGTCTCTACACTGTGGAATCAAGGACGTAAGACTGTAATATCTCTTTTGGTTCTTAGTGAAATCCAACAGGTGGGCTGTCAATGTAGGAGAATGGACGTAGGCTTGGTCTAAGCCGAACTACTATAAACTCTGTGTTTTAATTCTCTTTCCCTAATCTCTTTACTTTAACTTATAGTCTTATATATCTGTTTAATGTCTTTTATATCTTCAGTCTATTATTATTAAAAGACGAATTAAGCTGTTAAGTTTTTGTAAAAATCACTTTAACACCTATTCACCCCCCTCTAGGTGTTCTTACTAGCCCTATCACTCGTGATATCTTAGCGAGTGCCATGACCCTCAGAATTGATCAACAAGGATTTCATGGCCCTCACCAGATCCCTCGCCTAGTGGCCGGCAAAGATCAGCCACGACCCTCGTTGGACTTGGTAGGAAAAAAAGGAAAAAAAAAGAAGAAGAAAGAAAAAAAAAAAAATTAAAATTATTCATATTAGCGTTGGTCATCTTACATGCCACTAATGACGTCCACATAGTGGTTTTCGGTTAAAATTGACTGGATTGATTCAATTGACAAATTGTCAAAAGGTTTAAAACTCAATTGACAAATTAAAAGGTTTATGCCTGAATTGACATAAGTACAATAGATTTAGGATTTTTTGAATAATTTTTCCCATAAAATTATCATTGTAAACTGCTTGCGGCAACAAACCTCTAGCAGCAAGTGAAGATGGTATTGTTGGCATTGGATTAAGCACTTCCTTTATCGGAAAATAAGGCATGACGGCGTAGGAAAGGTTATGTTGGAAAAGATGGATATGATATTGTTTAGGAATGCCGAGAATCCACGGCTCACAAAGAGGATGTCAGGAGGGAGGAGAGATGAGAGAGAATAGAGTTGACAGTAGCAAAGTATAATTAATTTCAGGGAAAAACTCGAGTTTTCTTGCTCTTGCCTTGATTGGTCTTTGGTCAGGATCGTTGATTGGTTTGGTAATGTAATTAATTTGGTCCTTTATTTTAATTTATGAGCACCATCTGGATGATAAACAAAGATCACAATTTCCTCTCATTAGTATCTTTTCAAAAGTTTAATATATTTGACATGAGTTGATTGTTTATATGAAATTTGTGATTAACCATTGTGGAACATTTAAGATTAATATATTGTCTAATAATTGTCATTTTAAGAGCTAATTAATAAGATGCAATTTGAGCTTTTATTCAAAATCTGCATACGAACCATATATGTAGATGCTAGGTAAGATAAAGAGATTTTCCTGTTTCTGGTCTAGTGTTTTTATACTCCCCTCTTCGGTTATTAATCGGATTGAGCAAATTTTCCGCCAATTCCTTTGGCGCGGACCAGACCTTGGCTCGGGGGGAGCTAGAGTAGCCTGGGAGGAGGTATGTCTACCTAAGGAGGAAGGTGGATTGGGGATTCGGTCTCTTCAATCGTGTAATTTGGCGATTATGATCAAACATATTTGGCTCCTCTTCACGGATAAAGAATCGCTCTGGTGCAAATGGATTCATGCTAATTTTATCAAGCGCAAGAGTTTCTGGATTGTTACAAAGCCCACGTTATGCTCTTGAGCTTGGAAAAAATTGCTGCGGCTTCGAATGACTGCACAACCCCTCTTCAAATGGTCCATTGGTAATGGATTGACCACCTCTTTTGGTTTGATTGGTGGCATGCTCGGGGGGACCGCTTTATAAGATTTTCTCTGACTATGATATCTATTGCTCTCGGATCCTCGCTATGCGAATGTGGCTAAAGGTCTGAAACTCTATCTCTTCCTTCGAATGTAGCTACGGCCATAGCAACAGACTTTTCATTTTAAAAGCCAATCATACGACTAATTGCGACATTACTCTGGAAGCACAGGCTGGCATGCGTGCGCTGATGGCAGTTATCATCGTGTTTTACTTACTCTCGGCCAAATGCCCAACCGGATCCCATAAAAAAGAAAAAAAAAATCCACGTTCTTCCCTCCTCTTTGAGTGGTCTCTACCCTCTAGCTCACGTCTTTCACTGCCTCTGTTTTTGTGTTTTCAGAGAGTTTGCCTGTTGCCGTTCGTTTCATTTCTTCAAGTCTCTGCCAAATTCCATTATTTCCTTAAATTCTTCTCCATCATTTCCCTTTGTCTCCCTCCCTCTCCCTGTTTCTGTCCTTCCTTCACTTCTTGTGCCCATGCCTCTCTATCTCCGCCCTTTCTTTTCAAACTTGCCCATTTCTCTTCTTTGATTTTTTTTTTTATAAGTGCAACAAAAATCTTAAAATTTATCATAAAAGTGCAATTAAATTATAAAACTTACAAAAAGTACAATCAAGACTTAAAAATATGTCAAGTTTGTGCGATCAAGTCTATCTTTTAATTCTGTCCAATTTAATTAACCGAAATGTTGATGTGCCTTTTACTATTCATTTCTCTCTCCTACGTGACAATTAGTTCATATGAAGAAATCTACATATGTAAAAATGACATCATTTAATGCTTGCCCCAATTTGCAAATCCTAATTGAAGTCAACATAATTTTCTTCTAGGTTCTCTTCACTACTTCGTCAAGTCCTCTTGTTCTTCATCCAAGTGTCCTTCTTCGTCAAACCTCATTGGGCAGTTTGTTTCGTGATTCTTGGCATGATTGGCAAGGCAAAAGCTCTTTCAACAAGTGCTATGATAATGGCAATGAGGAAACCATGTACTTGGAAGAAGATGTTTTCAAGTTCGAAGGGTCATCACTTCCCCTTCTCGATTTTTTCCTCTCTTTTCAATCAAAATAAAACCTCCCAAGCTTTTTCCTCTTTAGTTTCAATTCTAAGAAACAAGATTGAACGCGATGTCTCTCCAAACGACACTTTCTTCCCTCCTCTTTGAGTGGTCTCTAGCTCACGTCATTCACTGCCTCTATTTTTTTTGTGTCCAGAGAGTTTGCCTGTTGCCGCTCATTTCATTTTTGTTGGAAATATATCCAGAGATTCCGATATCAATTACGGACAAATTGATTTGGTTAATCTATGATTAGTCAAGAGAATAGGAAATTGTAATTCTTGTATATTTTCTTTTTCTTTTTTCTCTTCTTTTCCTTTACATTATAAAGGAACCTTGTACAAAATACAATACAATACACTGAATATATTTTTTCCTGTTTCTCTCTTTCAATTTCTATCATGGCATTAGAGCCATCCTTCCTAGTTTAGCTTCTACATCATAAGAATTGCTATCAGTTTCTTCTTTGAACATTGTTGCATCTTGCAAAACGATTCAACAAACCAAATAAGAATTCAAATTATTTTTTAATATCATGGCTGAAAACTCATTCATAGAAGAAACACCCAATTCATCAACACAGATTGAACTATAAGAGGAAGAGCAGATCCGGAGTCTACCTTTTGATCATAACCCTACTGTTTGCGGCCTCAAGTCCAATGGTACCCAGTCCAAGGCCAATGGGCCACTGGACGGATGCCATGGGCCCAATATCCGTTTGGAGCTTTTGGTTTGGGGGCTCAGCCCAATAGAGATGGTCAAGCCCACTTATCATCAGATGCTAGCCCAAATAACAAATTGGGTCGGACAATCCCAACTAAAACAATCGGATCTGGGTCGAGGCAAGGAACAAATCCCACTTGACGTATCCGCTTGGCTTCGTACCATTTCCCTTCTTGTTCGGCGATGATAGCCATCTTGAGCCCAACTACCCCCTCTATGTGTCGTCGACCGATAGACCTAAACTAAAACTAATTGGGATGTTACTTACCAGACCGGAGAACTATAGTGCATGGTCTCAGGATCTTTGACAGGCCCTCATCATCAAGGACAAGGATAACTTCCTCAACAGAACCATTCCATTCTTAGCCGAAAAGTGACTCTAACAACTATAGCGGAAATACAATTAGCTAGTCTGCGCTTGGATCGGCAACTACCTTGCCTCTGATATCATGGCTAGGCTCCTGCCGACTAAAGAAGCACAAAGGTTTTGGGAGAATATCATAGCGATGTATGGTCGTCTAGATCGAGCAAAGCTTTTCACAATAACATAGGCAATCTCAAAACTGAACAAGGAAACCTCATCATCACTATCGTCTTCAGTCGCCTCTCCACTCTCTAGAACGAGCTCGAGGCGGCAAAAGAGAGGTTAGAGGGTCTCGAAAATACCCTAAGGTAGCACAAAGAGATTAAGGAAATGGAGAAAGCCATGAAATTCTTACTGATTCTTAACGATTCATACTCATCATTCTGGTCTCAAATCTTGGCCATGGATCCTCTACTACTGCTTGGCCAGATCTACCAATTGGCTGTCCAAAAGGAAAGCCAATGGATAGCTGCGATCAAACACGAGCGAGTGGGTGATGGCATGTCTCTCACGGCCTTCCCGGTGACATTTTCTAGTGACTTTTCCTTCTGGCAACACCTCAGGAGATAGGGGGAGAAGAGGAACTTATGGAAATCTCATTTCTATAGCTACAACAATGAAGAAGGAGATGGGTGCAGCTTACCCTAGGTCAGACGGCTGGGATTTGCGTAGGTGATCAAACAACTGGGATTCACGGACAGGATCGAACAGTTGGGAGTTGGGCACTGGATCAAATGGCTAGCAATCTCTCGTCTCTTCAGTTGAATCGAATGCTCCTATCATGCCACATTAGCCCTAGCATACAAAGGTTCCTATGGCTCCAAAAATTCCACATCATCAGGGAAGGTTAGTAGACAAAATTCAAAAATGAAAATTAAATACTATGAATATTGCAAGCGTCCACACCATAAGGCAAATACATGCTAGAAATTACATGGAAAGCCTAATAAAAAAGGCAAAAAGGAGAAGGAATCGAATGTTTATCAGGTCTCAACATGAAAATTTGATGGGCTCCACCAGGCAATTACTCAGAAGCAATATGACAATATTGTACAAATTCTGGGCCAATTGAAGACATAGGATAACAATGCTGGATTCTCAAGTATCTCTTTATACCAAGAGAATTCACTTTCAATTGATGCATGAATAACTGATATATTGGCTAGTGACCACATAACATGCAATAATGAACTCTTTTTTTAAATTCACAAAGGAACATTATCTCCTGTATCGGTTCGACTCCCAAATGGTAATATCACCTATGTTACCAAAATTAGCATTGTACAACTTGGTCCAAATGTCATCCTTAGGAATGCCATATATATTCCTAAGTTTGAATTCAACCTTCTCTCTTTCTCTAGAGTTTGCAAGGATAATTCCTATCATGCATATTTAGTTCCAAAAATTGTCCATTTCAGAAACTTTTGATTGGCAATCTAATGGGCTTTAGTAAAGTTGCGCAAGTGCTATACTTTTAGATTAATTCCCCAAAAGATTTAGATTTTTTGAATAAGAGCATTTATTGTAATGTGATTAGCAAGAATAAAATTCTTCATTTTCATCAGCGATTGGGTCATAGTACAAGCTTTCCTCACTCAAAATGTCCAATATGCCCCTTGGCTAAACAATCTAAAAAATCCTTTCCATCTAGTGCATCTCGGGCTAACGGAATGTTTTCCTTGCTCCATGTGGACATCTGGGGTCCTTATCATACCCATCATCATAATGGATCTTGATTTTTTCTCACTATCGTTGATGATTATTTGCATGCTACTTAGGTTTTCTTATGCAGCCAAAAGGTCAAACCTTCAATCACCTATCACAATTTCTTTCCTTAATTAGGAATCAATTCAATAAATCTATGCAAAAAATTCCTACAAATAATGGTCGTGAATTTTTTACCATTGATTGCGAAGAATTCCTATCTTCTCATGGAATAATCCATGAAAGTACTTGCACTCACACTCCAAAACAAATGGAGTTGTTAAGCGCAAGCATAGACATTTATTAGAAGTAGCTCAAGCATTGAAATATCAAGCTTCTATTCATGAGTCATTTAGGGAGATTATGTAGTCACGGTTACCTATTTAATTAATCGCATGCCAACTCGGATTCTCAATGGAAAGACTCCTTTTGAAATGTTGTAAAATAGAAGACTAGCCAATGATCATCTTTGGGTTCTTGGATGTCTATGTTATACAATAAATATGAGCAAAATGGATCCTCGACTAGCTTAATGTGTGTTCATGAGATACCCTTCATTTCAAAAAGGATATTGAGTTATGGATATTTCTACAGGAAATTTTTTATTAGCATGGATGTTGTACTCCATGAAGACATGTTCCCCTTCAAGGAGATAATATCTTCACCAGAATCGAACTCACCATCTTCAGAAAGATAGCGACCATTCTTATCCGAAGGAGATCTATCCATGCCCTCGCTATGTTATTTTGTTGCACTAGAGCCACCCACGACAAAAGATGTGCCAGTGTCAAAAGAACTTCAAAGTGCTATAGAGGAATCACAAGAAGTGGATATTTCTCCTTCCTCATCAACCACGACCACTTTAGAAACTTCTTCCCATTTCTTACCAGTAACTAGACAAACATCAACTCAGCAGCTTCGGCGTTCCTAGCGGCACATTCATCCACCCACATGGACTAAAGATTACATATGTTCTGCAATGAGTTCTCCAAGTACACATTATCTCGTATTATTGTATGTTTATTTTACTCGGCTATCCCCTGAGCACATGAATTGCATTAGCTGAATATAGGAAGAACATGAACCATATTCTTTCACTAAAGTAGCATGTGATCCTCGATGGCAATGTGCAATGGAATTTGAACTTAATGCTTTCATGGAAAACCACACTTGGGATATTGTTCCATTGCCTCCTCATCTAAAACTAATTGGTTGCAAATTGGTGTATAAAATCAAGTTCAAGGCAGATGGCTTTGTTGAAAGATATTAGGCTTGTTTAGTTGTGAAAGGATTTACCCAAAGAGAAGATTTTGATTACCATGAAACCTTTTCACCTATTGCAAAGGAAGTCACAGTCCACTCCTTCTCATCTGTTGTAGCCATTCAGAATTGGTCTCTACATCAAATGGATGTCCACAACACATTTCTTCATGATGATTTGGATGAAGAAATTTATATGGATCTTCCTCTATGTTTATGCAAACGGGGGGAGTCTTGAGCATGTCGCCTGCGTAATACCCTATATGGGCTATAGCAAGGGTCCAGGCAATAGTATGTCAAGTTAACTGTTTGTTGACACTTAAATTTTGGTGACCTATTTAATTATTCATCGCATTAAAAAATCAGGGATTGATTTTAACCCCTAAAAAACAAATTAATTAATTAATTAATTGCATAGCATGTAGTTTTAGGTACATTTATTTTTAATTTGCATTTACGGTGGGCCAGTGATAAATGGGTTCGAATTGATGGTTCAAAACTTTAATTTGATGAGATGGGTTAAGCTCACAAAAGGAGTAAATTAGCCCAAGCCCGTATCCTCGGGGAGAGTTTACATATTTATCATTATGAGATTTCAATTTAAAAAAAAAAACAAATATTACGTTTGGAAAAGAAATCTTCATGAATATCAATTTGGAAAAGTTAAAACCCTAATTTGTAGCCTATAAATAGGTTAAAATGCGTAGGGTTTTTTTTTTTTTGGGAGGGGGCGCACATAATGGGGTCTTTCTTTGTTTCATTGGGGGGTTTGAAAACAACAAAAAGAAGACTGAAAAGAAAAGCTCTTGAGAAGAAAAGTCAAAAAGGAAAAGAAAGTAGAGGCAAAAGAGCACAACAGAGAGATTGATGTGAGGGACGTCGATCAACAGGAAAAAGTAGGAAAAAAAAGAAGAGAAAAACAAGGGAAAAGTACTCATGTTCATCTTCCTTAGCCATGCCTTCCCTACTGTCCGATCTTCTCGCCGGCGCACCAACAGCCGAGTTACCGCCTCTGCCGGTTTTCCCCCTGCTCGCGCCACCATGACCGTTCCACCAGTCGTCCGAAGTTCCGCCCTGCTGGTCACCGTCCGTGAAGCCTACAAAGCCGTCTCTGCTCCCGCATCGCCGCACCTCAACTGATCTCCCTTGTAGCCGATAGCCCATCTACGCCACTATCCTTGTCTTCACAGCGTTGACGACCGCTATGCTCACCTTCTTCTCGCAACGCTAGCAACTGCACCTAAGCCCTCCGTGACGCTATAAGCCATTGTTGGTGCACTTGCACTATAGATCCCGAGCCCCGGTGTCGATGCCAACCATCCCCATGACATCGCAACAACCCGCAAGCCCGCACCTCCACCTACAAAGCCTGTGAGCCTCTCCTGTGCTGCCACTACCTAATCTGCCACGTCGAAATGCTGATCTCGCCACCAAGTTCGTCACCGCCCACGCACTGTTGTCTCCGAGCTCTGATGCCGCTCACTTGTTGCTGAATCGTCGCAGCAGCCCACGACCACCACGAGCTCCCATCACCAGCGACGCCCCTCAGCAACCGCGTCTCTACAATCTGGCACCACTACCCGATCTGTAACAGCCATGACCCAACGCCCCTGCAGTTTCGCTTTCAGCCGGGACCCAACGCCACCGGAGTCCACACCGCTGCGTGCGCCTTTGCCCGATGCCCTACAGCAGGCCTTGCTCCACCACCACCACCAGCTCACGCCTTCGCCCGCTTGTTGGCCCCCCTTGCCGAGCTCCTCACGGTGTCTTTCCCCATGCTGGAGCTCTGACGACCACAATCGGTGACCGGCGGTGACCCCCCACAGAGCTACCAAGTCGTGGGTGAAAAGGGTGAGAAAAAGAAAAGCAAAACAAAAAAAAAGCAAAATCAATTTAAGTATTTTTTCTTTTATTTATTTGCCTTATTTTATTTTTGTTATTTTACTGTATTTTTTTTTTTTAGTATAATTATTCCTTAGTGTAAGGATGCGATGTTCGACATGAAATAGCCTGTGAAATTTGTGATTGACAATCCGATTTTCGCGCCCGAAATCTGAGTCGCAATTGCTTGAAAAATCGCCAGTTTGATCTCACACTTGAGATTTGATTTGCGATTTATTTAAAATTGGTCAACCCGATCTCATGTGTGAGATATAGTTCATCAATTTAGATATCAATCTTGCTCTGATTTGCTGTCGTGCCGTTTAAGTTAATTTTGTTTTCATAAAAAAATCCAAAATATGTGAGTTAGAGTAGGTTTATTTCCTATTTTAGGTTTTGCATATTTAGAATAGGAATTTTATTTTGAATTTAAAAAATAAAAATAAAAAATCAATCAATTTAGGTTGCTTTTTTTTCAAAAAAAAAAAAAAACTTAGGTTGCATGTTTAATTATTGGACAATTTTTAATTTCGAAATTAATTAAAAAAAAAACAACAAAAATCATCATGCATATGTCATGTAGAATTAGGGCATCTTTTGTACATCATTGCATATTAAAATAAAGTTGCATGTTTCATTTTAAGTTTAGATTGATTTTTTAGATAGATTGTATCTTAGGTTTGAGATTGCTAAGTTAAGATAATATCTTAGTTTAAATTAGGGTTTAGCCTGACCTAATCCTTAATATAAGTTGGATAGAATCTTAATCTAGCTAGTTAATTTTCACATTTTTTTCTAATTTCGAATTTCATGAAATATACAAAAAATGTCTTAGGATAAATTAGTTTCAATCTCTAGGATAGATTGCATTTTTTTTAAGAAAATAAAAATATCATGTGCATATCATATAGAATTAGATTCATGTTACTTAGCGATTGTGGTTAGGTCCATTTAGCTAGAAATTGCATGTCATTAGGTCAGATTGCATTGTGTTGCATGACTCTCGTTAAAAAGTGAAAACAAAAAAGAAATTACGTGTTAATTAGAAATCATATCTAGGACTGTTGATGTGAATTCTTATCTAACAATGCATATGCTTTTGCTACTATGAGGTAAGTCTTGCAATTTATTCATTGCTTTCTTGGGTGTTAAATTGTTAGTTTGCGCACTTGTATGATCACCTCATATGTTAGGAAATAGATTCAAAATCAATCCAAACTGCTTGCAAAAACATTTTTGAAAATAAAAAGAAATGAAATCAAAAGGGCATTAGAGAATTCTAGTGTAACCAAGTCCCCGTACCCAAAGTCTCTGTCTCGTAGGAGTAAAATAATTATCCTATTAATTTTCTTAGGTGTCTAATCGACCTACCATGAACTGATTAGTGGCGACTCCTAGATAAAATCCATTTGCATGTTAAGAAATTTGAACTTAAGTCACGAATTGGTATGGACTTAGGAGAGCCCGGGTTAGGTCTAGACTTAACAATCCATTAGCCTATTTTAGGTGATGCACCAGAATTTTAGGTTGCGACATTGCTGCATTGACAAATGTAGGATTTCAGCATTCCAAGTATGATTATGCCTTATTGACACGGACTATAGGGAATTCATTCATTTATTTGCTAATATATGTTGATGATATACTCATCATGGGAAACAATGAATGTCATGTTATAAAATTCAAGAGTTTTTGCATTCCACCTTTCATATCAAATACTTGGAACCTCCCAAGTACTTCCTTGGCATTGAGATTGCTCAAAATGGCAAAGGAATTAGCCTCAATTAAAGAAGATTCATCTTGGATATTGTTTTAGAAGCAAGTGATCCGGATGCAAGCCTGCAGTTATCCCAATCAAACAAATTGCCAAACTTACAACATGAGTATGATCAAGGATCTTCTTTGTCTACTAAGGATGCATCACTAAAGGATCCATCAGGATATCAATGATTTGTTGGCAAATTAATATATCTTACCATGATGAGACTTGACATATGCTATGCAATGCAAATTCTTAGTCAGTTTATACATAATTCAAAATAATCCCACATGAATGCATCTTTGAAGGTTGTAAAATATTTGAAGGGGTGTCTTGGATTTGTCATATTCTTATCTCATGACTACAACACGAAAATGATAGCTTTCTATTATACGAACTATGCTAATTGCCTAATGACCAAAAGGTCCATTACTAGTTTCTGCATCAAATTGGGAAATTCACTGATATCATGGAAGACGAAGAAGCAATCGACCATATCATCGTCATCAGCCAAATCTGAAGATCAAGCCATGGCGAAGACTACATGTGAGATTGTTTGGATATAAGGACTACTCTTAAACATTGGAATACAAATCAATGGACTTAGTGAATTGTTTTGCGATAGTGACGCTGCATTCAAATTGGCAACAAAACTAGTTTTTCAAGAAAGGACAAAACACATAGAGCTTGATTGTCATTTCACTCTACACAAAATCAAAGGAGTCCTCGTGACAAAGGGATTGGAAATGTGGAACAAATTGCAGACATTTTTACTAAGCCCTTATGCTAGAGACGGCACACATCTTATTAAGCAAGTTATGTGTCCTCGATATATATAGGCCACTAACTTGAGGGGGAGTGTTAGAAATAAATCTGAAGATGGTCCTTATTTGAGACGACGGGTCCACTTTAGGTCTTTATTTGACACTAAGTTCATTTCGGGTCCTTATTTGAGAAAATTGGTCAACTTCGGGTCCTTATTTGGAATTTTCCCTAAATCTGAAGATTGATATTGATTATGTTTGAAGATTCTAATATCAATTACAGACAAATTGATTTGGTTAATCCCTGATTAGTCTAAAGATATGAAATTGTAATTCTTGTATATTTTTTCATTTTTCCTCTTATTTTCCTTTACATTATAAAGGAACCTTGTACACGATCCAATATAATACACTGAATATAATTTTTCCGTTTGTTTCTCTCTCTCAAACTTTGTCAATTTCTTCAAGTTTTTGCTCACACTCCATCATTTCCTTAAATTCTGTTCCATCATCTCTCTATCTCCCTGTTTCTGTCCTACTTTCACGTCTTGTTTGCCCATGCCTCTCTATTTCTGCCCTTTCTTTTCAAACTTGCCCATTTCTCTTCTTTGATTTTTTTTATAAGTGCAATAGAAATCTCAAAATTTATCAGAAAAGTGCAATTAAATCCTAAAACTTACAAAGAGTGCAATCGAAGCCCAAAAATATGTCAAGTTTGTGCAATTAAGTCCCTCTATTAATTCTATCCAATTTGGCTAATGAAAAATGTTAACGTGACTTTTTTATTCATTTTTCTCTCTTACATGGCAAAGAGTTTATATGAAGAAATCTACGTGTGCAAAAATGACATCATTTAATGCTTGCCCCAAATTTGCAAGTTCTAATTGAAGTCAACATAATTTTTTTTTACGTTCTCTTCACCTCTTTGTCCGAGTGTCCTTTTTGTTCGTGGAGTCTGCTTTTTCTTTATCGAGTCCTCTTGTTCTTCATCCGAGTGTCCTTCTTCTTCTTCGTCAAGCCTCATTGGGCGGTTCGTTTCGTGATTCTTGGGGTGATTGACGAGGCAAAAGCACTGTCGACAAGTGCTATGAGGCGGAGTTCCAGGAAGTGACAACTTAAGGAATAAGGAGGGCTTCTTGTCGTCAGTGAGTTGGGTGGTTAGTATGAAGACCGTTTTGGGGATGTTAAAACCCTAAGCATTTGAGAAATCTCATCTTTTTTCATTTTTGAGATACCGGTATACTGCATGCTTTGTAAGAGCTTGAGAAGATACTGCCACTATATTGTTCCATCCTGATCATCGACTGATGTACAGAATTTATGCATTGTTTGTTGGCTTGTCAGTGCCCGTCACCCAGCTTCTTCTCTCTTTCATTCTTATTAATGATCTTAAAGTTGAGTATTGATTTGTGTTGATATAATCACATTAATAGGTGAATAATATTAGAAATGGAAATAGAGGTCATCGAACAGAGCTAGCCGTTCTTACCTATTGCCACAATATTAGAGGAACAAGTCGAAGTATCAGATTCTCCTTGTAAGTTTCCAGAGTTTTTACATTCCTTAAGTTCTGTTTAGCGATATTTATTTTGCACTCAATTGCAATTCTTCTCGCGGACATGTAGAAGTAACAATCGTGACAATTGAATATAAGCCATTTTTGTTTCTAGGCCATAGGGGTGTCAAAAAAACTCGAACTGACCTGACCCGACCCGAACATGAAACAAGTTTGGTACATGTTTTGGGTCTTGATACTATTCGGATAACAAATATAAAACAAGCGGAATACATGTTTCGGGTCGGGTTTAGGGTTGGAACATTGTTCGACCTGAAACACGTTAACGCTCCTATTCCAACACGCCACTAAACACAAACAAACATGCTTTCGAAAACCCCTCTCCTTCGGCTTCTTCTTTGATGACGTGCCTCCACCTCGCCATCGCTGTCGCCACCCCTCGTCTTCGGTGAGGGTGATGGGCACGGTTAGAGCTCCGGTGAGGTCCGGTGAGGGAGCTCGGGCGGCAGCAAAACAGACCAGCAAGTAGGGGACCTGAAACAGGGGAAGCACAAACAGATTCACGGCGAAGATAGGGGCATCGGGTTGGAGAGCTGCCGGCACGGCGTCAGCAAAAGGCTTGGGCAACAAGGGAGTCACTTGAGCTTCGGATCTGGTGGCAGGGCAGCAAAGGCGTCAGGTGTCGCGGTGAGGGGGACGGAGGCGGAGCAGCTGGCAGCTTCACTCGGGCAGAGGGCTCGGGATTTGCTGTAGGGCGGCGGTGAGGAGACATCGGGCCGTTGCGGGCGGTGGAGGCAAGCGTGGTAGAGAGGACTTGGAATCTGCTACAGGGCGGCGGTGAGGAGACGTCAGGTCTCGCGAGTTGCAGCGGCGGTGAGCAATGGCAGAGGCTAGCAGAGGCGCAAGCTGTGGCGTTACGAGTGAGGGAAAGCAAGGCGGGCCGCCGTGTGACAAAGCAGAAGCAAGGCGGCCAGCATGGAGCACATCAGGCGGGGCACGGTGATGCTATGGGGGTCGGTCACAGCGAGGAGGTTTGGAGTGACGGTGACCGACGGTAGCGATGGTGGGCTTCGTGCAGCGAGGGAGGCCCGCGGGCACGTTGCAAGTCACGCAGTGAGGGAGTTGTAGGTGGAATGGGCGCCGATGACGGAGCTGGTCGTGGCGGGCAGAGACCGGCAGAGGGCGAAGAAGACAACCTTTTCTTTTTTTTTCTTTTTCTTTTTTTCTTCTCTGGCTACATGTCCCTCTCTCTGTTCCCCCCTCTGCACACCTGATGTACCCTCGGTTTTCTGCTGACTTTCCCTTGTTTCCTAAAAAAAAAAGGAAACCCATTAACCTAACCCGACCCGAACCGACCCGAAACACATTAGATGGTCTACTGTGTTTCGGGTTGGGTCACAGTGTGTGACCATCGTGTTTCGGATCTGGTCGGGTAACAACAAAACCCAACCCGACCCGACCCATTGACACCCCTACTAGGCCACCCTAGTTCCACTTTTCAGCTTGACTTGTAGTGGATAGACGATCTCAGCTTTTAAATGCTAGTGTTTATGACGGATGATACCGTGTCTTCCAATGTTTTGGACAGCATGGAAAGCGGATGTTCTCTTTGTTTCCCAAAGTCTGGCATTGATAAATTGAGTTGGAATGACGCTACCTCATTGTCTCTTTGAACTTAATCCCGCAATTTTGCTTTTGCTTGATGGTGTTGGCCTATTACTGTCATAAATCATTTCTTTAATTGGCATTTCTCTGGGAAAAGTCGAAAAGAGCCATCGGTTGATAGCCGAAAGCTTTAGAGGGTACTCCAGTGATCCATGCTTCTGCCTGTTATCGTGTCCACCACACCTACATCACTATTTTTGCAGGTTTAGTAGATTGCAGTTATAGTTCTTTCTGGAGTAGCACGGGGAGCTTTTCTGGTGCCCCACCAGTCACCCGGGTTCCAATTGGAAGTTCACTGCCGTAAATTTAGTACTATGAATCTCGATTCTTTTATTAAAAAAAAAAAAAATCTCGATTCTTTATTGACCACGATTGTAAAGTAACACCGTTGAGTGCATCATTTGGTCTCGAGGGTGCTCGCAGTTGCTGCATTACAATTATATGCGGATAAGTACAGTTAAGTTAAAAAATTTTGAGATACAACGATCCGTGCTTGGATATTGTTTTGGACAATTACTGTATTGCCAAGTTAGAAATGATCTTCTAAATCTCGATTACTTGAGTAGTAACTTAAGAATGGATTGAGGTCTTTTTATTCTTTTACCTTTACAGTTTTGTCTTTCATCATATGTTCTCTCACTTGAGCTCTCACTTGAGCACATTTTACATTAGAGTTCTAATACTAAGCTTTGTCGTTACAAGACTTATCTTTTGAGTTAATTCCAATTTCACATTTTATCTTAGAAACACTCTCCCCTGTGCGCAATTCGATCCATTCCTCCCCTTTTGTCATCCTAAAAGCTTGCCAATAGCTGCTCCTTGTCCAGTTCTCTAGGCTCGGCAAACACTCCGCATCATTGTCAAGTTGAGTCATTACATGGAGAAGGCTTTTTCTTTTCATTTTCCACAGTTGGGTCCATTGAAGCGTCCATATTATTTAAATTTTACCTACGTTGTTATATTCCAATATCGTCTAGCAACCACGTTTATTGGATTTGGCCATATTTAATGTTACATGGATTTGATTAACTAGAAAGTTTTGTGAAACTAGGAGTACTTGATTAGATAAATTAAAATTAAATCGGAGTTAATCAGCAAAGAGCGAAAGTATTAAAATTAAACCTAAAAATTCTTCCCTATTGTATGATTCGACTAGATTAGGGGATGAAGTACGTTCGGGTGATTTCACGCATGTCATCAAGTAATCGAGTTCATCTCATCAATTTGATGAGCCTCTCGACAATTATATGAGTGCAAATAGATTAGCACGCATTACAAAAATGTCCATGCATAAGTTGCTTTATACATAGGAGAAAAAAGAAAAGACATGATAAAATACATTATCAATTACGTCTTTTTTTAAAAACAACATAAACTAATTGCAAGATCCGACAGCATATGGTTTTCACCTCAACCTGTTAGGGGTCGATGAACCCAGGTGTACAAAGATTAAAGCAAGCTAGTCATTCCGAATGAGAAATGTAAATGTGTACTGAAACACTATGCTGTGGAATTTTGCTCGACTTGATAAGGTTAGTTCAAGTGCATGAATTTTAAAATTTTGTAGGATCAATTTTAACTGTTCTAAAAATTTAAGTTATTAAATTCAAAGAGTTTAATATTTAGTATTCTAATATTCCACATCAAACGTAAGCCAGACTTTTGCCAAATAATAAAGCGTAGGTGGAAAATACAAAATTACCGAGACAAATAAAATTCGAAAAGATTTCAACTTAACATCTTTTATTTTTATATCATATGACAAGGCCAATTGCAATTCAATAATTATATATTCTCACATAAAATAAATAACCCAATCGCGCGTGACAAGACAGCGCCATTTATGGATTATCGAATATGTTAGTATCTCTCTTCCCCGAAAAAAACCTCAAGATGCGACTACAACGACCTTTTCTCGAGGGGGTAGGGGTTGCCGAGGCCGAGGTGTTGGCAGCATCTTCAGAACGTTCGTCAATGCTCGACTTGTACTTGTCGGTCTTGTGAGCCAATAGCAGCCACACATGAGTGATGAGCTCACCTCCTCTTCTCAGTAGGTTGCCATGGTGATACACTCGACAGTTGTATGCTGCGTAACACAGCATCTCCACCCAAATGCTGCTGATGATCTCCCACTTGTTGCTCATCGTCCTCAGGTCAACCACGAGCTTCTGCACCTCCGACAACATGTCCCAGTCACGAGTAATCCTCGTCTCCTTTCTTGGTTTCACGGAGGGTGGCACCTCTCCATCCTGCGACAACAGTGCGCTAATTGCTTCTTTATAATCTCGGTACCTAAAGAAAGGCCTCAGCTTGCTACAAGCATACTCCAGCATAATTTCGGCAGTGTTGAGGGACAACATGTAGGGATGCCGGGACATGAGGTATATCATGTAGTCTGATAGGAGTTTGCTTCCTCTACAAGTAGCGGAGTTCTCTCTCTCCAATGTGTAAAGGATTTGCGTCGCGATGTGCCAGATAATGATGCTCCTATCAAATGTCATCTCGATGCTACCGATCAGTCCTTGTTTCTCTTGGACGTCGTTAGTCTCAAGCGTCCACTCGCCTCTTCCTTCGAAGGGCCGGTGGTTTCTTTTCTTCTCTAGCTCCGCCATCTTTTGAACCACCAGCACCTTGAGGCACGAGGGGATAGGCTGGCGGGAGCGAAACGGATACCACCTGACAATCTTCCTTTCGTCAAACCGATCAAGTACCGCGGCAATGAGCTTCGGACATTCTTTGCATAAAAGGTTGGGGTCTAACAAATTGAGCTGCCCTATCGACCTCGACCATCTTTTCTTCCTCATGCACCGATTGGCTAGACATGGAAGGAGCCTTTGGACGAGCGGCCCCTTAGGGTTCACACTCATCTTCACCACGGCCCAATCCGAAAAAGGCAGTACCATGATTTGGTAAAGCTCAAATGATGTGACTGCAATCAGTATTGCGTAGGTATAGGTGACATACATATCGATCAAGAAGGCATTCTTGAAGATAATGGCGAATCCACACAACGCAGACCCCAAGCAGAAGAAGCCGAGGAAGTGGCATATGAGGCTGATTTTGGTGTACAGAGTGGGCACTTTAGTGTAGAGCACATCGAACATGAAGTTCAGCTCGATCTCGGCCATGGTGAAAGCACGGATGGCAGGGTAATAATCGATGGACATCCAATCGCGGGATATGTACTGAGGGTGGTACAGCCAGTTGTCCTGGTGGGGCTTCAGACTTTCGAACCGAAGGTGGGCCTTCAAGATGTCCTTTGCAGAGGCGAACTTGTCGTCCTCGGGAAACTCTTTGAACTTTCTCTGAATCTCGGATTCTTCGTTGATGTCCTCAGCGGTCACGCTCCAGTTCTCATCATACACAGAACGGAGAGCCTTGACCCACGCGAGCGACTTCCCAATTCCAACCAAGAACAAGGGGACGTACAGCCATGAGACAGGGGACAAGCCGCGCCCACATCGAAAGAGAATCCAAAGCACTAAGAAAGCCGTAACCCCGATGTTAAGCCACTGTCTCAATCCCAGCCGGTTATCTTCCACCGCATAGGCCGTCATGCTGTCTGTGTACCCGAGTTGCATCAGAAGCAGCGGGGCCAATAGACCTTCCAACACCACATCGTAACCCGGATTCTTAGGATCATCGATGTAGACAACAGTAAGCTTGCCTAGAGCCACTGTTGCAAAGTAAGAAAGGAGCAAGTATGTGACCCATATGACGGATGCAGCTAAATCCGATGTCATATATTTCCGACGGCTCCCTAATATTGCGAGAGCAATCTGGCAGGAAAAGCTTAAGGTGAACAATAACTGAATCTCCCACGCCCCCCACAGGTCTTGAAACAGCAGCAACAGGGTTTTCAAACCCATGGCAGCTTCGTTCAGGTGTGCTCACTAAACATCAATGCAAATGCAGGGTGAGGTTCACATTGCTTACGAAGAACAATTACAAAGAGCTTGCACACGACTGCAGAAATTTATACATTATTGCATGCTTTAATTCTCTCAATCTGTTAGAATCTCGCGCCGCTGAATCTAAGAATGTGCGCATTGCTCATCGTACTATTTATGCATAAGCAGGACTCTGGATTTTCATTCTGTATTGGATGCAGCATATGCGTGAAGTGACCCACCGGTCGACCAAAAGGGTGCGCAATTGTTTTTTTTTTTTTTTCAAATGCTTTCTTAAGTTCTTTGTGTTTTACTTTATAATGATTGTCGGGCGTTACAAATAGAAAGGAAGATTTACAATGCAAATAAAATTCTTTTTGATAATTGTAAGCTTATTTAGTTCATTGAAAGTCCAGGCAAAGAGAGTACGTAGGTAGATATTTTTGTTTTTCTTAAGACTGTTTATTTAGACTTAAGCAAAAATAAAAAGTTTTTTTTTTGTCTTTCAAAAATAAATAAATAAATAATGAATAAACTACATATTAATAATTGAATATTGTGGAATTGTCGAGTTTTATATTTAAAAAATAGATTGATAGAAGGAAAAGGTCCGATCATAGTTATCCACTTTCCCATCTCTTTATGTTCATCTCTCTTACCTTTCCTAGAGTTGTTGGTTGCATTTTCTTTTGCGACTCCACCTTCTATTTTTCTTTCTTTTTCATTTGTAATGTGTTCATGTCGTTCTTCACTATCTATGAAGAACCTTCGGTACAAATGAGTGCCGTTAGCCGTCCATCTCCTTATGAGTCTTCCTTGACTTTCAAAATAATGAACTGGCTATACTCACCACAATTTGGAGTGAATGGAAAAATGTTGCGCTAAAGCATTTTCTCAAATCAGATAAAAATCTTAAAAGACTAATAACTTAAGAAAAATTCCTAAAGGAAAGAATGATCTATTCCAAGTAAATTTTCCAATTACAGGTGCAAAATAATGAACTTCTAAGCTTTGCTTTGTTGAAGCTGCTAACTTTTGATCATTCTTGAAAGGGAAAAAGCCACCAAAAACCCCAAACTTTGCCCAAAGTGACAAATTTACCCCAAATTTTTTTTTGTGACATAAAAAACCCTGAAATTTGCTAACCATGACACATTTACCCCAAACTTTTATTTGTGACACAAAAAACCTTGAACTTTCATTTGTGTAATACATTTACACCAAATCATAGGGGCATTTTGGTCTTTTTACTTTTAAAAACTTTTTACTTTTTTTTTTTTTACTTTTCTTTATTTTTTTATTTGTTTTTTCTTCCCTCCATCGGCGTCCGGCCCTCATGGCTGGTGGAGGGAAAGAGAAGAAAAAAATAAAAATAAAAAACAAAAAAAATAAGACAAAAATGCCCTTAATGGGGTAAATGTGTCACAGTTTGCAAAGTTTGGGGTTTTTCATGTCACAAAAAAAAAAAAAAATTGGGGTTTTTTGTGGCTTTTTCGCTTCTTGAAAACATCGACTATCTACGTGGGCTTGAGAATGTGAATTATTGGTCTTCCAATTGGTTTCGTCATCGAAGATTCTTGGCTTAATAATGGTAATTACAAAAAAAAAAAAGGAAATAAGGATGAAGTTGTTTTTTCTTGTGCATCCGAAGATTTTACATTAAGATTTTAGTCACATATTTTTTAGGAATTTAATTATGACATTAACAAATAATTAAGATATTCATTTAATGACAAAAGAACATTTTCTAACATTTTGAGTTTTGTTCATCTTTTACTGGATTTTCAATGTTGACTATTCGGGGATCGAACAAAGAAAACATGGAAGTTTTTTTTTTACCACAATTTTAGAGTTGGAACCTATCTGTGAGTTCTAATTCCGATTATGAAACCTACCCGACTTACTCTGTTGAGTCCACAGGTTCCACATATCCTCTACACGCCCCCAGCATTTAGTGTTGAAAGAAATTCGACCTAATTTTTGGTCTTGCCTTCATGAACTAAGGGCTTTTTCTTTTCTAATTTTTGTAATTTTATTACTTCAAATCTTTGTGATGTGTAGTAGAATAGATGCGTCGCCCAATGAGAACGCCAAATTTCTACTTCTCCGTGGCCTTCTACCATATGCTCCAAAATACAATACAACAATAGATTAGATGACTTCAGATGCATTTGCTCTCAGGTTGGATTTTCAAAATTTTAAGTAGAAGCGGCTTCTCAACTCCAAAAATAATTCCTGTAATCCTACGACATTTCTAAACGTGCAGCTTCTTAAATACCATTCACGTAGGAAATATTGCATTCAATAGCACATTTGCTATACTTTTCTTGACATGGCAATCTTTAAATGTCAAACGTGACACGTTGTGAATGGTCATAATTTCTATGGGTAGTTCTTTCACCAATTGGAAAATGAACATCAATAACAAACATAAACATGTGCTATAACTTGCATAGAGCATGGTTAAGTGTACTGGCCAACAAATGAAAGTACGATAATCACTTGCCAAAACATCCAAAGCACAACGAGCATACAAACATCTGTCCCTAAAAGTAATACGGGTTAGTAAGCACGACAAGCAAATGATGCAACACAACACGAGACTAGTGCCACGAAACCTGAACTTAAGGGCTGATGAATCCCGGAAGCATGATTCAGAAGACGACACCGACTTCAGAAAAATTGGAGAAACTGAAGCAGAGAAAAGCAACGGAGATCTTCGTCCTAAGAAAAATCGTGAAGGAACAAGCAATAGGAATAGGTGACTTCCTCTCTTAGCTAGCAGAGCACTTGCGTCTTAACAGGTACATCAATTGACTGTTTGCTGGAACCTCCGGTATAAAGTAAGAAAAGGAAACACGAAGGAATAAACAAAGACAAAGAGATGATAAAATGAAGTACGGCATGGGAATTTGATTACTTGCTTGCTACTTTCGTCTGAGGCCCTTTTCCTCTTTTCCTTGCCTAATCGGTAAGTAAACATGCCTGAAGCTTCGGTCTCTATTTTTATGGTCACGCGTGATTCTCGTTCTATCTTGCACTATTAGATCTTGAATTATGCAAATGATTGGCTACTCTAACACTAGCCTCTGGTCGTGATAAAATTACAATAAGACTTCAAGTTCGTTTTATTTCCTGGAAAAATTGACACAATTGGTAAATATTTGGTAAGGAAACTAATTTCAAGAAATATGGTTTAATTACCTAGTGTTTGGTAGGATTATTGGAATGAGCTATAAATCTTTTATCGGAAGTTTGGTGTCAGAAAACATACGAAAATTGTCGAATCGATCACAAATATATTGTACAAATATCAATTCAATTGTACACTTTCCAATTTTGCATATTTAGTAACATTTGTGCAAAATCCTAATATAGTCGTTTTGATAAGTTTTCGATGTAAATTGTTGACGTGGTGATTTGTCACATAATATAGCCAAAAATGATTGAATCGTCAAGTTAGCTATTTCCAACAAACTGACCAAAAAGACTATTGAAATTTTGTACTAAAGTTTATAATCAAATTATCATCCTTATAATAAGTTTAGAACTAATTGAGTAATTTTCCACAAAACACTTAAATTGAGTTCAAGACAAACCTACAATGCACAGCCATGGGAACTTGGCAGTAGGACTCAAGACCTCGAGCCTTGGACTCGAGATTAGACTCGGATCGTCAGCCCGAACTCAATATCCTCGAAGTTGGCCGCCAAAAGTTGATCCAAGAGCTTGTGTACTAGATGCTTGAGTCTAGCCCTAGTGTCCAAAGCCTAGGTGCTATGGTCTAGGGTCTAAGTGTCCAGCTTGTTGGTTAGGGAACTAGGTCTTGTGTCTTAAATTTAGGAGGCGAAGAACCACATAAGTGTCACAACTTTTGTATGATACTTACTTGAATACTATAACTTTTGTTTTGTTTTCAGTGTCATATTGGAGTAAAATCGATCATTAAGTGCCATTTTCAGTTGATCATTCTATGTGCATTTTTTTAATTAATTTCCCATCTGACATGGATTTTTTAATTTTTTTTTGAATTTTTGAATTTTTGAACTTTTTATTTTTGATTTTTTTTGTTTTCTTTTTTCCTTGTTTTTAGGGCTTGCAAGGTTGCGAATTGCGATGGCCTTGCCTAGGGCCTTCGCAGCCAAGGATAAGGGTTTTGCATTGAGTGAGGGTCACTAGTGACCCTCATTAGCCCTAAAAAAAATGGGAAAAAGGAAAATAAAAATTCCTAAAATAATTAAATAATATTGAAAAATTATCCATGTTAGTACCAGAGATGCCACATAGGATGACATGTCGAAGTTTTTGGTGAGGAAAATCATTGAAGGCATTGAAGTTATCGATTTTTCAAATTTGTGGCAATCAAATGAAAAAAGAAAAAGAAAAATTATGACACTCAAGTGAACACTATATAAAAGTTATGGCATTTACACCGTTCTCACCTCAAGTCCCGACATTGGGGTGTTCAATCTGACCACAGGGTATGAAGTTTTTATGAGAGAGAGTGTCTTAGCAATTGTGGAGGTCAAATTAGATTTTTGAAATTAAATGTCAATATTTTAAAAGCTTAAATATTTTTTCAAATTTGATTATAGATTGTTCATCTTGAAATATATTTTTCATTGACTCATTTTCAAAGCAATGCGAAAATGACAAAAAATAAAGAACTATGTTCCAATAGTTAGTTTTCCATAAAACAAATGTACCCTTCATAGTTTTGAAAATTTACTCCCATACCTCATTTAGTGAGAATTTATAGAATCCATTAAATTAAGAATCCATTTGTTTCACAGAAAATGAATAACTTGGAAGACATGTTTCTAAAAATGATAGTCTGTATTGCTTATAAAAATGAATAAACAAAAGTAATTATTATTGTCGCCAAAATTTTTTAGATATAATATATTATTGTCAATAATAAAAATAAATTTTATTGACTAATTATTTCAAGTGATACACGCAACATATTCTTAAGAAATATTTTTCAAATAATTACTTTTTTACAAAAAAAATGGAGCCTAAGAAAACTAATATGAGTTGGCTTAAATATACACTTTTGAAATCCTAGTAGGAAAAACAAAAAGCTTCGTGTAATTTGATATAAATAAATTAAACAACGAATAACGCTAAGTACAACAGACTGATGTGAAGACTATTTTCTTGAAGCCTTTTCGAGCAGAGGGCTCCATCCACCGTTCCCCATTGCGCCTTTATTTTGATTTTTTTTGGTCGGACGACATTGCTTTGACAAAAGGCTCCATCCACCCCTCCAAAATTGGCTTGCTGCTAGGTTCTATGGGCTCCTCAGGTATTCACTTTTCAATTTATTTGAGTGGATTTCAAGTCAGTCAATAATTCTATTTACACATCCGTCCTCCCTCATCTTCACTTCGCTTAATAAAAAAAATTTCATAATGAGTTCCAGTCGATAAGATTTCTAAGTAATTGTCGAAATTTCCTCTATAAATTTAAGAAAAATTACATACAGTAAAATCCTATCAATATCAAGTTAAATATCTAATTTAATTTTCGTGATATAACAAAAAGAAGTGCAGAACTCTATATGGCACCTCATATTGTAATCAGGCTCTCTGTTGGTGGTCTGGTCAATATGCTATCTCTTGGAGAACGGTAAGTGTTTGGGCTGCTGATATTAGGTTGCTTGTGTGTTTTTACTTCAATCACACTTGATTGCACATTTCAATATCTTGTGTTATTTTTTTAGAATGGTTGAATGAAATCTAAAAATCTTCGATAGGTTACCATATCATTAGTTAGCACATAATCGAGTTAGATTCCGAAAAGACATTAGTCTTATGGTTACTGTAATCAAGTCCCTATTCCAAGATCTCTAGTTGCATATGAAATAAGATATTCTCTAGTATCTTATTAGATTTCTAGTCGACTTAAATGAACTTGTGACAACTCCTTACATAGAAATTTGTCTGGAATTAATTTGAATAGAGATCAAATATCTAAACATCGTGCAAGGTATGAGTTTAAGAGGATTCGAGTCAACTAAAGGCCGTTAGCCCGAATTTGACAATACTGCTAAACTTAATTCTCTTCCCTGTCGAGAATAGGTCGCGACACATAGTATAATCACCACCCGTCGTGGTCGCCCTTTGCTATGACGGTGATGACCTCTATAGTGAGGTTCGCCTGACCATGGCAGTCAGTAGTGTAGGGTGGTTGCCTCTTTCGAAATGGTCATGGAGCAACCACCACAATATGGAATGGGTTTGACTCGCGATTGGCGGCAACATGCGGCGGCCGCCATTGCCACGGGGCAACCACTGTTGGTCGCCAAAGCAAGTCAACAATGACGGTGGTCCATAGTGGCCAGATTTGGCAAACCCACACGATTAAGAGAGTTGCAAACACTGCCTGGGGAGCACTTAAGGTCCGCGTCCACCAAGTGCATTGAATTTGGTCTACTTTTCTATTTTTGGGAATAAGTTTGAAATATAAATTTATTTAGTAACACAATTTTATTTTTTTATTTTTAGAATAATTTTTTAGTCTAGAAATAGGTTAGGAATAGAAATGAAAAGTAAAATTTTTTTACTTTTTTATTTATAGAACAAAAATGAAAAATAAAAACTTTTCTAATTACTTGCCCTCACTGTTAGTTAGTTGCCCACTTGCCTCCATCTGCTGTCCACCGCTCATCGGCCGTCGTTTGCCCCTATTGCCCACCTCCTGTTGCTGCCTGTTGGCCGCTAGGGAGGGAGGAATTTTGTATCATTATCAAACGGATTTCTGTTTCATTAATACAAATTTTGTAACAAAAGTTTTGTGTTATTATCAAATGCATATTTTTACTTAGAAATTCATTTAGAAATAAAAACAGAAAAATCTAATTTTGGTTAGAAATAGGGTCCGGGAATAAAATGATTATTGTTCACGCCTCAAGTGTTGATAGCTATGCATAGCAGTGCCGTGGTGGCATTGCTGAGTGGGGACAAATACCATAATTTTTATTTTCCTTCCATTTTTTTGCTTTTATCCTTTTTAACTATAGTCTAGATTAGATAGCTAATTACAAAATCGTAATTCGAGGAACAAAATTGTTTAGCAACTATTCTTGCTAGAGAAATGCGTATAGAAAGGTCCTCAAATGAATGTGAACTATATTGTCTCTGAAACTATTATTTTGAGTTATTATGAAAGATTAGATTCACTTAAAATGTTTGTTTTTGGCCGAAATTTAAAAAGTCGAAATATCATGTCTCAAAACCAAATAAGCAACCAAGAAAGAAACAAATTGATTCTCTTAAAAGCCAACTGATTTTGCATAACCAACTCTGAGCAATAATGAAAGAGTTAAGGGGAAAGACAAATGACATCGATGTACCGTCCACTCTTCCATTTCTAACGACACATTTAGGCTAAACTCCACTAGTTTAGCTAAAGAGTTTAGCTAAAGTTTAGCTAAGTGCGCAAACAATGCGATGTTGCACATGTGAAATATGCTGCCATGCAGAACCAAAACTCCATCTACAGCTACGCCACTACGAAAGGTTCATCTAAGTTTTTAATAGAGGCTCTCCACACCTCATCTTCACTCTAATTATGATCACTTCTCTCTTGGATTTACAATCGGGTTCCCTCTTACTACCATTTAGAATCAGCAGTCAAAATCTATCACAGACGTACTCATTTGGCCATGGTTTTTTGCAGAAATAAGCTTGAAATATCATAGTTGATCGCTATGAACTTTATCTTCAATTTCAGAACTCCAGCAAACGTAAAATATATACCTGGAAACTCCAATTTTGCACTGCCTGATCAATTGCAGAGCCCACGCTTGTTTATATGACCTTTGGCTTGCAAATTTCCACGCTTAGCTGATCTCCCTCGTATTACTATAGAACCTATGTGGTTTAATTATAAGTTTCTACAACACTTAAGCAAGATTATTAAATACTTTGGATTCAGTAATCATTGAATGTCTTCCAACATTATGAACGTGGTCTGGGTAGTACGGAAGGAAGAAACTCTGCCCTCCAAAATCACCTACCCAGTGACTAGTATGTTGGACTGCAGACAAGTTAACAACCAAACCATAATCTTAGTCAATACTCGTATCGAAAAATCAAACGACTTTCCTAGCAATGAGGGAGCAAGGGAGTGTACATAAAAGAAGCCTTTTGGATGTATAGGATCTACATACAATATATATGTCACCATGCTTCATTGACAAGTCTCTTAGCTAAATGCGATTAGTGATTTTACTGAGAAAGCATCTCATTACCAAGAAGGTAAAAGAAAGAAAAAACACATGCTCATGCTAATACCAGGTGCGGAGCATGACCAATCCCAGGATCATAACTCAGTTTGTAACTTCCCTTTGGTTTCTTCAGTGGGCTTGGTCTTGCAGCCATACATGAGTTATAAGCTCTCTGCCTTGCCGCAACAGTTTTGCGTGATAGAAACTCGACAATTATACGCAGCGTAGCACATCATCTCCACCCAAATGCTGCTTATGATCTGCCACTTGCTCTTCTTGCCCTTCAGCATCGCAGCCAATTCCCACGCATCCTATGGTTCCCATCTGATCCAGGAAGAGTTCGAGCACCTTCTCCTAACAACAATGTCCCCAGGCCTCATTGAGGTCCCTGTACCTAAAGCTTCCCCAAATTGAGCAATTTCAGCCGCTTGTTTGATCCAATGGTCAAAATTTTGATCCAACATTCAAAAGTTGATTTTGAAGGTTCTATTGTAATCTAGAAGTGCTAGGTAATTAATCTAGTTGATTTGATTTGCGAAAAACCAAAGCCAAAATCGAGAATTGCGTCAAAATGCTCAATTAGGGGTCAAAATGCAATTTTATGAATCCGATGACCAATATGCAAAATTTTGGGGAATTGAGGGTGCATAAATGAAATTGGCATTGTGAGAACTCTAGAACCAATCACTAGAGGTTAGGAACTGGCTGGAGAACGGTCGAACCGGTTATGCCCGCCGGCGACTGGTTAGACTGGTCAGACTCCTTCGATCTAGTTCGACTAGGTTTTGATCGGTTTGGTTTGGTTTTGGTCCTTTCACCCACTTAGGACATTTGTGGGTCCAAAATGTATGCAATTTGGTCCTAATTGAAAAGGAATTTTAATCTATTTAAGAATAAATTGGTTAATTAAGATACAATTAAGCTAATCAAACTTTATGAACGTCATCTAAAAGTCCTTTATTGATCTAATTGAATGATTATCGTGAAAGACAATGAGTCAAAACCACGAGTGTTTTGAATTAAGCCTAAAGGGCTAAAATGATCAAATTTGCAATTCAATGTGCAAAATTGTAAATTAACTAAAATTGAGTTCAAGTAATGTCACAATTACCTCATTTAATGAATTACCCACGTGTATGATCACTTATCACATTCAAATTGACTTTGAATTGAAGTGCTCGAGCTTATATAAAAGATGAATTTAAGTGCGATATCAAATGTCACGCCCCGATCGTCTGAGCGCGCGCACATCCCTCTACGGTCGATAGAAATTATGCGACTTCCCAGGACACGTCGCCGACCCATTCATTTTTATTGCACATGCGGAAGCGAAACAAATCCCCCCGACAACATTTAACTTGGGATAGAAAAGCAGGCAATCAATTACAACCAAACAAGCCTTCTTATAAACACATAGGTTTATATACAACACCGGATTGTCTACAAAATGGACAGGCTCAACAAAAAGGGAACCGGCCTATGACCACCGCCGACACGTTCGCCGATTCTTCGATCTCTACCTCCACAAATGTCCATGGCTTCGAGTCCTCCACGACTACCATCTAAGGACCTGAAATATTTTCCCCAAACTGGGATGAGACAATGTCTCAGCGAGTCCTACCCCCTAAAACTCGATTAGGAAGAAAATAAGCCTCAGGGCGCTCTAGCCACACAAATAGGATTTAGGACTTACCTCGCCTCAGTCCATTCCTGCACGTCAGTACAATTCAATTTTCAATCAAACAATTGATCCAGCGATTCAATTTAATCAAACTATCTATCTTCCATTCCAATCCATACTATCCATCAACCAATACTATCTATCATCCCATACCATCTATCAAACCAGTCGTTAATACGACATATGCTCTCCAAAGCTGTAACATATAGACGGTAGCTCGCACAAGCTGTATAGATAGATAGCTCACCAAAGCTATAGCTGATAGATAGCTCACCAAAGCTGTAGCTGATAGATAATATAATAGCTCGCACAAGCTATATATATAGATAGCTCACCAAAGCTGTAACTGATATAGTAGCTCACCAAAGCTGTAACTGATATAGATAATATAATAGCTCACACAAGCTGTAGCATATATAATATTTGCTCGCCCAAGCTGATACATATATATAAACCAATGCTCGCCAAAGCTATCATTCAATAATAAACCATAGAACTGGATATTCAATCCAATAACAACCAACGATTCAAACTAGTCATACAAAGCAATTACGGTGCTAAAAGCCAACACCGGGTATTTTCAAGTTAAATACCACAACTTCATCAATATCACTCAATTCCACATTTTTGCTATTATTAACCATAATCATCAATCACTCAATTTCTCAATTTAAACATACAATTGGTACAAATTGACCACACTGCTGTGATCAGCACGAAATTCTAACGACCGGCCATCCCGGCAAAATTTTCGAAATTATTAAATAATTAAATTTAATTCCGAAAATTAAATAATTAAATATTATATTATAATAATATAATTTAATAAAATAATATTTATAAATTCGAAATAATTAATTAATTAAAAATAATTAATTAGGGCATAAACAAGATTACACTAATTTAATCATACAATTAGCCCTAATTAAACACACATTAAACTAATCATACAACTAATCTAATTTACATTAAAATAATCTAATCTAACCACCTAAGCCTAATTAGACTAATCTAAACATCCCTTAAGCATCATTAACTTACTAAGCAGGGATTAGAGAATAAACTCACCGGTTTTGCGCGCCGGTGAGTTCACGGCGACCACGACGCCAAGGCGGTCGATAAACCTCAAGGCGGCGACACCAACCAAGGCCGGGAAGGGCTTGAAAACGGGCCACGACGACTGAAAACCCTTGCTGGTTTTCTGCTTCTGTTCTTGGACTGCAGAGGCTGAACCGGTGGCTGAAACAGCGAGGAAACGGGCCGATCGGAGCTCCGGCGAGCGGGTGGTTGGCAACCGGTGGCTCCCGGGGGTCTTGGGGATCTTGTGGGTGGATGGAATGGGCAAGGAAAGGGTCGGAATGGGGCGAAACAGCAAGAAAACGCGAAATAGGTGGAACCAGGCGAGTCCAGGCGGTCCGGTGGACCGTTCCTTTGTGCCCAATTTCGGGAGGCTACAGAGCTCTTTTCGGGGTACCGTCAAGTCCTCCTGAACGGTCTGGATGTGCTCTTCGCGATGGTAGGTAGAGCGTTGGCTAATTCGATCGGGAAGATCACTTTCAACTCATGTTTTCACCGAAGTGTCAGCTGGAGCAGAAACTGGAACGCGGGGAAAACAGGGGAGAAAAACGACGGGCTTGGCTGGTCCGGTGGGTGTGCGACGGTGGAGCTGGCTCAGCTGGTTTCATCTGGTTTTTCTGAGCTCTCAAGCTTCTTCAATAATGGAGAAAGCCACACTTTGGGGGAGAAGAAGGTTGCTGAAGAAGGGGGGTTTCCTTGGGCTCTCTAGAGCTCAACACTTGCCAATCTCTCATTGGCTTTGCCCCCACCATGACACCACATGACCTCAGCCACTCTCTCCTCCAATCTTCCTCTACAAGCTTGGCAATAGGTGCAAAATGTGGTGTGCCATGGGAGCTACGAATTTTGGACATTCTTCCATTCAATCCATTCAATTCTCTCTCAATTCCATCCAATTGAAGCTCAATTAAATCGGTCCATGTGTCCTTGACCTTCTTATGATTTTTCCCCATCAAATGATCCAACTTGCATCCCCAAGATTCGATCAAAAACGGCCCTCTGACAATCCCGAACAAAGACGGCCTTACCTTGCTTTTCCGCCAAAATCTCGGTTTGTAGAAAAATCTTCTGAAGATGAGTCGACGTTCCTAAAATGAATTGTGACATGGCAGAACTTTCAATTTCTGAATTCGGCTTTAAAATCACGGTTAATTTCAATCGGGCGCGATTTGAGCGCGTCCTAATCTACCGGGTAGCTTTTAGGAATTTTCAGTGCAATTGACCTGTGGTTGATTATTTTCAAGCCACAAAGTACATCTTCGACACATTGGCGACTCTCGGTTGTCGTGAAAATCTCGAGGTTTCGAATACGAACACATGGTACCAAAACGACAGAGAAATCGGTCTAGTGCCGATCGATCAGAATTTTGCAATTAAGTGGAATCACCCACATTTAATGACATGGTTCCGCTCGAATCGACCTATCTCTCGGGTCTCTAATCGATCCAGGCTGTAATGACCCTTGCAGATTAGCACGGTCGAGCAGTCGGTTCTTGGTCGAATTCTCAAGTCTATTGCGTTTAGATTCCTTAACGGCTTCACTTGATAGACTAGTTATCTCGTGAGTGGCCAACTCAGAGAAGAGAGCTATAGGTGCGCAGATGAAATGCCCGATTTATTCAATTGAAACCAGAATTGGAAAATCAGGATGTCACAACTCTTCCCCTCTTATAAAAATTTCGTCCTCGAAATTTAAACCATTAAAATTCTTCTTCAAAATGGTGGGGTATTGTCGTCTCATCAATTCTCGCTCCTTCATTCCGTCGTCGCTATCCAAGGTCCTCGGTGCTTTGCCGAAACATTTCCCAATTGACCAGACCAATTCTTGATTCCCAAAAAGTCTAAGCACTTGTCCAATTTTAAAAAAATGAAATTTGCAAAATTTTTGGTTCTTTTCTTCTTTTCTTTTCTTTTCTTTTCTTTTCTTTTTTTTTTCTTTTTCTTTCCACTAAGCGGCTAACCGCCGCGTCTGGGATTCGAACTCCCGACTTCGGACCTGCAGCTTCACCCCGGGTACCACTCGGCTAGAGGCGCCGACGGTGCTCCAAACTGCTTTCTTTTTCCATTTAATGCTAAAATTCTCATTTGAACCCAAACTTGAAATATTCCACCGATTAAACAGTTCCGGCTCTCCTTTCTTAACAATTCGAGACGTCCCTATCCTAGGCGACATCCACTCTCAACCTGAAAATTCAAAGGTTTTCAACACATAATTGCATAAATTTCCCGGCGGCTTTGAGCGGTCCTTAATTTGTCACCGATGTTTGCAACTGCATCCACTAACTGCTGAACTGACTCTGGACTGCAACCTTTCATTTTCTAATCTCAACTCAACAACTAAAGTTCTGAATACTCTGCTCTGCACTGACTAAAAAGGAACTATCTGAGTGATCTGCTAAAACTGAGATCCTCTGGTCTAGATCTGATACAACTCAGTCATTGTCACCCTAAGCAAACAAATTATCTGATGCACAAACACCTCTACATGCCTAATCAAATCAAGATCCTCCTGCACAGCCACAAGGTGGGTTGATTTCGTCCATCTGTCAATCGATCACTACCCAAAATGAAATTATCAACACATTGACTCCTCGATAGACCTGTCACAAAAATCCATTTGTGACTTGTTCTCACTTCCTCACGGAGATCTTGAGAGATTACAAAGGTCCTCTTGACTTGTAAAACTGTGCTTTCTCTTGTTAGCACATCTGACACTTGCGACATATCAGTGATATCTGTCTTCATACCGGTCTGCCAATCCTATTGATGCAAATTCTGACCCATCTTCGTACTGTCTAGACACTGTTGAAGTTGCTACAACCAGCTTCCGACAAGATCTCTTCTTTAATCTCTGTATCTTCAGGTACACACAATCGTCTTCAGAAATCTGAAAATCAGTTCTCCTTTTCTCGGTATCCTCTTGCAGAATCTTTTGAATCTTTGAGTCTGTCCATTGAAGCGTCTGATTCTAACCTGATTATCCGGTTCAATTCTGAGGGTGGCCATAAAATTCGAAGGTGGCCTACCTCAGATTTGAAAATGAAATTTTGAACTTTCTCAAGTAAGGTCCATACTTTAACCAGCATATGCACGAATGAAAACTCTCGACTCAACGCATCAATGACTTCTTTCATCCTTCCAAGGTGATACCAGATACCACCATCCTAGTCCTTCAAAAGATCTGGTTCACAGCGCTATCTCATATTCAATTACTTCTGAGAGAATAAATACTTTGAGACTTTAATGGTCTGTGAAGATCTATAATCTTTCTCCATATCGGTAATGCCTCTAAATCTTCAGAGCGAAAATAAATACTGGGAGTTCTAAGTCATGCGTCTGTAATTCCGTTCACGAAGTCTCAACTTGACAGGACGCGTATGCAACAATCCTACTATATTGTATCAGTATGCAATCTAGTCCTCTAAACGACGCATCATTATAGATCTTGTATCCTCTAGGACCAGACGGTATGGTCAGCACAGGTGCGGTAGTTAGCATCTGCTTAAGCTCGTGAAAACTACGCTCGCACTTGTCTGTCTACACGAACTTCTTTTCTTTCTTCAGTAGTCGAGTCAACGGCGAAGCTAAGGCTGAAAACCCTTCCACAAACCTTCTGTAATACTCTGCTAAACCCAAAAAACTTCTGATCTCTGCCACTGCAGTCAATCTTGACCAACTATTCACTGCTTCAATCTTGGATGAGGTCCACGGAGATTCCTTCTCCTGAAATCACGTGACCTAGGAATGCAACACGAGTCATCCAAAACTCGCATCTGCTAAGCTCATCGTAAAATCCAAGAGTCCTCAAGATATGAAGTACCATCCTCAAATGTCTCTTGTGCTCCTAAACACTCTTTGAACACACCAGGATAACATCAATGAACACGATCATAAAACTAATCCAAGTACCCTTAAACATTCTGTTCATCAGACCCATACTAACAACTGGAGTGTCCGTCAAACCACACGGCATTACAGTGAACTCACAATTGCTGTATCAAGTGCAAAATGCCAACTTCGGTATGTCTTTCTTCCTGATCCTCAACTAATGATACTCTATCCTCAAGTCAATCTTGGAGAATATCGATGCACCAACGTAACAAACCATCTTTCTTTTTCACGAACAGAACGGTGCTCTCAAGATGATGCATTGGGACGTAAGAATCCCTTATCTAACAATTCCTACATCTCCATCTTCAATTCTTTCAACTCAGATAAAGCCATCCAGTAAGGAGCCTTAGGGACTGGCTCTGCTCCGGGTGTTAATTCAATCACGAACTCTATTTCCCTTTCTGACAGCAGACCTGGCAGTTCTCTAGGAAACACCTCAGACAACTTCTGTATCATGGCTATGTTCTCCATATTCGGTTCCTCAACTGATGTATCCACTACAGTTGCGATACAGATTTGGCAACCTACAACCAGAACAAGGTTGTCTTCAGTGACGAATAACGGGGATTGGAGGTCCTTCCGACTTTTAGTAATTCAAAACTTTCACACGCTAATCGAACAAACCTGAATTATATCTCTACCACGATTCATAACCCTTAAAAGCTCCTCGAACCGAGACCTTTTATAAATGATTTCCAGGTCATATATAAGCAAACCCTTCAAGAACGGCTATAGTCAGAGATTCATCTTTCTATTACTTTATCACCACAACGAAAATTCTACAACCTTCACTGAAAATCTCGTTGCGATACTCTGATAAAAACATCTCAAAACATTCTTCCTTTGATTGATGCATGGTCAATCCATTCCTATTCCTTTTGCCATCATAGAGGCATCCTTTCTTCAGTAGCGATGCTACTAATCTCCTGGACCTACAAAGGCAGTTCCTAGCCTGATGGCCGTGCTGGCCACAATCATAACATGCTCCCGTTATACTCGAACACTGGGCTGACTCATGATTCTTTCTTTCACAAACTTGGCACACAATCAGTGAGTCCTCTATCTCCTGTTGAATGATAGCATGCTCTCTTACTTGCACTAAGGCCTGTTCCAATAACCCCACGATGCGTTCTATGGCGCACTCCTTTCGATCTGTCCCATCGGCTTTCTAAGACCGTTTCTGGCAAGGTAACCCTGTTGGTCACACCCAGAACAAGCACCCGTCTTACCAAGACACGGGGCTGATCCATGTCGGCTTCCATCAGCATGACACACTCCAATCTGATTCATTGCTGACCTGACCATCCCACATTTCCAATTGGACGAAAATGGGATACTTTTCTCCAATCATAAGCTCCTTCCCAAACTGGTTTCCATCTCTACTGAATTTGAACCTCGACTCGGATGCAACGGCTTGATCCCACATCACAACTCCAGGCTAGGCCTCAACAGGCACGGCAACAACAGCGGCTCGATCCTGAGCTTACTGGCTCAACAAGCTCCCAAAGAACACTAGCGCCAGAACGATCTCATCGAACCTAGGATCGCTTGGTGCTGCTACACTAGTACCGACCTACAGCGGTACTCTTACACCCGCGCTGGTTTGAGCCAGTGCTCTACCACGACCACCTCGAGTACCGACCGGGTCGACGTACCACCCCGAGTAACTGGTCTAAAGGTTCTCTCTAGGAGACCTCGCTCCCCCGATCACTCATCTACAGGATCTTTACGAAACTGTTTCTCAATTCTAATCCTGCATTAGAATTTGAGTGATCCACGCCAAACAATTTACCAAACGGCTATCACCACATGCACCAAAGATGAAATAAAAGCCATTCCTACTAACTATCCCATAACTCATCGCACCTTATCACTCCATTCACGGACCGCTCGATACTACTTAAACGGGATGTCACGCCCGATCCTCCGAGCGAGCGCACATCCCTCTACGGTCGATAGAAATTATGTGACTTCCCAGGACACGTCGCCGACCCATTCATTTTTATTGCACATGCGGAAGCGAAACAAATCCCTTGACAACATTTAACTTGGGATAGAAAAGCAGGCAATCAATTACAACCAAACAAGCCTTCTTATAAACACATAGGTTTATATATAACACTGGATTGTCTCCAAAATGGACAGGCTCAACAAAAAGGGAACTGGCCTATGACAACTAGTCAGACACGTTCGCTGATTCTTCAATCTCTACCTCCACAAATGTCCATGGCTTCGAGTCCTCCACGACTGCCATCTAAGGACCTGAAATAGTTTCCCCAAACTGGGATGAGACAATGTCTCAGCGAGTCCTACCCCCTAAAACTCGATTAGGAAGAAAATAAGCCTCAGGGCGCTCTAGCCACACAAATAGGATTTAGGACTTACCTCGCCTCAGTCCATTCCTGCACGTTAGTACAATTCAATTTTCAATCAAACAATTGATCCAGCGATTCAATTTAATCAAACTATCTATCTTCCATTCCAATCCATACTATCCATCAACCAATACTATCTATCATCCCATACCATCTATCAAACTGTCGTTAATACGACATATGCTCTCCAAAGCGTAACATATAGACGGTAGCTCGCACAATTTTGTATAGATAGATAGCTCACCAAAGTCGTAGAGCCGATAGATAGCTCACCAAAGCCGTAGCTGATAGATAATATAATAGCTCGCACAAGTTGTATATATAGATAGCTCACCAAAGTCAGAATCGATATAGTAGCTCACCAAAGTCAGAATCGATATAGATAATATAATAGCTCACACAAGCTGTAGCATATATAATATTTGCTCGCCAAGCCGATACATATATATAAACCAATGCTCGCCAAAGCTATCATTCAATAATAAACATAGAACTGGATATTCAATCCAATAACAACCAACGATTCAAACTAGTCATACAAAGCAATTACGGTGCTAAAAGCCAACACCGGGTATTTTCAAGTTAAATACCACAACTTCATCAATATCACTCAATTCCACATTTTTGGAATTATTAACCATAATCATCAATCACTCAATTTCTCAATTTAAACATACAATTGGCACAAATTGACCACACTGCTGCGATCAACACGAAATTCTAACGTAGGCCATCTTGGCAAAATTTTGAAATTATTAAATAATTAAATTTAATTCCGAAAATTAAATAATTAAATATTATATTATAATAATATAATTTAATAAAATAATATTTATAAATTCGAAATAATTAATTAATTAAAAATAATTAATTAGGGCTTAAACAAGATTACACTAATTTAATCATACAATTAGCCCTAATTAAACACCCATTAAACTAATCATACAACTAATCTAATTTACATTAAAATAATCTAATCTAACCACCTAAGCCTAATTAGACTAATCTAAACATCCCTTAAGCATCATTAACTTACTAAGCAGGGATTAGAGGATAAACTCACCGGTTTTGCGCGCCGGTGAGTTCACGGCGACCACGACGCCAAGGCAGTCGATAAACCTCAAGGCGGCGACACCAACCAAGGCCGGGAAGGGCTTGAAAACGGGCCACGACGACTGAAAACTCTTGCTGGTTTTCTGCTTCTGTTCTTGATCGCAGGCTGAACCGGTGGTCAAACGAGAAACGGGCCGATTGAGCTCCGGCGAGCGGGTGGTTGGCAACCGGTGGCTCCTGGGGTCTTGGGGATCTTGTGGGTGGATGGAATGGGCAAGGAAAGGGTCGGAATGGGGCGAAACAAGCAAGAAAACGCGAAACAAAGCGGGAACCAGGGGCGAGTCCAGCGGTCCGGCGGACTGTTCCTTCGTGCCCAATTTCGGGAGGCTACAGGGCTCTTTTCGGGTACCGTCAAGTCCTCCTGAACGGTTTGGATGTGTTCTTCGCGATGGTGGGTGGAGCGTTGGCTAATTCGATCGGGAAGATCACTTTCAACTCATGTTTTCACCAAAGTGTCACTGGAGCGTAAAACCGGAACGCGGGGAAAACGGGGAGAAAAACGACGGGCTTGGTCGGGTCCGGTGGGTGTGCGACGGTGGAGCTGGCTCAGCTGGTTTGATCTGGTTTTTATGAGCTCTCAAGCTTCTTCAATAATGGAGAAAGCCACACTTTGGGGGAGAAGAAGGTTGCTGAAGAAGGGGGTTTCCTTGGGCTCTCTAGAGCTCAACACTTGCCAATCTCTCATTGGCTTTGCCCCCACCATGACACCACATGACCTCAGCCACTCTCTCTCGTCCAATCTTCCTCTACAAGCTTGGCAATAGGTGCAAAATGTGGTGTGCCATGGGAGCTACGAATTTTGGACATTCCCCCATTCAATCCATTCAATTCTCTCTCAATTCCATCCAATTGACGCTCAATTAAATCGGTCCATGTGTCCTTGATCTTCTTATGATTTTTCCCCATCAAATGATCCAACTTGCATCCCCAAGATTCGATCAAAAACGCCTCCGACAATCCCGAACAAAGACGGCCTTACCTTGCTTTTCCGCCAAAAATCTCGGTTTGTAGAAAAATCTTCTGAAGATGAGTTGACGTTCCTAAAATGAATTGTGACATGGCAGAACTTTCAATTTCTGAATTCGGCTTTAAAATCACGGTTAATTTCAATCTGGCGCGATTTGAGCGCGTCCTAATCTACCGGGTAGCTTTTAGGAATTTTCAGTGCAATTGACCTGTGGTTGATTATTTTCAAGCCACAAAGTACATCTTCGACACATTGGCGACTTTCGGTTGTCGTGGAAATCTCGAGGTTTCAAATACGGACACATGGTACCAAAACGACAGAGAAATCGGTCTAGTGTCGGTCGATCAGAATTTTGCAATTAAGTGGAATCACCCACATTTAATCACATGGTTCTGTCGAATCGACCTATCTCCGATCTCTAATCGATCTGTACTGTAATGACCCTTGCAGATTAGCACGGTCGAGCAAATCGGTTCTTGGTCGAATTCTCAAGTCTATTGCGTTTAGATTCCTTAACGGCTTCACCGATAGACTAGTTATCTCGTGAGTGGCCAACTCAGAGAAGAGAGCTATAGGCGCGCAGATGAAATGCCCGATTTATTCAATTGAAACCATAATTGGAAAATCAGGATGTCACATTAAAATTGGACCTAGATTTATAATTAAACCATAACCATAAATGGGTCAATTCGAATTTTGTTGATTGAAGCTTAATTGCTTAGTTTTCTTATGCATCAAATCAATTTCTCAAAAATTCAAATAAATCATGTGTTGGCTCGGGGTAAAAATCAAATTTTGACTTGGGATTGGCTCTTGGCCAAAGAGTTGACCAAAAAGTCAACTTGAAAGTTAACCGTTGACTTTTGGTTTTTCTTGAAAATGATTTGAAAATTACTTTAAAACTATAATGCAAAAGAAATAAATAAAAAAATGACACTTTTTGGTTAAGAAACGGGTTCTGTCGTTATCAGAAACCCAAATTTCGGTTTTTTACCTTTATCGGCGCGTCGACTAAAAATCAGGTGTCAATAAATTTTATTTATTTATTTATTTATTTTGTTAAACTGTCATCGATGCACTGCTAAAACGGAGTAAATGTCAACAGAGAAATGAAACTAATGGCGAGATCATAAATTCTCTAGAAAAATAAAGGAAGTACAAAGCGTTCTGGCAAGAAACCGAAACCTCACTATGCCTTGTGGCTCCCAAGATGCTGACGAGTTAGATTCTTGCTAATAATAGAAATGGCACTCAGTGTGTCTGTGTTCCTATTTCCTAACACTTATTGGTAAACTTAGTTAAATTCAGTTCCGCAGAGAAAATCAGAGGGATTATAGAAAGACAGAAAGCAGAGAATTGATTATTTATTTGTAACTTTAATCTATGCTTCCTTTTCTAGGTATAAGATTATTAACTTTACATTATTCGTTGGATCAATTCTCCAGGGGTGAAGCAGCGTGCTTCTTGCACTCGATCGTATACTCTGCTGAGAGTATGCAAAGAATTAAATCTTAAACTTTTTGAGATAAATGACACTGCAAAGGCTTAAACTATTGCAATTTATTCAATCTAATTCCTAAACTTCCAATTTGCTAATAAAGTCTCTCAGCTTCCCATGACAACATCAATTAATTATTAGTTATTATTTATAAGTTTTCATAGTCACACTATTGTTTGAAATTTGGAATATCTTTTCATTTTTATTCATTTATTAAACCAAACCATAATAAAGTAACATTTCTTTTCAATTTTTATCTTTGGTAGCTATAAGTATTACAACATCCGACATTTAAGTACATTTTAGCTTATGATCTCTAAAATAGTTCAAGTAGAACCTCGTTTACATCACTCCCTCTCTCGAGCTGCCATTTCCTGTAATTATCATTTTCCTTTTTGGTTTTTTGAGATTAATCTCCATACCTCCACCTCACAGAACTAAGGTCCCTCTATGCTTCCAATACTACTACTATATCTTGCATCCACCCATACTCCAAACGATATCCGCATCAAAAAGTTAACATTTTAGAAAAATGCACATACATAAATTTAAAATGACCTTACATCACTTTATTTCTTGAATTTGTATTCTACAAAGCATGTACAGTTGTCACTGCACGCTGCTAGCTTAGGCACTTAGCTGATTGTGGCAACAAACCTCAACTCTACTGACTCGCAGTGACAAAATGCTCCGCAAATACTTTCGACGTATGACAATTATAGGCTTCTTTAACGTCACAAACCTTGGGTCCTGATCAAATTGTAGGAGACTCCAGGTCCGCTCTAGGAAATATGGGCCTGAATGGTAAATAATATTACATAAGGAAATTATTTTATTTTTGTGTCATTTATGGGTTGTCAAATATATTAGTATCTCTCTTCCCCAGAAAAACCCTCTGGATGAAGCTAGAATGACCTTTTCCCGAGGGGGTGGCTGTGGCCAAGGCCGTAGTGTTGGCGGTATCTTCAGAAAGCTCGTCAATGCTCGAATGGTACTTGTTGGTCTTGTGAGCCAAGAGGAGCCACACATGAGTGATGAGCTCACCTCCTTTTCTCAGTAGATTGTCATGGTTATACACGTGGCAGTTGAATGCTCCATAACACAGCATCTCCACCCAAATGCTGCTAATCCGCTCCCACTTGTTGTCCATCGTCCTCAGGTCGACCACAAGCTTCTGCACCTCCGACAGCATGTGCCAGTCACGAGTGATCCTTGTCTCGTTACTTGGTTTGACGGGGGGTGGCACTTCTCCATCTGGCGACGACAGTGTGCTAATTGCTTCTTTATAGTCTCGGTTCCTAAAGAAAGGCCTCAGAGTGCAAAAAGCGTACTCCAGCGTGATGTCAGCAGTGTTGAGGGACAACACATAAGGATGCTGAGCCAGGAGGTACATCATGTAGTTTGATAGGAGTTTGCTTCCTCTACAAGCAGCGGAGTTCTCGCTCTCCAATGTGAGGAGGAATTCCGTCGCAATGTGCCAGATAATGATGCTCTTATCAAATGTCATCTCAATGCTACTGCTCAGTCCTTGTTTCTCCCGGATGTTGTGAGTCTCAAGCGTCCACTCACCTCTTTCTTTGAAGGACCGGTGGCGTCTTTTCTTCTCTAGCTCCGCTATCTTTTGAACTACCAGCACCTTGAGGCACGAGGGGATGGCCTGGCGGGAGCAAAACGGATGCCTCCTGAAGATCTTCCTTTGGTCAAAACAATCAAGTACCGTGGCAATGGGCTTCGGACATTCTTTGTCTAAGAGGTTGGGGTCTAACAAATTGAACTGCCCCATCGACCTCGACCATCTTTTCTGCTTCATGCACCAATGGGCTAGACAAGGGAGGAGCCTTCGGACAAGCGGCACCTTAAGCTTCATACTCATCTTCACCACTGCCCAATCCGAAAAAGGCAGTACCATGATTTGATAAAGCTCAAATGATGTGACTGCAATCAGTATTGCGTAGGTACAGGTGACATACATATCGATCAAGAAGGCATCCTTGAAGATGATGGCGAATAGACACAAGGCAGACACCAAGCAGAAGAAGCCACAGAAGTGGACCACCAGGCCGACTTGGGTGTACAGAATGGGCGCTTTAGTGTAGAGCACATCGAACATGAAGTTTAGCTCAATCTCTGTCATGGTAAAAGCACGAATGGCAGAGTAATCATCGATGGACATCCAGTCGCGGGATATGAACAGAGGGTGGTACAGCCTGGTCACGAGGTGGGGCTTCAGACAATCGAACCGAAAGTAGGCCTTCAAGATGTCCTTTGCAGAGGCAAACTTGTCGTCCTCAGGGAACTCTTTGAACTTTTTCTGAATCTCGGTTTCTTCATTGATGTCCTCAGCGGTTACGCTCCAGTTCTCATCATACACAGAGTGGAGAGCCCGGACCCACTCGACCGACTTCCCAATTCCAACCATGAACAAGAGGACGTACAACAGCCATGAGACGGGGGACAAGCCGCGCCCACATCGAATGAGAATCCAAAGCACTAAGATAGCCGTAACCCCAATGTTGAGCATCTGTCTCAATCCTAGCCGGTTATCTTCCACCGCATAGGCCGTCATGCTGTCTGCGTACCCGAGTTGCATCAGAAGCAATGGGGCCAATAGACCTTTCAACACCACATCATAACCTGGATTCTCAGGATTGTCAATGCGGACCACAGTAAGCTTGCCCAGCGCCAATGTTGCATAGTAAGAAAGGAGCAAGTATGTGGCCCATATGACGAACCTAGCTAAATTCGATGTCAAGTATTTCCGACGGCTGCCTAATATTGCGAGAACAATCTCGCAAGCAAAGCTTAAGGTGAACAACAGCTGAATCCCCCATGCCCCCCACAGGCCTTTAAACAGCAGCAACACGGTGTTCAAACTCATGGCAGCTTCGTTCAGGTGTGTGCACTAGACATCAATGCAAATGCAGAGTGAGGTTCACATTGCTTATGAAGAACAATTACAAAGAGCTTGCACAAAACTGCATAAATGAATACGATATTGCATGCATTAATTCTCTCAATCAGTTAGAATCTCGCACCACTGAATCCAAGAATGTGCACTTTGATTATCCAACAAGTTATGCATTAGTAGGATTCTGAATTTTCATTCTGTATTGGAGGCAGCATATGGTGCGTAAATTTTATTTTATTTTTCCCTCGCGTACTTTGTTAAGTTCTGTGTGTTTTACTTGTCGTTGACAATGATTGTTAGGCGTTACATATAGACAGGAAGATTTGCAATGCAAATAAAATTCTTTTTGATAATTGTAAGCTTATTTAGTTCATTGAAAGTCCAGGCAAAGAGAGTACGTAGGTAGATATTTGTGTATTTCTTAAGACTGTTTATTTACACTTAAGCAAAAATAAAAAAGTATTTTTTTGCCTGTCAAAAATAAAAAAATATAAAATTATGAATAAACTACATATTAATAATTGAATATTGTGGAATTTTCGGGAGTTTTGAATTTAAAAAAAAAAAATTATCCGTGAGCCGCAAAATTAAGAATTTAAAAAGTAAAAAGTAAAATAAATACAGACGAATCTAACGCTTTAAAATAGATTGATAGAAGGAAAAGGTCCGGTCATAGTTACCCACTTTCCCATCTCTCTCCGTGTTCATCTCTCTTTCCTTTCCTAGAGTTGTTGATTGTATTTTCTTTTGCGACTCCACCTTCTATTTTTCTTTCTTTTACATTTATAATATGTTCATCTAGATCTTCACTATCTATGAAGAAGCTTCTGTACAAATGAGTGCCGTCAGCCGTCCACCTTCTTATGTCCCTGATTTTTCCAAACTAATGAACTGGCTATACTCACTACAATTTGGCGTACATGGAAAAATGTCGCGCTAAAGCATTTTCTCAAATCAGATAAAAATCTTGGGAGACTAATAACTTAAGGAAAATTCCTAACGGAAAGAATGATTTATTCCAAGTCAATTTTTCAATAACAGATGCAAAATAATGACACTTCTAAGCTTTGCTTTGTTGAAGCTGCTAACTTTTGATCATTCTTAAAACATCGAGTGTCTACGTGGGCTTGGGAATGCAAATTATTGGCGTTCCAATTGGTTTTATCATCGTAGATTCTTGGTTTATTGTTGGTAATTACAAAAATAAAAAATTGGAAATAAGGATTTAATTTTATCTTCTTGTATATTTCAAGATTTTACAATAAGATTTTAGTCACATTTTTTAGGAATTTAATTATGACATTAACAAATAATTAAGAATTTCCTTTTCCGGCAAAAGAACATTTTTGGCATTTAGAGTTTTATTCATTTTTTACTGGACTTTCAATGTTGACCATTCGGGGATCGAAGAAAGAAAGCATAGACATTAATTTGGGGAAAAAGGAATAAATTACCTTGTGACACATATGGACCCAATAATAGATCAAATGTCATATTTTTCGTAAGGCAATCTTGAAAGGAACAAAATTGACAGAATATATTAGTTTATTCCATTTTATTGGGTTTTTAATGTCTACTTTTTCCGGAGACTTAATTTAAAAAAAAAAAAATGCAGACATTAATTTCCGGAATTTTTTTTTTTTCCAATAGGACATGTGTCGATAGTGGAGTAGGTGTCAACGCCTCATTTGGTGCATTTTATAAAAACATAGATAAATATTTCAAAAAAGAATGAGATGCCAAAAAGTGATTCTGTTGAGTACTTCTATAAAAATAAAGTGGAGTGCAATGATCAACACATTCCCACATGATGTTCACATCTTTCTTTATTTTCATAAATTCCTTATTCCTTACCATGTCTTTCCATTGAGTCTTTCCTTTCATTTTGAGTTAATATCACGAAAAACTTTAAACTGATACCCAGTGATAAATTTATTTCAAATTAATTTCTTAATTACAACAAATTTAAATTAATACAATATAATAAATTTACTCTCAATTAATATTTATAAAGTTTTGCTATCAAATAACTAAGTTAGATGACACATGATAATTGACAAGTGTACTAATTTGAAGTTTTACCCTCCATTGGTCATAGATGAACACAAGTTTGTGGTTTTCTGTAGTATTAATCTAATTTAATAAATAATAACAAATGGTAAATTTTTCATAAATATATCAATTTGTGATTTTAATAGTCGAAAAATTAGTTTTGAGTAAATTTGTTGTAAGTATACAAGTTTTGTGTTTTTGGTAGTAAAAAATTAGTTAAGGTAAATTTATCACATATGTATTAATTTCGGGTTTTTCGTAATATTAACCCAGTACTTATTTGTCCGCTTGACTATAGATTTTCTTTACCTTGGATTTTTTTCATTTTTTTTTTGTATAATTACGTATTATCATCATACATGGTGTACAAGCTTTTATCTTTTTTTCCTGTTTCTCTTGAAAATTTAGTCTTAGGTAATGCATATTTATTTTTTCTTGCCCATTCCATGTTTTGCTCTATGTGATGAAAAACAAAGTTTCTAAATTTAATTTGCAAAACCTCCACTCTTCTACTATAAGTATTTATCTTTTCTCTAAGTTTACTCGGTCACAATTTTGATGCTCGAAAGGTTGTTTTGGCAAGATTTCTTGGAAAAGTTTGGTCTTTTCAAATTTGAGCAAATCATGAATTATTTGACAATCCGGATAATTTCATTTTTGGGATTTTCTTTATATTAGCCTCCACGTTCTATTGAAGTTCTCTAAAGGTAAATTCTGCACAAATTCTATAGACGTCGTTTTTAAGTTTTTTCTGCCTTTCTTTTTCAAATATTAGTTTTCCAAATTATTTTTAAAATATATCTTTTATATAAAACAAAAAGAAAAGAGAAAAGGTGGAGGAATGGTAATATGGGAGTATTTAGTAGAGTTCTTTAACCCCAGAGACAACCGTTCCAAGTTTTTGGAATTTGAAACCCATTTTATATGTTTTTGAAACCACCTTGGAACTTGGAATTGTTGTTCCATTCCAAAGTACCCTAGACTACCTTGTATTTATTCTCTTTTTTTTTTTTTTCTTTTTATCATTGAACATAAATTACAGTTGTTCTAGTTACTCATATCGAACATTCAATGCAACACCTAAATGAATTACATGTTAAAAACCACGTTCATGTCTAATAGTAACAATCCTATGATGTCTTTAGCATCAAAAACAAAAATATATAAATTAATAAATTTCCATCTTTCAATTAAATTCATGAATTGAGACGGCAACCTATCACAATGATATGCACTAAAATGTATCATCTGTAGACAGTCAATCTCATCACACATACTCATGCACACATAGTATGCATGGGGAGAGACAGAGACAGGGAGAGAGTTATTTCTAAATGAGGTTGGAGATTAATTGATCAATTAGAGCTTTCACACGTTAATGCATGAAACACTTCATAAGGAGAAAACAAATAATAATAAACAATTACGTACACATTTATCTATTATTAAAATATCATGCAGGGTACCTGCAAAGGTTACATAGTGCTATGGAACATATCTTATCCCCACTTTTACCGCAATTTTAGAGCTGGAACCAAATCTGTGAGTTCTAACCCCGAATGTGAAACTTACTCGTCCTTCATGAACCAAGGCCTTTTTCTTTCTTAATTTTGGGAGTTTTATTACTTTAAATTCTTGTGATGGGCATTAGAATAGATGTGTCGCCCAATGAGAACGCCACGTTTCCACTTCTCTGTGGCCTTCTACTATATGCACCAAAATACAACACAACAATAGATTAGATGACTTCAGATGCATCTGCTCTCAGGTTGGATTTTCAAAATTTTGAGTAGCAGCGCCTTCTCAACTCCAAAATAATCCTGTAATCCTACCACATTTTTAAACCTGCAGACTTCTTAGATCCCATTCACGTAGGAAATATTGCATTCGGTAGCACATTTGCTATACTATTCTTGATGAGGCAATCTTTAAATGTCAAAAGTGACAGGTTGTGAAGGGTTATAATTTCTACCAGTAGTTCTTTCACCAGTTGGAAAATGAACATCAATAACAAATATAAACATGTGCTATAACTTGTATAGAGCATGTTTAAGTGTACTGACCAACAAATTAAAGTACGATAATCACTTGTCGAAACATCGAAAGCACAGGGAGCATACAAACATCTGTCCCTAAAAGTAATACTTGTTAGTAAGGACGACAAGCAAATGCAAGCTAACTAAAGTAACAGGCAAGAAAGAGGTGCAACACAACACAAGACTAGCACCACGAAACCTGAACTCAAGGCCGATGAATCCCAGAAGTATGATTCAGAAGACGACAACACCGACTTCAGAAAACTTGGAGAAACTGAAGCAGAGAAAAGAAACGGAGATATTTGTCCCAAGAAACATAGTGAAGGAACAAGTACCAGGAATAGGTGACTTCCTTCCTTAGCTAGCAGAGCACTCGCGTCTTAACAGATATAGCAATTGACTATTTGTTGGAACCTTTGTTATGAAGTAAGAAAAAGAAACGCGAAGGAATAAACAAAGACAAAAAGATAATGGAATAAAATACGGCGTGGGAATTTGATTATTTGCTTGTAACTTTCGTCTGAGGCCCTTTTCCTGTTTTCTTTGGCCTAATTGGTACGTAAACATGCCTGAAGCTTCTGTCTCCATCTTCATGGTCACGCATGATTCTCGTTCTTACACTTTTAGCTCTTGGATTAGGCAAATGATAGGCTACTCTACCACTTCTGGTTCATTTTATTTCCTGGAAAAATTGACACGATTGGTAGATATTTTATAAAGAAACTATTTAAGAAATATGGTTGATTTTCTAGTGTTGGTTTGGATTTTAGGAAAGAGCTAAAAATCATTATTGGAAGTCTGGTGTCAGAAAACATAAGGAAATTGTTGAATCAGTTACAAACCTATTGTACAAATATCAATTCATTCATACACTTTCCAATTTTACAAATTTAGTAACATTTGTGCAAAATTCCTTTGTAGTCCCTCTAATTAGTTTTTGACGGAAATTGTTGATGTGGCGGTATGCCAACATAAGACGGCTAGAAATGATGGATCGTCATGCCAACTATTTCTAGTGAATTGACTAGAAAGACTACAAAAGTATAGGACTAAACTCGCATCCTTATAATAGATTTAACACTGAATGAGTAATTTTCCCCAAAAAACTTAATTCGAGTTTAAGACAAATAAACCTATAATGCATGATCTCAACAACTTGGCAGCAAGACTCAAGACCTCGAGCCTTGGACTCAAAATTAGAGCTGAACTGTTAGCCCCGAACTCAATATCTAAGAGTTAGCCGTTGAAAGTTGACCCAAGGACTTGTGACCCTGGCCCTAGATACTCAAGTCTAGCCCTAGTGTCCAAAGCTTAGGGCAGAAGAATCACACAAGTACCATAATCTTTTTTCATTCGCTTGAGCGCCACATGTTAGCTATATGCCCTAAAGCAACCATATAATTGTTACGTATAATATATATGTCACTATGCTTCATTGACAAGTCTCTTAGCTGAATGCAATTACAGTGACTTTACTGAGAAAGCACCTCCTTACCAAGAAGGTAAAAGAAAGAAAATACACAGACGCGCTTATGCTACAATAGGGTGCGGAGCATGACCAATCCTAGGATCATACTCAGTTTGCAACTTCCCTTTGGTTTCTTCAGAGGGCTTGGTCTTGGAGTGAGGGTGTACTCATCTGTATGGTGCATCAAGAGCAGCCATACATGAGTTATAAGCTCTCTGCACTTTATGATGAAGTTGGAGATTGCTGAACACTTTATGGCACCACATATTGCAGTCACGCCCATCGTCGGTAGTCTGGTCAAAAAGCTATCTCTTGGGCCGCTGATATTAAGCAAGACAGTGCTTATACTTGGAGAAGAATGATGAAGTTGAGAGGCTTATTGAAACCATATGTGAAATCAATTATTGGCAATGGGTAAAATATTCTCCAAAGGTGAATCATTGCCATCCTTTTGGGACTCATTTAGACAATTTTCCAAGAAGAGCAGTATATGAATCCTCTTTAGGAATTCATCCAGAAGTTGCTAATGTAATCAGCAGCCAAGCTGCATTAGCAAACAAACTCAGATATGGAAGACAAGCATTAAATTCTCTGGTTTGGCAAGCATTAAATTCTCTGGTTCTGCCAAACGTGTCTTGGCATATACCACTGGGATTCGCCTTAGTGGCCACCCTTCCAACATGGAAGGGGGAGGTGAGGGGTTCAAATCCCCACCTTCTCAGGGGGGATGTGGTGGGGACGCGTAAGTTTCAAGAGTGGGTTTTCGACTCCCACCCCCTGCAAGAGGTAGGGCAAAAGTCTGAGAGTGAGTATAGAATTGAAATAGAGTAGGATTGACCAAAAAAAAAAAAACTTTGGTTTCATCGTAGGGCGCCTGTAAACTCATGATGGAATGAAGGAACGATGTACCGGAGATGACAAGTGTGTGTTATGGAGTTGATAGGGAAAAATTACCTAATTAGTCCTATATTTATTATGCGGATATCAATTCAATTCTAAAATTTTCAATTTTGGCAATTTAGTTTTAAATCTTTGTGTGAAATTTCAATATAGTCTTTTGGGTCAATCTTCATCGAAAATCACCAATGTGGCAATCCAATAATCATCAACTGTCCTACATGGCATCATAGCGTTAGCAATTTTTTTGGCAAAAATTGCTCTAAAGAACTACATTAGATTTTCATGCAAAAGTTTATGACTCCATTAATAAAATTAGAAAGTTTATGATGAAATTGGTATCCATACAATAAGTTTAGAATTAATTGGAAAATTCCTGTCAATCGATAGCATGTGCTGAAAAGTCATATTTTTTGTCCACTAGTTCTTGGAGAAGTCTAGATTAAGATCCTAGAGTTAACTAGAATTTCAATATGGTCACCCAAACAAGGATTAAGTTTGAGATAATATAAAACAGGCAATGTGAGAAAATTCGTTTTTTATTGTATCTTGTTTGGCATGACCTAGATTGAATTATATACACAACACAAAATCAACAAATAACTTAGAGAAAATATCGTATGGTCTTGTGTAGACGAAATAACCACCACCTCCCTCCAAGGTGGTCGCTATTTACTGCCACGACGAACTTCGTGAGGTCACTTGCCCATGACAATCAATAATTTAGGGTGGTTGCCTGCCTCTTTCATAGGCAACCACAACCATACGGAACAAGTTTGGCTCGTGATTGATGGCATTATGTAGTGGTCGTCATCTAAGTAGCACCGATACTGATACACGACACAAAACACATGCTAACCCGTCGTTTCTTAAAAAATAGAGAATTTCAATATATTGAGACATGCTGTATATTAAATATATATTTATATATACCTGATAAATCATCATTTTTATGATTAGTTTAATCAAATTAATTAGATTCAAATTCACAGATAAATAAATAATTCAAAAACAACATAGAATAAATTTACAATAAAAACATTAATCTACCATTTTTTAAAATCATTCATTAGGAGAGGAATTGTGTCATGGAAAAATGAGAGTCGGAAGAAAAAAAAACTAAAATTTTTCGTCTTTCCCCATTTATTATTTTTATTATTTTTTATATATTTACATTTTGATCCCTCATTTAGTAAAATTTTTTTTAAATTGATCCTGTGCGTGTCGGAATTTCATGTCAGAATTCCAAACTCGTATGTCGGGATTTCAGGCTCGAGTGTCGGAGAGTATTGACTATTGAGAGAATTGACAAGGTCTCTAATTTTCTGACATTTGTTGACCGAGTGTCGAAGAGTATCAAAGAATGTCGATATGTATAGCATCATTTAAAGGCTCTTGGAGAGTGTTTGTCACGCCCCGATCCTCGAACGCGTGCCCATCCCTCACCCGGTCGATTAATAGTGACGTCCTATGACGCATCGCCGAACCTGTTCATTTAATATGCGCAAGCGGAAGTATGAAGAAAATCCCAGACAATAAAATAATGGGATAGAAAAGCAGGGCCATAATTTTCACATTGAAGCTTATAACCAAACTTTTATACAAAGCACAACCCAAAGTACTTTACAACTGTTCACAACTTTTACTCTAACTCTATTCACATCAAAATGGAGTTCATAAAAGAAGACGGGATCTCAGTCGAACCGAATCGTACTCAAAATCCCTCTCGGTACTATCTTCTTCTCCCAAAATTCTTCTCCTTCGATTTCACCTCTGAGTTTTCCTTCTCAGATTCCTCCTCCTCAGCTCCTCATCGGGATCTTGAAATGTTATCCCACAACCGGGATGAGACTACGTCTCAGCGAGTTCTACCCCACTAAGACTCAATTAGGGAGCCAATACACTACTTGGTTGCCTAAGTACAGCACGAGTCAGAGGACTTACCTTGGCCTCAGTCTCAACCTGCAATTTAAGGTTATATACAACATTTCATAGCTCACAGCGAACAATCAATCAAATCACTGGTCAATCGAACTAGTTGATTACATGTCAGACGGACCATTCTAGGTCATTTACTCCACACTACAAAACTTCCCATAGTGCACTCGGTCACAGAGCCATATCAGTACTCTCGGGCGTCAAGTTCGCCAAGGTGATTAATCCACTAGACAATTGCGTGCGTTCTTTAAGGCGCCGTTTTCGCTAGTGATATTCCACATCACCGAACCACGCATGCCTATAACCATGTACTCACTAGACAAATGTGTGTGTTCTTTAAGGCGTTGTTTTCGCCAGTGATATCCCACCTCACCGAACCACACATGCCTATAATAATGTGTTCAATAGACAAGTGCATGTGTTCTTTAAGACGCCATTTTCGTCAATAATGTCCTTAATCACCGAACCATGCATGCCTATAACAATATGAGTACTAGACCGATACGTGCGTTCTTTAAGGCGCCGTTTTCGCCAGTGACATCCTTAGTCACCGAACCACGTAGGTCCATACACTATGCCTGATCAGTCCAACCCCAAGGTACTTCTGATTCATTCTCACCATTCCACATACTTTACAACTCAACAACACATAAGAATGCTAAATAAACAAACTTGGCCAATTTCCAATCAATTCCAAACAATTTAGGGTAAATCCCTAAAATATCACAATTTAATTAATTTCAAGCAACGTAGAGCTCAAATAAATAAACGGACTACGCCACGACAATCAGCACGAAATTTCGGTCGTCGGCCATCTCAGCCTTAATTTCCGAAAAATAATTAATTAAATAATTAATTTCGAAAATTAAATAATAAATATTAGAAATTCAATTTAGCTCAAAATAAAGCCCGATTAAATAAACGGACTTCACCACTGTCATCAGCGTAATATTCCGGTCGCTGGCCATCACATTTGAATTTTCGAAAAATAAATAATTAAATAATTAATTTCGAGAATTAAATATATAATTACCATAAATTCAATCCAGCGCAATATAAAGTTCAATTAAATAAACGGGTTGCACCACGATCATCAGCATAATATTCCGATCGCTGGCCATCCAAGTTGAATTTTCGGAAAATAAATAATTATTTAATTTAATTTCGAAAAATAATATTTAAATGCCAAAAATTCCACTTAGGCCCGAAATATCAAATTGAAGCCCGATTAAGGGTTGGAAAATTCCCGGGCTACCCTCAATAAATAGTAGACCATGTCTACTTACTAATCACACCTTCAATTTAATTAATTTGCATAAAAAATAACTAATAAACCCTAATCAAAACACCTAAGCTTAATTAAATAAACTTAACAACCAATTAAGCATAATTAACCAACTAAGCAAGCATTAGTGTGGTTACTCACCGGAATTGCGTGCAACCAGTACCAAAACGACGGGCTCGGCGCGGGGAACAACAAACCCCAAAGCGGGTCTCGGGTCCGGGGCCCGGAAATGGCCCAAAGCGGCCTTGGAAGTGGCTGGAAACCCACTCGTGGGTTTGCTGTGGTGGCTGGCCGGAGGAGTTCCGGCGGCCAAGAGGGCGAGGGGAGGGTCGGTGGAGGTGAGGGGGGTGCCGGGGGAGGTAGGGCGGCGGTTGGACGGCGTGCGGCGGCGATTGGAGGCGTGCGGCGAGTTGGGCGAGGGCGGAGGCCAAGCGTGCGGGAGAGGGGTGGACGGCGGGCGCACGGGCGCGGGCGGTGCGGGGGTGGTGCAGGCGGTGCGGGCTTCGGCGAGTCGCAGCTTCAGTCTTCTTCAATTTTCTGGTTTGCTAGTTTTTCACGGAGAAGAAGAAGAAGAAAAGGGGAGGGGGCTTTGGTCATGTGGGTGGGGGAATTGGGGAGAGAGAAGAGAGAAGAAAGAGATAAGAAGGAGAGTTGAATGGTCAAAAAGTAAAAGAAAAGGGAGAAGAAGAGAAGGCAAAATTCAATTTGGCAAGGGGGGGTCGCACGGATGGGGAGGGGAGAGGAGAGAGAGAGAGAGAGAGAGGAAAGAGAAAGAAAAGAGAGAAAAAGAAAAAGAAAAAGAAAAAGAAAAAGAAAAAGGGGAAGAAAAATAAAAATAAAAATAATCAAATAGTAAAAATAATTTTACTATTCTAATTATTTCAATTATTTTTTTTTCTCTTTTTATTTTCTTCCGATTCTCGATTTCCTTCCGACAATTTCTTATTCGAAATTTCGGATTCGTCAATAAATTGACGGACGATGAGACAAAGTCCTAAAAATAAGAATTATGACGCGCATAAAATTCAATTCCGAAATCGAGTTCAATTTCGTGATTAAAATCAATCGACGCGATTTTAGTCCAATCCAACCAATTAAGTAGCTTTTAGGGATTTTCACTACAGATACATTCCTTAACGGCTGCACTCAATGGGTTAGTTAACTCATGAGTGATCAGCTCAGAGAAAAAGGGCCGTAGGCACGTCGACGAAAGGCCCATTTCACTTAGTCGAAACGGGGTTGAATTTTGGGATGTCACAGTGTTGATGCTTCGTAAGTTGCCATCGCGGCAGGGCAACCAACGCTTGGTAGTGACGATAACGCTAGTCCATGGTGACTACATTTGGCCAACCGGTGGACTGAGAGTTGCGAAATTGCACGGTGGGTGCTTGAGGTCAACAGGCAGCAAGTGTCAATAGCCATGCACAGCAGTGCCATGGTGGCTTTGCTGAGTGAGAAACAGAAACGTAGTTTTATTTTCCTTCCGTTTATTTTTTCTCTTTTATCCTGTTTTACTTTCCCATATTTCAGATGAGATAATTTTATTCCGCCCTTTGGTCCAAACAGACTATTCAATTTTTTATTCGTATGTATCCGGACTTTTGGAGAGTAGTGGACTACCATGGTATGGATTAGATAGCGAATTACAAAATCATAATTCAATGAAATAAATTGGTCAACAACTCGCTATACAAGAAAAATGCAAATAAAAAGCCCCTCAAATGAATAACACATGAATTATATGTCACGCCCCGATCCTCTAACACGTGCCCATCCCTCACCTGGTCGATTAAAAGCGACGTCCCAGGACGCATCGCTGACCCTGTTCATTTTATTTGCGCAAGCGAAAGTATAAAGAAAATCCCCAGACAATAAACCAATGGGATAGAAAAGTAGGGCCATACTTTCATATTGAAACTCATAACCAAACTTTTATGCAAAATACAAACCATAGTACTTCACAACTATTCACAACCCTTTATTCTAGTTATATTCACATCAAAAGAGTTCACAAAAGAAGATGGGATCTCAGTCCATCCGGATCGTACTCAAGATCCTCTCTATGCTATCTTCTTCTTCCAAAAATCCTTCTCCATCTCAGCTTCCTCCTCCTCAGCTCCTCATCGGGGTCCTGAAATGTTATCCCACAACCGGGATGAGACTCCTTTTCAGCGAGTTCTACCCCACTAAAACTCAATTAGGGAGCCAATACACTACTCGGTTGTCTAAGCACAGCACGAGTCAGAGGACTTACCTTGGCCTCGTCTCAACCTGCAATTGAAGGTTATATACAACATTTCATAATTCACAGCCGAACAATCAATCAAATCACCTGTCAATCGAACTAGTCGATTACATGTCGACGGACCATTCTAGGTCATTGACTCCACACCACCAAAATCTCCCATAGTGCACTCGCCACGAGTCATATCGTGTTCTCGGGCGTCAAGTTCGCCAAGGTGATCAATCCACTAGACAACTGCGTGCGTTCTTTAAGGCGCCGTTTTCAGGTGATCTTCCCCATCACCGAACCACGCATGCCTACAACCAAGTACTCACCGGACAACCGTGTGCGTTCTTTAAGCGCGCCGTTTTCGCCGGTGATCTTCTCCATCACCGAACCACACATGCCTATAATAAAGTGTTTAATAGACAAGTGTATGCGTTCTTTAAGGCGCCATTTTCGCGAGTGATACCCTTAATCACCGAACCATACATGCCTATAACGATATGTTTAATAGACAAGTGCATGCGTTCTTTAAGGCGCCGTTTTCGCCGGTGATCTTCCCCATCACCGAACCATGCATGTCTATAACAATGTGAGTACTAGACCGATACGTGCGTTCTTTAAGGCGCCGTTTTCGCCAAGTGACATCCTTAGTCACCGAACCACGTAGTCCATACACTATTCCCGATCACCCAACCCCAAGGTACTTCTGATTCATTCTCACCATTCCACATACTTTACGACTCAATAATGCATAAGAATGCTAAATAAACAAACTTAGCCAATATCCAAACAACAATTCAATCTCAATCAATTTAGGGCAAACCCCTAAAATATCACAATTTAATTAATTCTAAACAACATAGAGCTCAAATAAATAAACGGACTATGCCACGACAATCAGCACGAGATTTCGGTCGTCGGCCATCTCAGCCTTAATTTCTGAAAAATAATTAATTAAATAATTAATTTCGAAAATTAAACAATAAATATTAGAAATTCAATTTAGCTCAAAATACAGTCCGATTAAATAAACGGACTTCACCACTGTCCTCAGCGTAATATTCCGGTCGCTGGCCATCACACTTGAATTTTCGGAAAATAAATAATTAAATAATTAATTTCGAGAATTAAATATATAATTACCATAAATTCAATTCAGCGCAATATAAAGCTCAATTAAATAAACGGCTGCGCCACGATCATCAGCATAATATTCGGTCGTTGGCCATCCAAGTTGAATTTTCGGAAAATAAATAATTTTTTAATTAAATTTCGAAAAATAATATTTAAATACCAAAAATTCCACTTAGGCCCAAAATATCAAATTGAAGCCCGATAAAGGGTCGGAAAATTCTCGGGCTACCCTCAATAAATAATAAACCATGTCTACTTGCTAAATATGCATTCAATTTAACTAATTCACATAAAAAACAACTAATAAACCCTAATCAAAACACTCAAGCTTAATTAAACACACTAAACAACCAATTAAGCATAATTAACCCGCGTTAGTGTGGTTACCCACCGGAATCGCGCGAAATTGGTATCAAAACGACGGGCTCGACGCGAGGGACAACAAACTCCAAAGCGGGTGTCGGGTTCGGGGCTCGGAAGTGGCCCAAATCGACCTCGGAAGTGGCTGGAAACCCACTCGTGGGTTCGCTGTGGTGGCTGGCCGGAGGAGCTCCGGTGGCCAAGAGGGCGAGGGGAGGGTCGGTGGAGGTGAGGGGGTGTCGGGGGAGGTTGGGCGGCGGTTGGGGCGGCGTGCGGTGGCGGTTGGGGCCGCGTGCGGGCTGGGCAGGGGGCGGAGCAGCAGGGCGCGCGGGCTGGGCGCGCGGCGGCGCGGTGCGGGCGGCAGCGCGGTGCGACGGCGGCGCGGTGCGGCGGCGGCGGGTGGCTGGCCGGCGAGCTCCCTGCTTCTCTCTTCTTCAATTTTCTGGTTTTGCTTCACTTCCACGAAGAAGAAGAAGAAGAAGAAGAAGAAGAAAAGGGGAGGGGGCTTTTGTCACGTGGGGTGAGGGGGAAAGAGAGAGGAGAGAGAAGAAAGAGATAAGAAGGAAGAAGAAAAAAAGAATTTGGCTTGGGGGGGGATTCGCACGGATGGGGAGGGGAGAGGGAGAGAGAGAGAGAGAGGAAAAAGAAAAGAAAAAGAAAAAGACAATGGGGAAGAAAAATAAAAAGAAAAATAAAATAATAATAATCAAATAGTAAAATAATTTTACTATTCTAATTATTCCAATTATTTCCTTTTTCTCTTTTTATTTTCTTTCGATCTCTTAATTTCCTTCCGATAATTTCTTATTCGAAATTTCGGACTCGTCAATAAATTGACGGACGATGAGACGATGTCCTAAAAAATAAGAATTATGACGCGCATAAAATTCGATTCCCGAAATCGAGTTCAATTTCGTGGTTAAAATCAATCGACGTGATTTTAGTCCAATCCAATCAATTAAGTAGCTTTTAGGGATTTTCACCGCAGATACATCCTTTTTAACGGCTTCACTCAATGGGTTGGTTAACTCCCGTGAGTGATCACTCGTAGAAATAGGGACCGTAGACACGTCGACAGAAAAGCCCATTTCACTTTGTCGAAACGGGTTGAATTTTTGGGATGTCACATTATATCTTCTCTCAAGCTTTTATTTTGAGTTATTATAAACAATTAGATTTACTTAAAGAGTTGAAATATCATCTCCAAGACCAAGCGACCGAGAAAGGAACGAATTGATTCTTCTTAAAAGCAAACTGATTTTGCAAAACCGACTCCGAGCAAGAGCAATAATGAAAGGGTTCAACGGAAAGACAAATGACATTATAGATTGATGTAACTATGTTCACTGTTCCAATTCTATTGACACATTTAGGCTAAACTCGACCAATTTAGCTAAGAGTGTAAACCTTGCCATGTTACACCAATAAAATTTGCTGCCGTGCAGAACCAAAACTTCTTCTACAACTACGCCACTATGAAAGATACATCCAAGTATTTACAAAGGGCCCTCCACACCTTGTCTTCACCCTTAGTACAATCCCTTCTCTCTTGGGTGTACATATGGGTTTCGCTCTTGCTACCACTTAGTATCAGCAGTCAAAAGCTATTACAAATATGCTCCTTTGTCCATGATCTTTTGCAGGAATAATCTTGAAATATCATACTTGATTGCTATGAACTTTATCTTCAATTTCAAAACTCCAGCGATCATAAAGTATATACCTGGAAACTCCAAGTTTGCACTGCCTGGTCAAATGCAGAGCCTCCGCTTTGCTTATATCACGTTAAGTTTGCAAATTATTACACTAAGTGAATCTCCCTCGTATGATTGTAAAACCTGCGTGGTTAATTTATAAGTTTCTGCAACACTTAAGAAAGCTTATCAAATACTTTTGATTTAGTTGTCATTGAACGGTGTTTTCCAACATTATGAACGTGGTCTGAGTACTACCAAAGGAAGAAACTCTATCACCTGCCTAGTGACTAGTATGTCAGACCGTAGACAAGTTAACAACAAAACCACAATCCTCATCGATACGGGATCATAAGATTAAACTACTTTCCGAGCAATGAGAGAGCAAGGGAGTGTAAAGAAAACAAGCCTTTTGTATATACTGGATCTACATCCAACATATATGTCACTATGCTTCATTGACAAGTCCCTTAGCTGAATGCGATTGCAGTGGTTTTACTAAGAAAGCACCTCTTAACCAAGAACAAAAAGAGAGAACACACATACCCCATGCTACAATCGGGTGGAGAGCACAACGAATCCTAGGATCATGACTTATTTTGCAACTTTTATCTGGTTTCTTAGGTGGGTTTCTCCTTGGGAGTGTGAGAGTACTTATCAGTCATGTGCATCAAGAGCAGCCAAACATGAGTTATAAGCTCTCCGCCTTGCCGCAACAGTATCGTGTGATGGTAAACTTGACAATTATACGCAGCATAGCACAACATCTCCACCCAAATGCTGCTTATGATCTGCCACTTGTTGTTTTTGCCCTTCAGTTTTGCAGCCAAATCCTGTGAGTCCGACAGCACACGCCACTTCCTGGTGATTATGGTTCCCTTCTTATCCAGGGAGGGTTCAAGCACATTCTCTTCTGAAGACAATGTCTTCAAGGCCTCACTGCGGTCTCTGTACCTGAGAAATGGCTTCAATATGGCACAAGCATGCTCCAATGTGATTTTGGCAGTTGTTAGGGACAATGTGTAGGGTCGCAGTGCTAGAAGGTATATCATGTAATTGGACAGCAGTTCGCTTCCCTTACAGTCCGGAGAATTATCAGGCTCTGAAAGGCAGATGTTCGTTGCAATGTGCCAAATGATGATGCTTTTGTCAAATGTTGTGGAGATGTTTCTTTCCAACACATCAATGGCTTCCTGTGTCCACTCCATGTTACCCCTGAGTTTGTGAGCATCAAGTGTCCACTCGCCACGTTTGTTGAAGGGCTTTTTGTCTCTGATCATGTCGAACTTTTCCATATTTTCCACCAGCAATACCTTGAGATAGCCAGGGATTTTCTGGTGAGAAGGATGCTTTCTACGGGTCACTTCTTTTTTGCCGAAGTGTTTGAGGATTCTCCCAATGGACCATGAGCGGTCATTGTACAGGCTATGATCCAACAAGTTGACTTGCCCAACTGAGTTCGACCACCTTTCCCTCATCATATACCTTTTAGCTAAGAATTTCAATAGCCTTGTCGACATGAGGCAGTTTATCTTGCTCATCTTCACAATGGCCCATGCCGAAAAAGGTTGCAGAACAATTTGGTAACCTTCTAGGACGGTGACTCCTATCAACAAGGCGTAAGTGTAGGTGATGTACACGTCTATAAAGAAGGCACTCTTGAAAATAACGGCAAATCCACACAAGGCTGAGACTAGACAGGAAAAGGTAGTGAAGCGGCAGAAAAGACCAAGCGGCTTATAGAGAATTGGTTGCTTAGTGTAAAGTACGTCAAACATGAATCCAAGTTCGACCTCGGTTGTGATGAAGACTAAATCGCGCTTTATAGTTAACCGAGATTCTGATAGCGACTCTGGGTGGTAGAGCCAGTTTCCAAGGTGGGGCTTCAAGCAATGGAACCGATAATACGCCTTCAAGATGATCTTTTGCTCAGTCGACCATCTGGGCCTGTCGGGCCTGTCGAAAAACTTGCCAACAGTTTCCTCATCGAGGATATCCTCGGCTGATATGCTCGACCCCTTCCAGTATACGTACGTGAGGGCCCAAACTGTCACTGCTGACCGAATGATTCCAGCGGCAAACAAGGGGAAGTACAAAAATCGGATGGGGGACGTGCTGTCCCAGCAGCGAATCAGGATGCAGAAGACGAAAACGGCCCTTACAAACAAATTCAGCATCTGTCGGTAACTGAGGCGGTTGTCCTCAACCGAGTATGCAGTTATGGAGTCGGGGTTCCCAAGCTGCATCAAGAGCAACGGTGCAAGCAACCCCTTGAGCTCGGTAATGTAGTCCGGTCGATCAGAATGCTCGATCTGGACAACAGTGAGCTTGCCAATGGCGATAGTCACGAAGTAAGAAGAGAGCAAATAGGTGATTTGGATGACGTATTTGATGATGTCCGAGGTCATGTACCTCCGGCGGCTGCCGAAGATGGCGAGGGTGATCTGGCAAGTGAGGCTCATGGCGACCAGCGATTGGATGCCCCATGCTTCCCATAAATCTCTTGATCCAGGCCATTCGGTACTGACTATGGATGATATCAGACTCAGAGTGAACGATTTCATGGGGACGTGATGTCTTCTGCTGTTCTTCCTGAGAAACCACCATGCAAGTGAAATTAATAACGATGAGAATGGATGAACCGCCTTGGACTCATTCTGAAGAGTTAAGTATAAATCTCTAAGCTTCCTGTTGCATTCATTCAATATGTTCAGTAAGATTTTGGGATCCTAACACTGCTTTAATTCTTCCATTAAAGCGAATGAGATTTATTTCGTCTTGCTCCCCTGCATGAGCGAAACCAACTCGAAAAGGAGAGAGTGTTTTCAGAAGTCTATAAGCAATGCTAGGTGCTAGTTTTTGCTAGAACAGATCTACGAATTTGATGCATTCAATGAGATGGCTAAGTGCAGAAGGACATCCAAAGAAGCGACTCATGTTCAAACACCCAACTGCCAATACTTGCATTAATTAACGGACTGGTAAGGTAAACCAGTTCAGTACACCAAGCATTTCCCAAACATCAAATATGGGATCATCGAGACCCACACATTTTTTATTTTGCTGAACCGATCATCCACACACTCCTCAAACAGAATAAATGCTCAGAGACAAAGGAACTAATGACAAGATCATGAATTTTCTGGAAAAATAAAGTACAAATTGGTCTGGCAAGAAACCAAAACCTTACCACGCTGGTGACTCCCAAGAAGCTGACGAATTAGGTTCTTCCTAACAATAGAAATGGCACCGAGAATGCCCGTGTTCCTAACACTCGCGGGGAAGCTTAGTTAAATTCAATTTTGAAGAGACAATAAGAGGGAATACACAAAGAAAGCAGAGATTCGATTACTTACTTGTAACTTTAATCTGCCATTCTGTCTCTTTGTTCCTTCCGCCAGCGACAAATCAGGTATAAGATTTTTAACTTTACACTATTGTTGGATCAATTCTCGAGGGGTGTAAACTCTGCTGAAAGTATGCAAAGAATTCACTCTTACACTTTTTTAGGTAAAAGTTACCGGGGCTTAAACTATTGCATTTAAATAAGCAATGCCTAAACTTTCAATTTATTAATAGTCTCTCAACTTCGCATAACAAGATCAATTAGTTATTCACTATCATTCACAAGTTTTCGCAATCACACGATTGCCTGGATTTTGAAATATATTTTCATATAAATTCATTTCTTAAACCAACCCATAATAAAGTAACATATTTTTTTTCACTTTTTATTTTTAGTACTTATGAATATTACAATAGTGACATTTAAGTATAATAGTTTAAGTAGAACCTCATTTACAAGAGACATAGGATCTAGATATATTAGGCATCAATCCCTCTCTCCAGCTGCCATTCCCTGTAATCATCATTTTTTTAGTTTCTTTTTACATTAATCTTCATACCTCCACATCACAGAACTTCCAAGGGTCCCTCTGTGCTCCCAATACTGCTACCATTATCTTGCATCCACCCATACTCCAAACGATATCCGCATCAATAGTTAATAGAATGCAAATGACCTTACATCGCTTTATTTCTTAAATTTGTATTCTACAAAGCACGTGAAGTTTGGGAAAATTGTCCAAAAAATTTTAAATCTATTGCATTTTTTCCAATTTAATCATAAACCTTTCAATTTTGTCAATTGAGTCATAAATCTTTTCAAGTTTTACTAATTGAGTCTACCCAGTCAATTTTAACCAGAAATCATAGACGTAAATGTCAGTTTTCCTACGTGACATGGTTGGCATTGACATGGATAATTTTGTATAAAGTTTCTAAAAATTATGATTTTTTATAATTTTTTCTTTCTTAGTTTTCCTATATTTTCAAGGTCACTAGCCAACCCTCGCCGCTCACTTGTGTGCACTTTGCAACCCCAACTATGGCCTCACTCCACAGTCCTCACAATATCTGGGCAAGGGTCGCACAGAAGAAAAGGAAAAGAAACAAAGAAAAAAAATAAATCAAAATTATTTTTAAAAAATTGTCTACGTTAGCATCAGCTGTCCTACGTGACATTTCTAGTGTCTATGTCAACGATTTTAGATTAAAATTAACCTAACTAACTCAACTATCAAAAGGTTTAGGACTTAATTAAAAAAAATAAAAGATTTTGGACTGAATTGGCAATAGCACAAAAGGTTTAGGACTTTTTGGACAATTTTTCCTGTAAAATTGTCATTGCACACTGCTTGCTTAGGCACTTATCTGATTGCGGCAATAAACCTCAACTCTACTGATTTGCAGTCACAGAATGCTCTAGAAATACGTCTTGGCGTATGACATTTGACAGGTAAATCCCCCGAAACAACACATATTTTTTTGCCTCAGCGAGTGAAAATGTTGTTATTGGCATTGGATGAAGCACTTTCTGCATTGGAAATTAAGGCATGACAGCGTAGGAAAGGCTGTGTTCGAAAAGATGGATCTGATATTGTTTAGGAATACTGAGAATCCACTGCTCACAAAACGGATGTCAAGAGGGGGGAGTAATGGCAGATGATAGAGTTAACAGTCGCAAAGTATAACTAACTTCAGGGACAAACTCAAAATTTTCTTGCTTTTGCCTTGATAGGACTTTGGTCAGGATCATGGATTAATTTAATGACGTAAGTAATTTGGTCATTTCTTTCAATTTACGAGTACCATCTGGATGATAAACAAAGATAATAATTTCCACTCATTTTTGTCTTTTCAGAATTTTCAAAGCTTCAACACTAGAGTTGACTATTTATATGAAATTTGTCATTAACCGCTGAGGAACATATAAGATTAATATATTGTCTAATAGTTGTCATTTTAAGAGCTAATTAATAAGATGCAAGTTGATCCTTTATTCTAAATTTGCATACGAACCATATATGTTGATGCTAGGTAATAAAAAGAGATTTTCCTCGGACTTTTCATTTTAAAAGCCAATTGTACAACCATTAAGTCAGCATTTGTCGTGACCCTCCTAAGGTGAGATTGTTGAGGTGGTCAACAAATTGCAATGTGAGTGCGGATTGTCCCTCTTGCATGGTGGCGCTTACCCTTGGCTTGGGTTCTTCCAAACTCTATCGATCGCAGAATGATTTAACTTGGTTAATTTATCATATGTGTACCAGTTTAAGATTTTGGTGATCAAAAAATTAGTTTAAAATAATTTTGTGATAGGTGAATCAGTTTGGAGCTTTCCGCGATATTAATACTAAAATATTTTATATTTCTTTTTTTGTTCTCTCATTTGAAATTGATCACTACAAGACAATTGATTTGCACCATTCCGATAATCCAATGAGTATTTGATTGAGCTCTCTTTTAAATCTGCGGCAATTTACCGCCGAAGTGGTTGGTCTAGCGGTAATAGACCCAATAGACTAGCAGGCTACCATAAGATCGCAAATTAAAAACAGGCTGAACCTCTGAAACACTTGTGCTATGTGGCCTAGCTGTCACAGGAGCTCTAAGTCCATGCTGGCGTGGCCGTTGTGAGCTCTAGTTCAGAGCTGGTCGTCACGGGCTTGACTAGGGTGAGCATCATACTAGAGCTCGAGCAGTCACAACCTAGTAGAGCCATGAATAAATTGCGGAAGGAGAAAGAGCGAGTGAGTGAGCAAGCGGCCGAGATTTTTTTTTTTTTCATTTTGTATGATGAGGTTAGCTAAATTTTATCCACGTCGTTATACTCCAACATTATCTAACGGCCATGTTTGTCGGATTTGGCTGATTTTTTTTTTTTTTTTTAATCTCACTCATCTTTTCTACATACATGTGTGTGCAGTGCTCATGAAGACTGAACCCCAAAGCTGGTACTCTCCAGCCCACCCCACAATCCCTTTACCAACAGGTCCGTATGCCTATGGGCGGATCTAGCTGATTTGGTGTTAGAAGAATTTGCTATTAGTTTATGAAATTAGGAGAATTGATTAGACCAATTAAAAAAGAAAGGGATAAGTGCACATAAATCCTAAAACTTATTGTGAAAGTGTGATTGAACTTTAACACTTTCAAAAAATTGTAATCAAGTCCCCAAACTTATCAAATTGATACAATTATGCCCCTAATATCAAACGAAAAAATGATTATGAGTTTTTATTATTTTCTTAAAATGTGTGATGCTAATGTAACCTACACCAAGCGCCCCATCAAAATTTAAAATAAAAACTTTAAAAGGAAAAAAGGAAAAGAAGAGGATGAAACTCAAATTAGTTTCATCATTTCCTTAATGACTCTCCAATCTCCTAGTTCAAACCTAGCTCAATTTCTCTAGCGGCAACTCAAAACCTCTAATCACTATAATTAGCATCCACCAATCACACCAACAATCAACCAATGTTTAAAGCAATCAATTAGGGACGAGAATGGATTAATTGACCACCGCATCAAAAGTGTTAAGGCTATAACTATCACCTAGTGGGGGATGAATAGGTGATTGTGCTAAAATGAAAGAATTTAAACAAATATTGCAATGAGACAACTTCTGATGAAGTTGTCAAATCTTACCAATGCACAATTATACCACAATAAGTAAAATAGTAAGGGATAAAGAATTGCACACTAAATATTATAGTGGTTCAGCTTTTGCAAGCTTATATTTACTCTCCCGCGCTACAACCTATTGGCTGAAATCCACTAGGAAGAACCAATCAGAGGTTATAAGTCCTGAGCTACAAGCACTCAAGCTTGTGTGAACAATTCCTCACACTCTTAGCCTTTAAAGGGTTACACAATATCACTAAGCAAAGACGGATGTATATGATCAAAACACTCTTAGATTTTGGAATTAAAAGCCTCAATTCTCGTGAATGTGAATTCTATATCCTTCAATTTTGAGATCTCCTCTTATACTCATCCTAGTCCAAGCTCACCATTGGACATATCTCCAGAGGATCATCTAGCTAATCTACTTGTTGGCCCTTGATATGGTTGAGAAGCGCTGATTGCTTTAGGATTGCCTAGAGTGAAACTTCCCATATGATTTGCCACCCATACAACAATTTGGGTTTCTAAAAGTTGAGAGTTTGTGTTTGGAAAGAATGTTTTGCCTCTAATAAGTTGTTTAAGGAAAGTTGAATCTCCTATAGATATTAGGAAGACTTTCCTTTGAAACTCTTTATAAATATGGCAAGGAATCCAACCAAATTTCCACTAGTTGTTGCACGGATGATTTACTCCTTCCTAGCCATTTGATAAAATATGTAAGCAAGGAAGAATAATCCACGACTCTAATTTTGATTGAAATCATTTAATTATATCCCATCAGATTTTTCACCTGAAAAAAAATCAAAAAACAAAGCCTCTATATTTGTCAATCATCGAAACTACTAAGGGAATGTTTTCTCTATAGAAAGAAGATCCAACAACATGAGAGAGAGAGAGAGAGAGAGAGAGAGAGAGATAGAGGGAGCATTGTCGAGAAAAGACAGGAGGAGGGAAATCACAGATGCAAGGAGGAAAAGAGAACTTGAAATTGGGAACTTGATGCCCTTCTTCGGCTTCTAGTACAAAGCCAGTCCACACACTCATCTCTCCCCGCCCCTCTCTCTCTCTCTTAATCCCAAGTCTCGACAATTTCTCAAGAATAGATGTGACTTCCCAAGTTTCCTCATCATCTTTTTCATACTTAAGGTTATGGCGAGATGGAGTTTCTTCAAGCTCACGACCATGGCCCCTTTTTTTTTTTTTACGTTCAATATTTTATCCTTTTATTTCCTTTTACTTTTAATTATTTAATTTGATTTCGATGTGAAGCATGGTAGATGCCATTTTGGCACCACATGCCTTAAGGAAGTGATAAAAAAAAAAAAAAAAAAGCTACGTTGGCATTTTCCATTAACCAAATTAGATAGAGTTAACTGAAGGATTTGATTGCACCTATTTGACAAGCATTAGTACTTGATTACATCCTTTGAAATTTTTATAAGTCAATTAAACTTTTGCAACAATTTTTAGGATTTCTGATGCACCTATCCCAAAGCAACATGACTAAATTAGAAAAAAGCATGAAAATATAAATAGGAAAAGTATATTGTTTCTCATTGTTTGACCAACTAAGATTAGTCGATGAAATCTAGTTAGGTGATTTAACTAACTTCATCTAGTAACTGAGTTAATCTAATTGGGTGAGTGAGACTAGAGGAAAGCAAACAACTTACCACACATTACAGATGTACATGCATGAGTTGCTTGTATAAATAGGAAAAAAAGAAAATAAATCATGGAATAATATATCAGCCACATTCTCTTTTACAAACAACTGATTGTAGGATCAACGACATATGATTTTCACTTGACCATGTTGGGAAACAATGAACCTAGGTGTACCAAGATGAATGCGAGCACATCATCGAATGAGAAATGCTAAATATGTACCGAAACACTCCCTTGTTGATTTTTGCTTTATTTTCTAGCCAGTATTTCAATATTAAATTACGCTTTCATTTTATTCAGAATAATCGATAGTAATTCTATAGAATCTCACATCCTATTAGAGCAAAAAGTCAATTCAAATCTTTTTAGGCATTATTTACCTCCCCAATTACATCTAACAACTTAAACTTTTAGAATAGTTAGTACTACTCCATATTAAATCTCACATAGCCAATTCTAATATTTAAATATTTATATACTCTACCTCACATAGGCTAGGCTTTTGCCTATATTAAGGCCTAGAAAATATATAATTAGCAATGTGAATAAGGAATCTAGGAAAATTTGAACTCAAAACCATTGCTCCCATACCACATGACAAAGACAGCTGTGTTTTAATATTTAAATATTATAACATCACTAACTCGATTGAGCACGACAATGCCACATCATTGAGTGTTGCCATATATAGTTTTAGCTTCCCTCCACTTGAAAATCCTCTAGAAGCAACTAGAAGAACCCTTTTTCAAGGAGGAAGATTCAATCAAGGCGACAAGATCTTCAAAAAGCCTTGGGATGTTGGACCGGTAATTGTCAGTCTTATGAGCCAAGAGGAGCCAAACATGAGTGATGAGCCCACCTCCTCTCATATGCTGTTAATGAGCTCCCACTTGTTATCCATCCTCCTTAGTAAACCTATCGAAATGTGTCAAAAATCCATTTATTAATCCATTTTCATTGAAATGGGTTATAAATGGGCACCTAAAATTTAGTAGGCTAGCCATAAATGGGTTGTAAATTTAGTGAATGATGCAGAGTAAGTTCTTTTATTAGCATTCAAAGAAGATGAAAGTGGACAAAATGATACTTGGTACTTGGACACCAGTGCAAGCAACTACATGTGCGGGCGAAGGGAGATGTTTGACAAGTTAGATGAAACAATTAAGGGGAAAGTCTCGTTCAATGATATATCCAAAATTCTTGTCAAAGGCAAATACAAAATTCTAATTTGTTTGAAAAAGGGTACACATCAATTTATTACTAATGTTATTATGTACCAAAAATGTAAACATTTATCTTGAGTTTGGGACAATTTTAGGAGAAAGGTTATGTTGTCCACATGAACGATCTTAGACTTGTGCTAAGAGACCAAAATAGTAAATTGATTGCAAATATGAAGATGTTGAAATAAAAATAGAACCATTCTTGACATGATTCGAAGCATGTTAAAAAGCAAAAATTTGCCCAAAGAGTTTTGGAGTGAAGCTATCTTGTGTGCAGTCTATCTACAAAATAGATGTCTCACATATGGACTTGAAAGCATAACTCCACAAGAAACATGGAGGGAGAGGACACCTAGTGTTTCACATTTGAGAATTTCTAGAAGCATTGCTTATGCTCATATCTTGAACTAGAAAATATTGAAGTTAGAAGACAAGAGCAAAAAAACTCATTTTTATTGAATATGATTTTTCATCAAAAGCCTATAAATTTGATCCTAATACTTTGAAAATGTTTATAAGCAGAGATGTCAAGTTTGATGAAGAAGGCATGTGAGAAGACAATCCAAAAGATGAAGTGAATGTTCATGGTGATTCAAGCCAAATGGAGTTGAATGATCACTCTTGACCTTTCTTTTCAAGTCCATCATTGCCAACTTCTTCAAATTGTGTTGATGAACCGATAGTGCCAAGATTGAGGAGATTGTCTAAGCTTTATGAAGTCACCGATGAGCTTCACCATGTATGCCTTCTTGTATATTATAAACTAATTGTCTATGATGATGTTGTCAAAGAAGAAAAATTGAGGAAAGCTATGAACGAAAATTGAAGTTATCGAGAAGAACCAAAACAAGGGTTGTGTCACGCCCCAAACCCCGGGCATGCACACATCCCTCGATGGTGATTGAAAATGCGACATTCCCAGGACATGTGTCGCCGACCCTTTCTTTTTATCTTTCAATTAAGCACATGCGGAAGTGAATTAAACAGATACCCTAACAACCATCAAACATTGGGATAGTAAACATGCTAACGCCTTTTTCAAAAACACACTTTATATACATATCAGGTTAATCTTACAAGTCTATAAAACATAAGTCTAATTCAAAAGAAACTACTAAACAACCTACACTCCGGACCCTTTCGCCTCGGGCTTTGGATTCTCCATCCTAGGGACCTAAAAAAGGGGTAATCACGATGGGGTGAGATAAATCTCAGTGAGTCAAAACCCTAAATCCCGATTAGGATGCAAATTCACTCAAAGACAGCTTAAACAGGCATCACACACAAACTTACCTCACCTTAGCACATCCCTGCATATTAATGTGTCACATTTATCATATGCATACAACAAACGTATTTAATAACCGGAACACCTCAATTTATTTTTCAAACAATCACATGGGTCCCGATTATAAGGTAAAACCGTTATGACACGTCCCATTCTGTGCCACACAATTTTGCCACATAATCAGATGTAGCTATCACAACTACTCAAGCGTGTTCCAGTTATTACGGCCCAACGGCCATGGCACCCCACTGAGGAGCTTCGTTCCAAAATCCATCCGCGAACGGCAACATCTAACATCCTCTGCCTAGACAGCACCCCACTGAGGAGCTTCATTTCGAAATCCATTCGTGAATGGCATTGTCTAGCATCCTCCACCTAGGCGACACCCCTGAGGAGCTTCATTCCGAAATCTATTCGCAAACGGCATCGTCTAGCATCCTCCACCTAGATGGCACCCCACTAAGGAGCTTTGTCTCGCATAAACGCCTCAGGATGGTTTCCACTTAGTGACAACACATGCACATACTTGGCCAAGTACATCGTGCTTTGCATTTAAATACCTCATTTTTAAATAATGGACTTGGTCAATTTTTTTGCATTCAAAATTATCCTAGTAAAATAATCATGCATGGTCATGTATTTAAATTGAAACCAATAAATGTAGTACGCTCCCATTTCAAAATTCCACGATTTTATATAGTACATACAATATTTTGGCATCAAAAACCGACACCTAGTATTTTTCTAATTAAATACCAAAAAAATCAATTTTTGCAATAATAGCCAATAATCACCACCAAGCACTCAATTGCATTATTAAGCAATCAATTTCACATATAAACTCATCCATGATGATCAATGTAAAATTCTGAAAAACAGCTATCTCGTCACAATTTACACTAATCATATTTAATTAAATAAATTGCAATTAATTAAATAAATCCAACTCAAATAAACTAGCCACGATTAATTAAACTAACCCAAGTTAACTAACTAACCTAGGGTAGGCTAACTAAACTAACCCCTAACCAAACTAACCTAACTAACTAACCATTCTAACTAAACTAACCTTAACTAGCTAGTTCATCTAACTAACTGATTATCACTAATCCTAATTAACACTAAACTAACCACTAAGTGTAATTAACTTCCTAATCCGGGATTAGGGAGCTAACTCATCGGATTAGCACGGCGACGGGCTCATGGCGACAGTGACACGACAATGACCAATACTCAAAGCAATCACGTCTCCAACGGAGGACCGACCGGGGTTGAAAAATAGCCTACAAGCTCACGGCTTGGGTTGGAATCCGGTTCTGTTGGACTGGACAAGCGGCTTCTTGAGGGGCTATAGTGGGCTGGAACGGTGAGGGGACGGCTGACCTGGGTAACTGGGGACGGCGGGCGGCTGGTTACAGCAATGGGCGGAGCTAGCGGGCTAATCTCGGACGGCGGTTGGACACGTGAGGCGAGCTAGCTGGTGGTGAGCTAAAGGTGGCTAAGTGGGCGAGCGGCAGCTGAGGCGTGAGGTGGTGTGGGGCTGGTTGAGGGCTGGCAAATTGGAGCGGTTGTGCTGGGTGTGCGGCGGCAAAGATGATGATGAGGTGGTGTGGCAACAGCAAAGCAGGAGGAAAATGGAAAATGAAGAAAGTGAAAGGAAGAAGAAGAAGCTATAGCAATGGTTCAGCTAGGGGTCACGCACGCATGGAGGAAAACAAGGGGGAGAGAGAGGCTAAGAAGGTCAAGGCTTTGACAAATTGGAAGCCTAAGCAAAATATCAACCACTTGAGTGCATTTGCCCCAACTTCTTCAACCAAGGAAGTCAAGGCTTCCTCCAATGGGCATTTTTCCCTCAATTCCTCACAAACCAAGCCAATTTGGTGGCCAAAAAGTCCCCTTTAGCAGCCTATACGAATTTCCATAAATCCTTTTTACCGAATTTGATTTTTCTGCAAATTTCCAGATTCGACGGAATTTCCTCGAAAGATGAGACGAGGTTGTAAAAATAAACCGTGACACGCTTGAACGTTTGATTCCCGAAATCGAATTCAATTTCATGGTTAAAATCAACAGGACGTGATTTTAGTACAACCTAACCTACCGGGTAGCTTTTAGGGATTTTAGCGTGTTTGACCCGTGATCGATAAATTTCGATCCACGTTTGTGCATCTTCGACTCGTCGGCAACTCTCGGTTGTCATAAAAATCGCAAGGTCTCAATTACGTGTACCGAGTATAAAATCGATAGAAAACCGGGTTATTGCCATTCGACGTGAATTTCGCAATTACGCAAAATCACTCACAATTTAATTACATGTTTCCGTCAAATCAACTTATATCCGATCACTAATCGACTATAACAGTACTATATTGACCCTTGCCGATTATTATGATCGAGTAGTTGATTTCTGATCGAATTCTCAAGTCTGTCGTGTTTATATCCCTTAACGGCTTCACCTAATAAATTAGTTAATTTGTGAGTGGCCAACTTAGAGAAAAAGGACCATAGGCGCGTCGAAAAAATACCCATTTCATATAATTGAGATAGGATTGAAATTTATGATGTCACATGTCACGTCCCGATCCTCCGAGCACGTGTCCACCCCCTCTATGGTCGATTAAAAAGCAACGTCCTAGGACACATTGCCAACCCATTCATTTTAATGCACATGCGGAAGCAGATAAATAATCCCCAGACAACAATTCAATGGGATAGAAAAGTAGGGCTACCATTTTTGAAAATCACAACACACCTTTATACATAACAGATTAACTTATATACATTACTAGCCGATATTTACAAGATCTACAAAAAGGTTGATTCTCAAAACTAGTTGTCCTATGACCAACTATTAAAACTTGTTTACTGATCCTTCAGTCTCCATGAGATCAGGGCGAGATGGCCGGTCTTCCACTACACCATCAGAAGGATCTGCTGGATCCTCATCCAAAGCATCAATCAACTCAGTAGGGATATCAAAACCCCTAAGGAGACCTAGCCTAACACCATAAGGAGTGGTGCAGAACCAAGCTCTGAATCAATTGGGTATCTCCTAGTGTGGAACCTCCTCAACCCAGACTGTGGTCACAACTAACTCATAAATCCAAACACCTCTGGGGTCAGAGAAAACAGAGACTTGCTCAGTCACCCTCGTGGGACGACCATGACACTTAGAGGGAGTAGCCATTTACAAACCTGAAAATGTTATCCCACAACAGGATGAGACGACGTCTCAACAAGTTCAACCCCCTAAAACCCGACTAGGAAGAAAATACGTCATAAGAGCTACCTAGGCACAATCACGAGTCGAAGGACTTATCTTAGCCTCGGTTCCTTCCTGCAAGTCAATATATTTCACAATTTCATCGAGTCATATCAACAAGTCAAATCATCCAATCAGATCAAATCATTGATCAATTGACTCAGTCAATTCCATGTCATCAAGACTATTCCCCAGTCATCTCAATCAATACTATCTATAAGTCCGATCATAATCTAAGACTTCTCACCCTAAGTTGATATATAGATAGTATAGCTCACTAGAAATTGCCAAATTCACTGATTTGATATATTAAATATGCTTACCAGAAGCTACTAGATCCACTGATATGATATATTAAATATGCTCAACAGAAGCTGCCAGATCCACTAATCTAATATATAAAATATGCTCACTAGAAGCCGCCTTAAATATCGGTATAGTATACTATTTATGCTCACCAGAAGTTACCGCAATTATCAATATAGTATACTATTTATGCTCACTAGAAGCTGTTGCAATTATTGGTCTAATCATCTTACCATTTCTCCATTTTTATCATACCCGATAAAAATACTGTGTGTGAGTATACGGTCGGCCTTAACCAAAATACAATTTCCTGCCACTTGAAAATCCCACCAATTTATATGGTCCACCAAAATATTTTTGGCACGGTGATTTACTAATTAATTATTGAAATTAAATAAATTTAGGAAAACCGCACGCACGGTGATTTTCTAATTAATTATTGAAATTAAATAAATTTAGGAATAAATTCCTAAAATCACAATCATGCATAATCAGCACAAATTAAAACTCAATTAAATAAATAGATCTAACACCACATATATAGGATAGAAAAGCAGGCAATTTCAAATCAAATACACTTTTATAAAATTTCGATCACTATGTCATAAAGCTATCCCGGTCTAATTTCTGGAAAATAAATAAATAAATAAATAATTAATTAATTAATTACGGAAAATAAGTATTAAATGCCAATAAATAGAACTTAGGCTCGTAAAGCCTAATTAAAAGCATATAATTAGATGAGCCCGATCGAGTCATCGATCAAAATTTCGGCGTAACTTGGCCCCACCGGCATAATTTAGGTTAAGTGGTCATCACGGCTCCACTAACTTTAACAGCCCACAAATCCATTTTGGCGTTGTAAACCGACACTCGGTATTTTATAATTAAAAATACCTATATATCACAATCATCACACAATTACACAAATCATCACTCAATTCATGCGGATGCCCATACATTTACACATCCATTCACTTCATAAAATCAACACACATGAAACAAGGCAATTTTTCACTCTCGGGTGAACAGTGCTCGTGAACAGTACTCTGTGAACAGTACCGCGTGAACAGTGCACGTGAACAGTAAATCGTGAACAGTGCCTCGTGAACAGTACCGTGAATAGTGTCGAGTGAACAGTAAATTTCCAGAATTCAATAAATAATAAATTATATTCAGAAATTAACCAAAACATCAATTAAAGCAAACAATCAATCAATTAAAGCTAAACATGCTTAATTAACCACGTAAGTCACATTAAGCAAATAAAGGAACTACTCTAGATAAATTCTAGAGCTTGTCTAGGCCCTAATTACACTAAACTAACCACCTAACATGCATCAATAAATAACTAATTCACTAAACAGTTATAATTATCCATTAAACCAAGCTTAGTCTAAACTAATCAATCCTTAAACGTCACTAACTTCCTAAACCAAGCTTAGTCTAAACTAATCAACCCTTAAACATCACTAACTTACTAAGCGAGGATTAGTGAGTTAAACTCACTTGATTAACGATCCACTTGGATCAAAACGACGGGGACGCGGCGATGAACGACAACCTCCAAAGCGGGACCGCCAAGCGAGGCCGGGACGGGCTCAAAACGGGCTTACCAAGCTCACAATTAAGCTGAATGGGCTGCTTCGGTTCAGCCCTATACTGATTCGAGGTTGATGGTTGGACATGGGACTGTGGTTGGGCTGAAATGTGAAACTAGTGGTTGCAATCCGTAGAGATGCGAGCTGTTGAGCTTGAGGATGCCGGGCGGTTGAGCTGGGCCAAACACCCAACCGAATGGGGTTGGAATCGTGGGTCATTCGGACATGGAGACGTGGGGTTGACGTCAAGGCTTCGACGAGGTGGCTGATTCGGTGGGGTATACAGATGCGTTGCTGGCGTGGACATGTGAGGGGAAGCAAAATCAACGAAGTTCGGTGGGGGCAACACAGGTGCAAGTCCATCGAAATTGAAAGAAAAAAAAATGAAGGCAGAGAAGCTGTTGAGATTGGCGGGGCCAGAAGGAAAACCGAAAGAGACAAGGGGGTGTCGTCGAAGCCAGCGGGGTTAGAGAGAGAAGACCAAAGAAGAAACAAGAAAAAGAAATTAAAAGATAGGAATGCAGAGGATGTCGGCTGTGAGGGGCAAGAACCGAGAGAGAGAGAGACATGCGATTAAGAGGGGATGCCAGCTGGTTGACCGATACCAAAGCACAATGAAGACTGCAGAAGGGGGAGGTGGGGGTGAACTATCGGTCGAAGGAATGGGGGTTTTGAAGTCAAAATGTCTTAAATAAAGTTTATTAATCCTTAATTCTAGCTCAACTTCAAATAACTTTGTCAATTGGTCATCCTAGGCTAATTTCTTCACCAACTTGCATAATTTGAAGTCCAATTGAGGGTCGAAATAAAACAGTCCCTCAAACCTCCGAATTTCCCTCAATTCTGAATTCTATTTCATTTTTCTTGGAATCCGATTTCTGAACAAACTTCTCTAATTAAGGTCCGACTTGTTGCGGAAAAAGCCCACGAAATTTCCTTTCACCAATTCACTCACACTAGATGCCAAAAATCCCTTCAAATTGGCCAATCCAAATTTCCGTTCATTTTCCAAATCGTCGGAATCAATTTTCTGTAGAAATCTCGAACTCGTCGAAAATTCCTTGAAAGGTGAGTCAACGTTCCTAAAATGATTCGCGACATGACAGAACTTCCGATTTTTGAAATTGAATTCAAATTCGCGATTAATTTTAATCAAATGCGATTTTAACGTGACTTAACCTACCATGTAGCTTTTAGAATTTTTTTTGGTGCAATTGACCTATGGTCAAGTTTCTTCGAACCACACGTACCTCTTCGACACATTGGCGACTCTTGGTGGTTGTGAAAATCTCGAGGTTTCAAATATGGACACAGGGTACCCAAAACGAAAGAAAATCAGTCTAATACCAATTGATGAGAATTCTACAATCAGATGGAATCACCCACACTTTGATCACACATCTTAGTCGAATCGACTTATCTCCGGTCCCCGATCGATTTTTAATTGTGCCGTAATGACTCTTGTAGACTAGCACAGTTGAGCAGTCGATCCTTGGTCAAGTTCTCAAGTCTATTGCATTAAAATCCCTTAATGACTTCACCGGATAGGCCAGTTATCTTATGAGTGGCCATCTCAAAGAAAAGCACTATAGGCGCGTCGACGAAAGGCCCAACTTATCCAATCGAAATTAGAACCTGAAGATCAGGATGTCACATCACAGGTTGCTTGCTGATCTTCTTAAGGATAAGAAAGTGATTGGCGTCAAATGGGTGTACTAGGCAAAAAAGAATGAGAAAGGGGAAGTGATAAGGTATAAGGCAAGATTAGTTGTGAAGGGGTACAATTAAAAGACCAGAATTGACCATGATAAAATTTTTGCCCCTCTTATCGCTTGGAAGGATTATATTGATAATTGATGTTACAACTCAAAATGGATGGCAAATTTATCAAATGAATGTTAAATCAGCATTTTTAAATGGCATCCTTGATGAGGGGATTTATGTTGAGCAACCCATGGGGTTTATTGCGAAAGGTCATAAAGACGAAGTGGTGAAATTGAAGCTATATGGGCCTAAACAAGCCTGAAAGTATGGAATTCCAAAATGGATGCTTTCTTCAAGGCAAATGGCTCCTCCTAATGTCCATATGAGTATGCACTTTATTTAAAGTAAGAAAAAGGTGATATTCTATTGTCCTATTTATATCTAAATGAACTTGTTTTACATGAAAAAATCCAACAATAATTAATACTTTTAAGGCATCAATGGTAAAGGAATTTGGAATTGCTGATAATAATCTCATGAATTATTTCCTTGGCATAAAAGTGAAACAAAGTGCAAGTGGAATTTTTTTCTTTGGGAAAAGGTTATGCAAAAAGCATACTTGACAAATTCAGTATGATAAACTGTACACCGGTCACTAAATCAATGGAGTACAGGGTTAAGCTTCTAAAGTTTGATGTGGTATTCATTTCAATTCAACGTACTATAGAAGCTTGATAGGAAGTTTGAGATATTTGACATGTACTAGACTAGATATTCTGCACAATATTGGAATTGTGAGTCAATAAATGGAGAAAGCAAAGTCATCTCATCTTTGAGCTACAAAAAAGGATACTTTGTTATGCCTAAGGAATTGCTGCTTGTGGCTTACACCACTATCGGTCTCAATTCTTTCATCTTGGAGCATGTTCACACAATATTATGATGGATATATTGATGATCGAAGAAGTACCACAGGCTTTGTATTTTTCTTATCCAACATTGCTTTCACATGGTCATCAAAGAAGCAACCCAATGTTACTCTTTCAACATGTGAAGCTAAATATATATAGCAATATCTTCATGTGTTTGTCATGCAATATGGTTGAGAAAACTACTCAAAGAAATTCACATAAAGCAAAAGAAAGCAACAAAGTTTTTTGTCAATAATTTTTCTACTATTTTTTTGGCAAGAAATTCAGTTTTTCATTGATGAAGCAAAGATATTGATGTTTGATATCACTTCACTCAAGAACAAGTGAGAAAAAAAATTAAGTTTCACAAGTGAAGACAATAGATCAAGTAGCCCATAGTTTTCCAAAACCTCTCAAGGTTGATGCCTTTCGGGAATTCAAAAGCCTGTTTAGAATGATTGATAGAAGACAATTTCGTTTAAGAGGGAGTGTTTGTAATTAAACCAAATCCATTTCGACTATAATTTAGTAAGTTAAATTTGCTGATTATGCGGGGAGGTTATCAATTCAGTGGACAAGTGGTCGATTTCATGGTTGTGGATTGACTACTTGGTTGGCAATTTACAAATTTGAATATCGATGTCCGTTCGGCTTCCAAGACTGGTGCATGAATTGAGAGTCTATATTGTAGGGTAATTTTCAAGAGTCTGTTCATGTTTTTATGTCTAGTTGAAATGCTTTCTAAATTCTCGAGGATCTATCTCCATGGAATGCTGGATATATATATGTGTGTGTAAGTCATTTAAGAGTAAAAGTCACGTGATAAGCCTATATAAAGGCAAGTCTTGTGATCATTTTAGATAAGGTGAGATAAAAAGAAAAAAGAGAAAAAAAAAAGCTTATTTATCTCCTTCTCTTCCATATGTGAATAGTGAGCGTTTTTGCCTTCAAATCATCCCATCAATCCAATATGCGTCAAGTTCCGCCCAATTCAGCTAATGTCATGACCGACCAAAGGAAAAAAAACTAATGTACTGCAAGGCCACGGCAAAGTGTGAAGTGGATAAAATTTTTTTCCGAAAGGGACGTCTGGGAAATCCACCATGGCCAAAATTAAGATATAAGGAAGAGAAGAATCATCTTTCTGCGCTTAAAGGTGGCACTCAAGCCTCTGTCGCTCATCTTATTTTACCGACTCAACTTCCCGTCGAGATTTGAGGTCGATCATGGCCGACTGAACCTCTCCATCCAGATCAAGGTAGGCGGCAGAGGATCTAGGGCCATGAACTACTTTAGAGTGCCGATGGAGGCGTGAGCGATGTTGAAGATGAAGCGTATTTTGAGGAAGCTCCACATCAGCAGTGGAGGCCTCGAGCCCCTCTGCCCGGTCCCGAATCCATCGCGGTCGCCTTGGTCGAATTTCCAAGCCAATGGGGAGGATGGTGGTTCAATTGACGGCGGAGCCCATTGCCCTTGTGGCGTTCCTTTTACATTGATATAGAGTAAGCTTCTGATCCCCAGTTTTGTTGGGGGCTTTTTTAAATATTCTGTAGCTTTTGAAACAGAAAGAAAAGAGAAGATCCACCTGAGTTTGAATTTGACCTTCAAATTGTTGTTCTGCCTCTCGATTCTGTCAATTTCACTGTCCAGACTCTGGTAGTTCTCCCATAAGAAACTCTACTCGTTCGTGTCTAAGCCGAGTTCAGGAAAGGAACCAAAAACAGAGAAAAAGGACCTGTTCCAGGCTCAACAGGGAAACGGCTTTGGTAGGCACCAACTCAATTTGGAGCAGATCACCCCTAACGTTAAAGTCTTAATTTCTTTTAGAAACAACATAAACTGATTGCAGGATCCACAGTCCACAGCGTTTAATTTCACCTCAACCTATTAGGAATCAATGAACCTGAACCTAGGCATAGAAAGACCGAATGTGAGCATGACATTCGAATGAATCAATGTGTCTTGAAACTCTCCCTTGGGAATTTTTGCTTTCCAGCCGGTTCAACAAGGACATCTCGAGGGTATAAATTGTAAAATTTTGTGGGATGAATTGCACTTGTTCTACAGAAAAAGTTATTATATAGATTTGTGGTTTAATATTTAAATATTTTAATATTTCACCTCACATGTAGGCTAGACTTTTGTCTAATATTAAAATATGGAAAATATATAATTAGGAATACAAATGATGGGTCTGAAAATATTTAAAGTCAAGTTCTCAGAATCTGATTCCATAAGACACAACCGTGATATGATACTAAAGTATTCTAACATAAGTAACCCAACTGCATCGTCAATGTGACGATGGCGCATCTAGGTTGTATATGCTTTAAGCTTGTGCCTGCCGGAACATCCTCTTGAGGCAACTAGAAGAACCTTTTTCAGGGGAGGGAGATTCGATGGAGGCGGCAGGGTCTTCACTCTTCAGAAAGCTCGTCCTTGCTCAACTGGTGCTTGTCGGTCTTGTGAGCCAAAAGAAGCCACACATGAGTGATGAGCTCACCTCCTCCTCTCAGTAGGTTCTCATGGTGATACACTCGACAGTTGTATGCTGCGTAACACAGCATCTCCACCCAGATGCTACTGATCAGCTCCCACTTGTTGTCCATCGTACTCAAGTCGACCACAAGCTTCTGTACCTTCAACAACATGTTCCAATCACGAGTGATCCACGTCGGCTTACTCAGTTCCATAGGGTCTGGGACATCCCCATCCGGCGACGACAGTGTGCTAATTAGTTCTTTAGGGTCTCGGTACCTGAAGAAAGGCCTCAGTGTGCAACGAGCGTAATTCAGGATGATGTCGGCAGTGGTGAGGGACAATGTGTAAGGATGCAGAACGAGGAGGTATATCATGTAATCCGATAGGAGTTTGCTGCCTCTACAAGCATCGGGCTTTTCACTTTCCAGTGTGTGCAGGATTTCAGTTGCGATGTGCCAGATAATGATGCTCTTATCGAATTCTGTTGCAATGCTATCACTCAGTCCTTTTTTCTCTTGGATGCCGTGAGCCTCGAGCGTCCACTCGCCTCTTTTTTTGAAGGGCCTGAGGTCTCTTTTCTTATCTATCTCCCTCATCTTTTGAACCACCAGCGCCTTGAGGGACGAGGGCATGGCCGGGCGGGAGTGTAACCTCCTGACGATCCCCCTTTTCTCTAACCAATAGAGTACCGTGGCAATAGGACATTCTTTGTATAGTTGGTGGTCTAACAAATTGAGCTTCCCTATTGTCCTCGACCATCTTTTCTGCTTCATGCACTGATTGGCTAGAAATGGGAGGAGCCTTCGGACGAGCGGCATCTTAAGGTTTTACTCATCTTCGCCACCGCCCAATCTGAAAACACCAGCATCGAGATTTCATAAAGCTCGAGAGATATGACTGCCATCAGTAACGCGTAGGTATAGGTGATGTACATATCGATCAAGAAGGCCTTCCTGAAGATCACGACAAATCTACACAAGGCAGACACCAAGCAGAAGAAGCCAACAAAGCGGTCTATGAGGTCGAGTTTTGTGTACAGAATGGTAGCTTTAGTGTAAAGCGCATCGAACATGAAGTTCAGCTCGATCTCGGTCACGGTGAAAGCACGGTTGGGGGGTAACCTTCGATGGACATTGATTCGTGGGATATAAACCGAGGGTGGTATAGCCAGTTCACGAGATGGGGCTTCAAACATTGGAACCGATAGTAGGCCTTCAAGATGTCCTTTGTGGACGCGAACTTCTCGTCCTCAGAGAACGCTTCGAACACTTGCTTAATGCCGGCTTCTTTGGACATGTCCTCTGCGGTCACGCTCAAGTTCTCATTAGACACGGAACGTAGAGCCCAGGCCCAACCCACTGACTTCATGATTCCGACCACGGACAAAGGGAAATACAGTCTTGAGATCGGGGAGGAGCCGTCCCAACAGCGATAGAGGATCCAAACCATGATGCCCACCGAAACCACGATTTTCAGCATTTGTCTTAATCCCGGCCGGTCATCTTCGACCGCATAGGCCGTCATGCGGTCTGCATACCCGAGTTGCATCAGAAGCAATGGGGCCAATAACCCTTGCAAGACCACATCGTAACCTGGATTTTTAAGATCGTCGATGCGGACCATAGTAAGCTTGCCCAGTGCGATTGTTGCAAAGTAAGAAAGGAGCAAATATGTGGCCCAGATGATGAAATCAGCTTTAATCTTCGTCATATATTTCCGACGGCTGCCTAATATTGTGAGAACAATCTTGCAGGCAAGGCTTGCGGCGACCAAGAACTGAATCCCCCACGCTGCCCACAGGAGCTTAACGGAGGAAATCCAACTAGTCAAACTCATGGCAGCTTCCTTCAAGTGTGCTCACTACACATCAATGCAAATGCAGAGTGAGGAAATTTTTCACATTGCTTCTGAAGATTGCTTACAAACAGCTTGCACCAAGCTTCAAAAATGCCACACATCATTGCATCCGTTAATCCTCTCAATCTCTTACAATTCCGCACAACTGAATAATATTTGAATTCTAACATAAAAAATTTAAATAACATGAAAATAACAACAATTTCTTTTTTATTTATTACTACTTTTTATTTATATATTCAAATTTCTTTAATCTTATATATGAATTTTTAATATATACATATATATTGTATTTATATTTATTACATATTTTAGGTATGTTATTATAGTTTATTATTTAATAAAATTTTATTATAGAATGAAGGAAGGGGAAAAAAATTAAAAAAAAAGAGGAAAATATAATAGATAGATAAGCAAATAAAAATGAAGTAGGCAAGAGTCATGTGATAAATTCTTACCATTTTTGTTTGTGTAATTTTTAGGCTATTTATACTAATATACCATTTATATTAAATAATGAATATGATAAGTGGGAATATATCTAGTTTTCTTACTATGATTCATCAGACAATGTATAAAATATAATAAAATCCCTAAATTTCATAAAATATTTTATCCAGTTCTATCCTAATTAGAAATTTAGAGGGTTAGATTTAATCCAATTCGCTAACCCTCCACTCTTCTACTAATAACTATTAATCTTTCTCCAAATTTGCTTGGACACAATTTTGTAGCTCAAAAGAGCTGTTTTGCTCTTCGTGTAAAACTTCAACTTTTCGAGTTTGAACAAATGATGAATTATTAGACTATCCAAATAATTTCATTTTTGGAATTTTCTTTTATTTAGCCTCCACGTTCTATTGAGGTTCTCTGAAGGTGAATTCTCCACAACTTTAGATGTGGCTTTTAAGTTTTTTCCGCCTTTATCTTTCAAATATTAGCTTTTTAAAAAGAAATTTCAAAACAAATTTTTAAATATAAAGAGAGAGAAGGAAAAAGGTGGAGATGAGGCGTTACGGAAGTAATTAGTAAGGGGTGTGCTAGTTTTAGAATAGGTAGGATATTTGCGCTGCCCTTGAAGCTATGGTTTCAAGTTTTTGTAATCTAAAAGTTATTTTATTGGCTCTTTAAATCATATTGGAACCTTGAACTTGTCGGTTCCACAGGTTCTAAGCTACCCTATATTGTCTTGTACCTTTTCAAATTATTTTTGTTGAACAAAAACTGTTGGCGATTTTAGTTATCACATTGAACATTTAACATAGCACATAATTGGATTACATGTTAAAATATATGTTCATGTCTAATGGTAACATGATCCTAAAATTTTAATAGCATCAAAATTTAAAAAAATAAAGAAAAATATTGGCTTCCACCTATCGTTTTATTGAGAAGGTATCATCCATAGATATAGCCAAGCTGGTCACACACACTCACGCGTGCATATTCTCGCAGAATCAGATAATAGTTTTTCAAAAGGGGTTGGAGAGAGGGGGATCAATTAAACTTTTCACATATCATAATGTTAAATACTTCATAAGGAAAAACAAGTCATACATAAGTATTCACACATTTATATACTTAAAAAATACCCTGTAAAGAATACATGGTGTAGGGTACATGGTGGTGTGACCGAACCTTGGAAACCTACCTTATACTCACTTGTTCCAAGATTTTGGAATAGCAACATACCCCATGCGAGTTCTAATTTCCCAATTGAACCTACCAACCCATGCTAGTTCCAGAGGGTCCGCTGGTTCCACAGGTTGTCCTACACAGTATTTAGTCTTGAAAGAAACTCCTAATTTTGGTCATGACTTCATGAACTAATGCTATTTTCTTTTCAAATTTTGGGAGTTCTATTACGTTTGATCTTCACTAACTTCTCAACGGCCTTCTGCCATATGCACCAAAATACAATACAGTAATAGATTAGATGACCTTCAATGCAATTGCTCTTAGATTGGATTTTCAAAAATTTGAGTAGAAGCAATTTCACGACTCCAAAGATAATTTCTATAAGCCTACCACATTTGAAGACCTGCAGACTTAGATCCCATTCACATAGGAAAGATTGCATTCAATAGCATATTGGCTATACTTTTCCTAAATATAGCAAATTTTTATATGTTGAAGGAACAGAAAAGGGTCATAATTTCTCCCTATACTTCTTTCACAAGTTGGAAAATGAACACCGAGAACGAACATAAGCATGTGCTATAACTTGTATAGAGAATGGTTAAATGTACTGACCAATGATCTAAAGTATGATAATCACTTGCTGAAGCATACAAAGATATTTACTTAAAAGTAATATGGGTTAGTAAGCACGAGAAGCAAATGCAAGAAAGAGGTGCAATGCAACACAAGACTAGCACCACAAAACCTGAATTTGAGGGCTGATGAATTCCAGAATTATGAATCAGAAGACGATGACACCGACATTGGAAAAATCGGAGAACTGAAGCAGGGAAAAGCAACGGAGATCTTTGTCCTAGGAAACGTCATGAAGGAACAAGTACTAGAAATAGGTGGTTTCCTCCCTTAGCTATCAGAGCACTTGTGTCTTAGCACATAACAGCAACTTACTATTTGTTGGGGTCTCCGTTTATTAAGTAAGAAAAAGATATGCGAAGGAATAAAAAAAGACAAAAAAAGAACGGAATAAAATACGATATGGGAATTGATTATTTACTTGCAACTTTCGTCTGAGACTCTCTTTTGGTTGGCCTAATGGGTACATAACCGTGTCAGAAGCTTCATCTTCAAGGTTGCGCGTGATTCTTCTTCTGTCCTGCACTTTTACCTCTTGGATTAGGCAAATGATTGGCTACTCTAACACTAATCGGGGGTGAGCATATAGAATTACTCAAATCGGACCAAACTAGCCTGTTTTAGGTGGTTTCCAAAAGCATTAGTATGATTCATGGTTTCATAAAATTGAAACTGGTGCTGGGCGATCCGGTTCCCCAAGAACCCGACCGCTCAGACTGATTTATTTATTTTAATTTTAATTTTTTTTATAAAGAACAGCACTAATGTACATGAGTGTAAAAACCTAATCACCTATCACATGCCTCCTCTTTCCCTCTCAGCTCTTAATCTCACGCGTCAATCTTTCCCTCTCATGCTTGAATCGCTTCCTTGAGCGCGACTCTTGGGCGTGCCACCTTCACAAGTCTCCACCTTGGTTTTGACGGAACAATGTGTCATTACCTTGTTCTTTCCAACTCTAAGCCCAAATCGCGCGTCGCCTTCACAAATCATCTCGCTCGACCCTCTCGCCCAAGTCTCTCCTGCCTCGCATCCCTCTTGTTGGAGTCTGGACTCTCTCGCTTGACCCTCTAACTTGATCCTCTCGCTTGTCACTAGCTTCCTCTTTCGCGGCCAACGTGATTTTGTTGTTTAGTCTCCCCGATAGTTTAAAGTAGAGTTGGCAAAATGGGTTATAAAACCATATTATGACCCATTTTTAGTTAAATGGGTCATATATGGATCAAGTGAAAGTTACATATGGGTCTAAAAAAGTAAAGCACAAAAAGAAATAGATCTAAATGGGTTATTAGGAAACACATTTTGAACCCATCGCCTTCTTTAACTTTATAAAAATGTTTTCTTTATAAAAAAATCAAAATTATAATTATTTTTCATATTTCAATTTTTCTTTTCTTTTTTTTCTTCTTTCTTTCTTTTTCTTCCTTCCTTAGCCGGTAGGGCGATGACGAGCCGCTTGCCGATGTGTCGCCAACGATAGGTCAAGGCGAGGCTCGAGCTCGCCGGCGTCAAGCAAGGCCTCGGCCTCGCTAGATCGCGAACGCCCCGGCGAGGCTCGAGCCTCGCCGTGGCCGATCTAGGGAGACTTGAGCTTGCCGACGCCGGGCGGGGCCTCGGCCTCGCCAAATCGGCGTGATTTTTTTTTTTTTTCTTTTTTTCTTCGAGCCCCGCCGCCAACGCCGGCGAGCTCGAGGGTCGCCCTTTCCAACGTCGGGCGAGGGCGGCCCTCGCCGGCGTTGGGCGACAACGGCCCTCGCTAGATTTGGCGAGGGCAAGGACACCCCGGACGCAGGCAAGGGCGTCATGGCCGAGGGAGACCCTTGCCCAAGGCCGACGAGGGCAGCCCCGCCTAACGGCGACGGAGGGGAAGAGAGAAGAAAAAAAAAAGAAAAAAAAAGAAAAGAGAAAAGAAAAAAGTCATAAAAAAAAAAAATAATTATTAAAAATTAAAAATTATATTTTTAAAAATAAAAATAATTAAAAATTATATTTAAAAATAAAAATTCGATTTTTTAAAATATTTTAAAAAGAATTATAAAAATTTCCATTAAATTTGTATTGCATAAAAATGTTTTAACAATACTTTTTTTTTAATAAAAACTCATAAAAATGAGCTTTTTTAGGTTTAGTTAAAAAAATTTCATGTTACAATTTTTAGTTATTCAATGGTATGTTCACTTAAAATAAGAGAAGCATGTGCATAGTCTAATTCTTTATAATTTCAATTTATAGGTTTTTTTAACTTTTTATTTTATTTTATTTACTATTTTAAATTTAATTTGAAGTTTTAATCCAATTAGCATATAGTAGAAGTGAGTTTTCCTAGAATATTAATAGGTTTTAGTAATATGGGTTAGGTCGGGTATGGGTTACTTGATTTACACTATATGAATATAAGTCAAAACGGGTTAAATGGGTCAAATATGGGTCGACCCATTTTCGACCCGATCCAAACCCAACCCGACCCACCCATTTGACAGGTCTAGTTTGAAGTACCCCCCATGGTCGAGGTGATGCGAGAGGGAAGCATCAAGGTATGTTGCCATGGATAAATCTCCCGCCTCTGGCCGAATGGATGTGGGCAATGCCTTTAGCCACTCCTAGAGAAATCTTCACCCGCGATGCCCAGTCCAATGGTTGTCTCCCACCTTCTACAAATCATTATCAAAAGGTAACTAACAACAATGCAGCGAATAGGAGACAACCTACACTTCTTTCGACAAACCTTCCCCATGTATCCCACCTCACATTGTTGTGGTCGGGATAATCATCCGCGTATGACAAGTCTCCAACATACAATAGAGCCTGTCCTTTCTGCGGATTATGCTCATAATGGGCGAGTGTTCGATTTGAATCAAAAGTCTGACCAAGATCCCCTGCAATGGTCATCGGCATGCTGAGCACAAAAAGAAGTAGAACCATGGATGCATGTAAATTACTGGCAGAACTAAATTTGCTGCGACTTACTGATGAAAATGATTATCAAAACTAAATGATTGTGCAAAGACTGATAGTACATACATAGGAATGAGCTTTTGAAGCTACTCTAAGTCATTGACTATCTATGCATGACAATATGATTTACTTTACCTATGAGACTGAAAGTATATGGAACATCAGGGCCAACCTTTGGAGGAGTAATGAACCTCAACTGTCGGACCGTGTGTCCAATTCCAACCTCATAATAGTATTTAGTGGTTGTACTGCAAATAAATGGAATAAATATTAGCTACATTTACCAAATTTTGCAGACCAGGCACCAAAAAATTAATATTTTTGGAGGAATTCAGAAATTTACCATCAAGGTTTTGAGGGTGCAATGGTGGATGTAGCTAGAAGTATACTTGTAGAACTTATAATGATTAACTTTGCCCTTTGCCTTTTTATTGTGCTCGATGTTTTCACTCTAGTAACGCACTGCACTGGACCCAGGTTCATCCGGAGTCACCCATGACACAATCACTCATTTTCCCACATGATCTCCTTGGGTGATATGTACCTAAAGACTCACGCCAAAATCAAAACCAAATAAAAAACCACAACAAATAGAACAAAATTAAGAACAGTGACATCTAACATTAATTCACATCGAATTCAAAACCGAATTAATGCGACTCTAGCTCATCCTAGTGTGTCTACACATAGATGTCAACCATTTCACAAGTCACAAATGAATAGAAGGAAAAGCTTGTGCTATACTGAAAGAAAAAGCAAGAAGACAAGCTCAGTTGAGACCTGTTGAGGGGCATTATGGCCAGGAGGCACTCGGAAAACATCGCTATTTAGAGGCATGTCCACAGTTTTCTCTACTTTACGGACAAAAGTGCTAGTCTTCCCTCCATTGCACAAATCAGCCCCATTCAAAACCAGAACAAGAATGGCCCCAACAATAGCCACAGAACAACCATCTTGGTCTTATTTTGGGATACGGAAGAACCTACGTGACACAACCCCTACAAATTCTCTTCCCTCACTATGTATGTACTTGGATCAGGGCACACAAGCATGACACTCACATCTCAGAAATCGACCAAATAAAGCAGCTAAAATGAATAGTTAAGAGCAGAAACAACAAGAGATTAGACCCACGATTGAAGCTGGAGGAGGTGAGTTTCTTTGGTGTCGAGTGGTATCAAGGGACGTCGGGCGGCGTCGAGGGGGTCGAGCGAGCGTCGAGGGGGTTGTGTGGCGCCAAGGGGCTGAGCGGCGTCGAGGGGGCGTTGAGGGGCCGAGAGGCATTGAGCGAGCGTTAAGGGCGTCGAGGGGGCCGAGTGGGCATCGAGGGGGCCGAGAGGCGTCGAGGGGTGGCGCGGACAGCAAGACAGCTCGTCGGGCTCAATGGCGAGACGGCTCGTCGGACGAGCGGTGGGTGGTGGTGGTCCGGTGGCCAAGAGGTGGTGGTGAGTAGGGCGTGGGGCGGCGGTGTGGTGGTGGGTGAAGCAGCAGCCAGCAAGAGGAAGGAAGAAGAAAAAGAAGAGAAGAAGGGGTGGGGTTTCGGCCGAGAGAGGGGGAAAGAGAAGAGAGAGAGAAGAAAAGAAAAAAGTTGGGGGGCAGGAAGTGACATGAGGAAAAAGAGGAGAAAAGAAAGAGAGAGAGAGAGGGAAAAGAAAGGGGGAAGGGGGAAATCACGTGGGTGCCTTAGGTTTTTTTTTTTTTTTTTTTTTTTTTTTTTTAAGATTTAATCTGGTTCTCGTTCCTATGGGAACTGGGAACTGGAACCGGGAACGTTAGTTCCCAAAAAAGGGAACCAGGAACCGGAACCGGTCTCTTTAGAATCGGGACCCTCCGGTTCGGTTCTTCGGTTCCTGGTTCTATGCGGGAACCGTGCTCACCCCTACTTTGGATTGCTCTCTCCTCCTTGTATGGCCGATTAGAAATGCCAGAGCGGGATGGCACAAATCCCCAAGAAAGGAGGTGTGCACGTCAATTTATGATTCTTATCTGAATTATGTTTATCGAGTTGAGTCCCTTTAGCCTCTTTCTTTCTCTACCAATCCTATTTACCCACTTGGAAACAAACAGAATTGGTCGGTTTGGTCTGATCTGGTCCCAAGACATTAGTATCCCATTCCTAGGTTTTGAGTGAGAATCGAATTGCATACAAACCGATCACCCCTAATTCTAATCCTGGGTCTTCATAAAATTGCAGGAAGACTCCAAGTCCAACTTATGTCCTGGAAAATTGACATGATTGGTTAGTATTTAATGAGAAAACTACTAAAGAAAAATGGTTTGTGTTTGGTAGGATTTTAGGAAGGAGCTAAAAATCATTATTGGAAGTTTGGTGTTAGAAAACTTAGGGAAGTCCAATCAATCCTAAAACTATTGTATGAATGTCAATTTAATATTAAACTTTCTAATTTTGTAAATTTGGTAAATTTTGCATGAATTTCAATGTAATAATTCTAACAAAAATTGTTGACATGGCAGTGTTCTTTGCAAGATGGCTAGTAATGGCTAGATGGTCGCGTTAGTGGTTTCCATTGAATTGACTGGAAAATACTACATTAGAATTTCATATAAATATTTAAGACTAAATTGTTAAAATTAAAAGGTTTATAATTGAATTGACATCTGTACAATAGGTTTAAAATTGACCGAGTAATTTTCTCACTTCGTGTTTAGGATATGTAAGCCTACAATGCACAATCTCGAGAACTTGGGCAGCAGGACTCAAAACCTTGGGCCTTGGACCCAAGATTAGACGTGGATCGTGGGCCCCGGAATCATGTCAGGCGCTCGTGTCCTAAGTTCAGGCGCTGGGCTGTTCGGTTGACCACAAGGTCTCAAGTTTTAATGAGAGAGTATCCTAGCAATTATGGAGGTGAAGTTAGATTCTTGAAAATGAATATCAATAACCACCGGGGTTCGCCCGGTGGCCACCCTTCCAAACACGGAAGGGGAGGTGAGGGGTTCAAATCCCCACCTTCTCGGGAGGGGATGGGGTGGGGACGCGTAAGTTTCAAGAGTGGGTTTCGACTCCCACGCCCGCAAGAGGCGGGGCAAAAGTCCGAAAGAGAGTGTAGAATAGGAACAGAGTAGGACTAACCAATCTTTTAAAAGCGTAAATCTCTTTTTGAATTTAAATATAGGTTTTTCTAAATTGTAAAAAATATTTCTTATTGACTTTTTTCAAAATAATGCTGAATTTATAAAAAAAAAAATGAGGAAATATTTTCCGACAGTTAGTTTTCCGTAAAATAAATGTACCATTCGTGGTTTTGAAAATTTACTCCAAGACCTCCTTAAAAACTTATAGATTCCATTAAATTAAGAAAACTATGTTTAGGTGGCTTGATTATACAATTGTCAAATCCAAGCAGAAAAAACAAAAACGCTTACTGTAATATGATATAACTAAATTAAAAGATGAATAACTCTAAGTACAATAAACTATTTTGCTAAAATGACAATTAATTCAAGATTGCGAAGACTATTTTCTCTTTTCTCTTCAATGCCTCCATGTAGCCTTTTTGACCAAAGGGCTCCATCTATCATTTCCTCTTGCTTTTTTTTTTTTTTTAAAATGATAGAATGACATTACTTTGACAAAAGGCTCCATCCACCCTTTCAAAATTGGCTTGCTGGGTTCTATGGGCTCTTCGGCTATTCAGTGTGTTTGAGTGAGTTTTAACCGGTAAGTTTCCTTACACATCTATCCACTCTCATCTTCACTTAATTAAAAAAGGGATTATAATGAGCACAAGTCAATAAGATCTCTTAATTATTGTCACAATTTCCTCTGTAAATTAAAAAATATTACATTAGCAAAATCCTATCAATATCTTAGTTAATTAACTAATTTGATTTCTGTGATTAACTGGAAGATGTTCTCAACTCTTTATAGCACCTCATATTGCAATTGACACCGGGACCCTTGGAGTGCCAAAAGTTGGCACGAATGGACATTGAAGTGCCAAAAGTTACAAAAGTGACACTTAAGTGTCAACATCGGAACAAAATAGATCACTTAAGTGCCAATCCGGCCAAAATGCTAACATAGCGATTTTCCGGCGAAGCAAGTGCAAAAACACGTCATTTTGGTGCTGATGTGGTAAAAAATTAATTAAATTAAATTTAAAACTAAATTTATTTAAAACATTTAAAAATACAAATACAAAAATTAAAACAAAATTATAAAAAAAAAAAAAAGGAGGGAGGAGGTGGCCGAGTCCTCGTCGCCACCGCCTCCCCGTTGCCACCGGGAAAGGCCGACGACAGCGAGGGGAGGGTCGGCCGGGGTTGCTAGGCCCCGGTCACCGGCCCTTCTCGACAACAGCGGGGAGGTGGTAGTGGCGAGGGCTCAGCCCTCGGCCGCCTCCCTTCTTCTTTTAAATAATTTTTTAATTTTAAATGTTTTAAATAAATTTAGTTTTAAATTTAATTTTATTATTTTTTATATTATTTTTTACCACGTTAGCACCAAAACGACGTCATTTTTGCATTGTCTAGCCATGTCAGCATGCAAAACGACGCCGTTTTGCACTTACTTCGCCAGAAATTACGCACGTTAGCATTTTGACCGAATTGGCACTTAAGTGATCCATTTTGCTCTAATTTTGGCACTTAAGTGTCCTTTTGTGTCAACTTTTGACACTTGAAGCGTTCTTTTGCCTAGTATAATTAGGCTCTACGTCAGTAGTTTGTTCAAAATGCTCTCTTGGAGAACAATAGTGTTTGGGATGCCGATATTGTAGACAAGACAGTATATATATATATATATATATATATGGAGAAAAATGATGAAGTTGAAAGACTTCTGAAACCATGTGTGAAATAAGTTTTTGGCAATGAGTAGAATATTTTCCAATGGTGAATCATTGTCATCCTCTAGAGGCTCAAGTTTTCAAGAAGAGTAGTACATGAGTCCTCCTTAGGTATTCATCTAAAAGTTACAGTAGAAGTACAAGTGCAAATGTGCAAATGTTAACACTTGGCACAAGAAGACACTTAAGTGCCAAAAGTTCCGAAAGATATACTTAAATGTCACTTTCTTTGAAAAATGGGGCATTTAAGTGACAACTCCATCGAAGAGTGTTGAAAATCCGACGTGGCTCATTTTTAATAATACAAGTCGCCTACGTAACTCACAAAGCTGAGTCAACAAAAAAGAGACAAACCCATGTCGTTTTGCCTCTTATTTGAATTTTAGTATAAATATCAATTACATTAAATTTAAAACTAAATTTTTAAAAAACATGCAATCAGTTTGGCGAGGGCTTACACAGCCCTTGCCGCGCCGCCTATGTGGCACCCCCAAAACCCGATAGGGTCGCCACAGATACTAAGCATTTAACTCTAAAGCATAAACAGTACTTATTTAACGTTAGTAAAAAGGGAGTTATAAATTAGACCGAGGTTTAGGCGTAAGATTTTTTTTTTTTTTTAAAAGACTTTAGGGGTTAGCGCAGCTCACAGCAAAAAAATAAGAGGCGAGTCTCATCATCTCTCCGCTTCCTTAATGACAGCACAATGCACACCAACTATTTCAATGAAAGAAAACACAAGGCTGAACCACTTTTATTTACATATTTTTACGAAGGGTTTTCACGGGTCGGTACATCAAAAGATAGGCCAAGACTCCTCCCTATGCTCGGCCGTCAACCCCAAAAGGGACACTTGACCCACTATTTTCACGTGTATAATCCTCCCCTTCGGACTGCTAGTGTCAGCTATATCTCAACAAGTTGCAACTCATACTCCTCACGCACGGGCCATCACACCCACCCCGGTGCATCAGGCGGTGGGGGTGGCAGCATCCCCATCATCACTCCATCTCGGCGAACGTGAACAGACACATACTCCTGAATGACTGGGCCCCTAGACAGACCCACGTCATACGTCACGATCACACGAACTCGTATGAACGTCAGACCAGGGACGGCGGGACAATCAATCTCCATCAACTCGACCTCCACGTCAGAAGGAAGGCCATAAAATACACCCCGCGTGACGGTAGGGAGTGGCATCGTACTAATCTGAAATGTTGGTCCCCGAAGGGGTGAGTACAACCACTCAGCATGTAAAAGAATCCAACAACCACTCAATGCATCAAACAATACGATCATTATATCATACATGTCGTTCATACATTAAAGCATACTTACCTCGAAGCTCTGTATATACTATCATATATCATCATCCCAATTATAACACATATATATATCATCAGGCCATGAATGATCATCATCATGTCCTACATACGTGTCATCATGTCATAGGTAATCATCATCATATCATGTCATATATGCATGTCATCATCATATCTTCTATACATGTCATCATGTCATAGGTGCTCATCATCATATCATGTCATATATGCATGTCATCATCATATCTTATATACATGTCATCATGTCATAGGTGCTCATCATCATATCATGTCATATATGCATGTCATCATCATATCTTATATACATGTCATCATATCATAGGTGATCATCATCATATCATGTCATATATGCATGTCATCATGTCATAGGTGATCATCATCATATCATGTCATATATGCATGATTCAATTTTTCCACCTTTAACTTTTAATTTAATCACCACATCACTCTTTCTCGGGATCATCTATATTTTTTTTTATCCCATACTTTACACTCACATCCCATCCTGGCATCGCGAGAAAAACCTCCGGTGTTCAGCCATTCATGGCCACCGGGCATCCGGCACCCCACATCCCGGGCATCTCGCATCCCAACTGGCATCACGAGGCATTCCCTCGAGCAAAGACCCCCGAGGCTTCCGGCACCCAACCATTCCGGGCATCCTGATACTCCCAGGGCCATCCGGTTATGTATCTCTATACATTCCGGGCATTATCATCCTCCACAAACAGTTTCCTCATTTATCATTGTTCATGTTTGCCAATTTAGGTCTCAATTTAACATGGCACATGATGTAATGGTAAAACAAAATCACCTTCATTCTTATACATGCATCATCAGTCATCATTATACATGTAGCAAAACGCAATCATTCATAGCAATTAGATTTATGGAATGTGTGCCACTCAAAATAATTTACTTACCATGTCGATTTAGAATTAATTTAAATTCCAGCTTATCCTATTTTGCAAATATTTAAATTAAATATTCACACAAATTCCAAAATCATGAGATTAAAGCATATGATAATTTAAGACAAAAAGATAGTGATTTTCTAAAAAAAACACATGGCAAATCAAGTTCTACACAAAAGGTAATGTTCACAAAATCACCGCATGGAATCTCGGATAAAGACAGAATGTGCAGTTTTCTAAGTAATTCAATTAAAATTCCCAAACGACCTCCGAAAATTATGAAATTTTACCAGGTTATATTTAAGACACTAAATTAGATTTTTCATGAAGGATTCTAGGCCAGATCTGTTTTAGATAAACTTCTATCGTCGTTCGAAGCTACTGGTCAAAACACCGAAACGTCCAGCGTCCCTATGTCCGAAATATTGAGTTTTAACCTACTTATCCTTCTTCGTTTTCTCTGAAATTTGGATATGTTTTACTTCCAGAGGTCCCCTACAACTTTCATGAAGGAACTTATGTCAGATTTCCAAAGAACAACCTCCATATGAGTCCATGAAGTCTCGGGTGTCCAGTACCGCGTCTCCAGATTTACCATTTCCAAGAATAGGTCGATTCCGTAAGCTATACTTGCTCATTTTGCTTCAAATTTGAGTATGTTGATCTTTAAGATGTTTTCTACAAGTTTTATGAAGGAGTCGAAGAGAGATTCTTGGTAAAAATCAACATGCAGCCACAAATCTACCACAAGGTCAGCAAGGTAGTTCCAGATCTAGAGTCTCCGTAGGATGGGGGTTTGACCCCTTAAATCTCCATCATTTTGCACCAAATTTTAGTATGTTGTAGTTTAAGATGTTGGCTACAACTTTCATGAAGAGATCAAAGTCAAAATCGAACTCCAAATATGCATGCAAGCTCCCACAAGATCCTGACTCCAGTGGTTCATGCGAAAACAGCAAGCTTCTTCAAGAACAAACTACACTAGCTTCGGTTCCTAACTTCTAAACACCCAAAAATTCAACCACACATGCAAGACACACATGCAAGAGTAGAAGTAGACCCTAAACTTGCCTCTAGATCAAAGGGAAACGGCGGCACACGGCGGACGAACGGGCGGCGTGCGGCGGCGACGGGCGGCTCCTCCTCCTCTCTCGGCCTCCCTCTCCCTTTCTCTCGCAACACTCTCTCTCTCCCTCTCTCTCTTGGGCGACAACTCCCCCCAACCGGTCTCTCTCTCTCCCTTTAATTTCCCCAAAGTGCAATCATTTGGTTGCCTCCCCAAGGGCCAATGCATGCTAGGCCTTCTTGCCACTTGGCAAGGCCCATGAAATGGGCTTGGGGTTGGGCTTGGAGAAGTGGGCCGGCCACTCCTCCCCTCCTTGGTCGACGGCAGCCCTCTTGTGGGCCTTAATGGGCCGGCCAACTTGGCCCATTAAAGGTCCACTCTTGGGCCTAAGGCCCAACCAAAATTGGAATTTAATTACTAAATTCCACTTAGCCAAAAATCCTATAATATTTTATCTATGGAAACTTAGTCTATAAAATGCATGGCCAAGCATAGATTATTCTCATCAATTTACCCTATAATCCAAATTTCAAAAATAAATTAAGAACACAAGCACAAAACACATAGCCTTAAGAGAAAACTAAAGGCTAAAGCATAACCCATAGGTAAATTCATTACCTATTTATGAGCTTTAAGACATCTTAGGGCTTGCCTCTAATTTCTGGGATGCCACAGCCTGCCTCTCCCCCCAACTATCCCCACCATGGCCTAGTGACTCAGCCGACCCTCCCCCTACCGTTGCCGGCCCTTCCCGGCAATGGTAGGGAGGCGGCAGCGAGGGTTGTGCTGAACTACAATCTTCTTTCTTTCTTTCTTTCTTTCTTTCTTTTTCTTAAATAATTTTTAGATTTGACTTAATTAATATATATATATTAAAATTCAAATCTGAGGCAAAACAATGTCATTTTTGGCTTATCTAGCCATGTCGGCGTGCAAAATGACTTGTCTCACCGGAAAAATACCACGTCAGCATTTTTGCTAAATTTTCTCACTGTTGGCACTAAACTGATTTATTTTGTTCCAATTTTGACACTTCAGTGTTCCCCATGTCAAGTTTTGGCATTTTAGGTGTCCAAGTCTCAGAAGTTGTTGATGTAATCAAACGTGCCAATTGGGGACAGCCTCTAGCAAGAGCAAAGAGTACCCATTCATCTAGAAGACAAGCCTTTTGTTCTCAGGCTATGGTGATGAAATATGATACACCGCCGCTATAAATGACCAAACGGGTCTTGGCATAGACTTACTTGGTTTCTCGAAATTTGGCTTCATTTTATGACCCCTGTAAACTCATAACAGAATGAGGGAAAGGGGTACTGTAGATGACAAGTGTGTGCTATACAATTAATAGGGAAAAATTACCTAATTAGTCTGTAGTACGTATGTTAATATAATTTTAAACTTTTCGATTTCGCTAAAGTAGTTCTAAACCTTTGCACAAAATTCTAATGGAGTTATTCTAGGCAATTTTCATTGAAAATTGTTAACGTGATGATCTAGCCATCACTAGCCATCTTACGTGGCACATCACTACATCAATAGTTGTTGGCGAAAACCGATTGGAATGACTAAATTGTAATTCACGCAAAGATTTAAATTGATAAAATTAAAAAAAATTATTAAATTAACATATGTACAATAAGTTTGGGACTGATTAGACATTTTTTCCCAATTAATAGCATGAGCCTAGAACCATCTAATTTTTGTCTGTTAGGAAGTGCGGAGTTGGATCCTAGAGATATTTAAAATTTCAAAGTGGTTAAAATATGTCTCGAGTTTGAATTCGTGAACGATACCCAACAAGAAACAAAAATATATGAAGTGTTGCTTATATTAGTCTTGGATAACCAAACATGCCTCAATTATAGTCCGTATTTGGACTCGTATTGTCGTTGACTCAGAGGAGTCTGAAGCCCAAAGTTTTATCAGAAAAGCAAGAAAAGGTAATTCAAGTAATCATTTCCAAATTGAAGTCGATCCAAGGAAAATGTAAAGGGAACGTGACGATCATTGACCAAATTTGGAATCTTGAATGGAATTTACGTTTCCATGTGGGAGTGACCGTCTGCACGTTTATTTTGGCGGTGCATGTATTCTGATCAAGGGCGAGTTCAAGTGCCGGTGTTGACGTCAGTGCAATGAAGCGCCATGTTCAACTGAGTGCTTGGCATGAGTTTTCTTTATGGAATTATATTAATAATTTTAGTGCTGAAACAGATTAAAGCTTGTGGTAAAATTTGTTATTTTATTTGTAAGATTGAGAAATTACCTTGTGAGGAATTGTTGGGCTAAACATTGTATGAGTTATTGGGTGTAATTAGAGTTTGGGAAACACTAAGAATGTTCGAATGATTTGAATATGATTTTAATCTTCGATGTATCACTTGATCTATAGTAAAATTCATTGTTGCTCTCTCCATGGATGTAGATCACCTGACCGAACCACGTAATTTTAATGTCCAATTTATTTTCTTGTTTTATCTATATTATTGTTCAATCGCTTGTTTGTATCGGAGCTAGGCTTCACTGAGTTAAAGCAAATTGATGGTGATAGAAAAAAAGAAAAGTGAGAATTGACAGATTTAATGGAAAATATTTTAGCTTCTGAAAGATACATATTGAGGATTATTTGTATCAGAGGAATTTGCACTTACCTCTATATGGAGAGAAACCTGAGTCGATGAAGTAAGCTAAATGCGAGTTTATGGATAGACAAGTGTCGGGTGTTATTTGGCCAACGTTGGCTCATAGCATCATGTTTAACATCATGAAAGAGAAAACCATTGCGGGTTTAATGAAAGCCCTATCAAATATGTACAAGAAGCCCTTTGCGATCAACAAAGTCTATTTAATGTGACATCTGTTTAACTTGAAAATGAGCAAAGATGCATCAATTGCAAACCATATCGATGAATTTAATGTGATTGTTAGTCAATTGAGTTCAAACGAGATTGACTTTGATGATGAGCATGTGCTTTGATTTTATTATCTTTATTGCCTAATAGTTGGAATACTATTGTTACTATTGTTAGTAATTCATTTGGGTCAACAAGCTTAACATATGATGAGATTTAAGTTTTGATTTTGAGCGAGGACAACCGTAAAAGAGAATATTGTGAATCTGTGTCTACTACTTTAGTAGGTGAAAATAGAGAAAAATTAGTACCCATGTTAGCAGGAGTAGTAGGACTTGTGTTGTCTTTTGGAGTTGTGGTTAAAGAGGGTATCTTCAAAATAATTGCCTTAAGCGGAAGAATGAGAAGGCAATGGAATTACTACTAAGTTCATAGATGATGTTGTAGCTACAATTGCTAGTAATATAGATAGTATTGATTATGTCTTGTCTATCCTTGATAATTTGTCATTTGACAGATGGATTATTTTGATTGTTCATTTCACACTACAAAAATTAGGAACTAGTTTACTAATTATAAATGAATAGATAATAGTAAAGTGCAGTTAGGAAATAAAGCGAATTGCAATATTTTAGCTATTGGTGATGTTAGAGTTAGAATATATGATGAAATTGTTAGGACATTGACTGGAATGAGACATGTACCAAAGTTGAAGAAGAATATAATTTTCTTAAGTGTCCTAAATTTAGCTGGGTGATGGTATAACTCAGAATGTGGAGTTACAAAGGTTGTTCGAGGTGCCCTTGTAATAATGAGATGAATTGCGTGTAATGGCATGTACGAGCTTCCATGTGAAAAAGTGATGAATTTTGTTGCGGGAACATCGAATGCATTTGTTCAAGAATCTGAATTATGGTGTATTTGTTTGGGTCACATTAGTGAGAAAAACCTAAAAGGTCCAAGTGAAAAAAATATGCTATGTGGTTATGTTGCTAATTAATTAAATAGATACGGGTGTTGTGACTTCAATCAATAGTTAAAAGTGCAGTTAATTATCATTGATAGAGAAAGAGTCGTCGCGACCCAATCTCGCCGCCCTCGATGTCAAAGGGGAGGAGGTCGGATTTAGGGATACTTGATCATAAGATCGCGAGCTCTCCCAAGCTCGTACCCCGCGTGACAGCGAATTTATTTATACGATCTAGGTATTTAACAACCTAAGAATATACAGGAGTCGCCACTAACCTTATATATTTTTTGGGGGTCGGCTAGAAAACCCAATCGAGGGTTAGGAGAGTTCCCTCGATTCCTACGCAACCAGATATCTAGATTCGGGGACTTGGGTTACGCTAATATAGCTATTAGCGCCCTTTCGGTACCTAATAGTATGTTGTGTTTTTCCTAACATGTCCATGCATCTCTTTTTATATTTTCGGAATCACCAATTCTAAGCTAAGTGATCACGCATGGTGGATTACTTTTATGCTATTCTATTTCTAAAAGAAAAAAACAATAAAAGAAATCAATCAGAGAAATTGAAAGTGCAAGACATGAAGTAAACAATCAAGAAAAGTAGTAAATCTAATCATTTACAAATTGTAGCTCTGTTTGTAACAATTGTCAAATCTAGTAAATGGTGACCAAGTCCAAGAGCTCACGGCATCCATTACAAAATATCAAGAAAGAAACAAAATCTATCCAAACATGCCTTTATGTTGACACAATCGCAATGTCTACAGATTGAAATTAGCAGAACTTCAACATAAGAACACTTTACAAAGTGTATGTTCTTGTACCACATGAGGAGGTAGACAAAAGGGCTCACAACAACCAAACCCATGTAGAACATAGCTACAAAACCGTATACGTCGACATTGAAAAAAACTCAATGAACCAAGCAAAGCAAAAGAGCATTCAATCATGTAATCGAGTTCTAATGACAAATGAATCAGGCATAAGAAAAATATAAAACCACCATAAACCACTAAAAGAATGGAAGAATCATAGTTGGCACAAGACAACTCCTACAATGCCAAAACATCATTCATTGACCAGCGATCCCAGAATTCGGCAATTACATGCCGTCCTATATGTATGATAATGTCTCCAAGTCACGTAATGAAGTTGGATGTTAGAAGCTCAGGCATTTTCACAAACATATGAAGGGCAGAAAAGAAGAAACACAAGAAATGAAAACAACTAAATGCGGAGAGTCCATAGTTAATGATCGTGACATTGTCAATCACCGTCAGTAAACTTCTATTTCAAAAAGGCAAGCTCTCACTCGATCGCCAACCACACCACATACACAGCGATGACACATCAGAATGATATGGACAGGAAAAAATGAAATATAATGGAGAAATCTAAGCATACAAGCAACGATTCCAACACCAATTTCCATCCTTGTACAATACAGCAATCGTTCGCCTCGACTACACAGCGCAAAACACGGCTTAATCCAATATCTACTCAGCTCAAGATTAAATCCGAACCAGAGCCTAAACAAATCCTCTAAATCCATCAATCAATAACAACATCGACAACAACAGCATCTAAACGAAAAACATTTACCGAGAGAAACTCAATAAACTTGTTCTTCCTCACCTAGTCGAACCAGAGATAGAGCGATTGAGAGAGAGAGAGAGTTTGATAACCTTGAATGAACAGCAAAGGATCGAAGCTGTGGCTACCAACGACGTGGTCTGAACCTTAAACTCCAAGCGATCTGGTGAGCTCAATCCAGAGAGATTCGAGTCCGACGAGCCTCTCCAGCAATTGCCACAGTATCCGAACCGATGATCTCTGAAAAAAGTGTCAGATCTGTAGAAGTTCAACTCCGGCGCTGCGGACTTCGAATGACGGATAGATCTTCTGATCACAATCGCCGATTGCTACACTTCATCTTCTAAGTCCGAGAATCGTGAAAGATGAAGCCGATCTTCGGTCGACTTCGGACCGGGCAAATCCGGCTAGTAGAATCGCTGGTGTCGTCGTCACCGTGACCGCCGTCGCCTCCGATCAATCAAAATTCCTCGAAAACTCTAACTGTCGATCCCCCGATCTGAAAGCCCCCAACCCGCTCAAGAGAGAGAAATGGTTTTCAGAGAGAGAGAGTGCGAGCTTTGAGTCAGAGCCCCCGAGAGAATTCGCGCGCGAACCGTTTTTGAGAGAGAGAGAGTCCTCGAGAGAAAGAGAGGGATCCGCCCCCAAAAGAGAGAAAAATTCTCAAAAAAACCCTTTTCATTTTTCTTTCGTTTTTATTCATTTTCATTTCTTCTTTCTTTTTTTCTTTTTGTTTTTGTTTTCTTGATTTCTTTACTTTTTCTTTTCTTTTCTTGTTTTCTTTTCATTTTTTTGTATCTTTTTGGCTATTTTTTTATTTTTATTTTTTTTGCAAAAAGAAAGTTTAAAATGTCGACAAAAAAATCGGGTGTCAATAGTTGCCCCTCTTTGAGTGGGAGCTCGAAGAGGTTCCACTCAAAGATAAGATTGATACCCAAAATTTTTAGTCAACTCGACTTTGAAAATGGAAAAGATAACAAGTAATGATAGTTGGTCGAAACGTACCCGATACTTACCTTTGCTCATCGGGGTATCTCGAACTCTTGTTGAGATTTATTCACTTTTGTCTTTGTCCCGTGTAATAACGGGCTTGGACCGAGAAAAATGGTCTTACCGTGTAATAACGGGCTGCGACTAAGAGAAAGGTCTCACCGTGTAAAAACGGGTTTCGACTGGGAGAAAAGTCTTACTTTGTGGTTTAAGGATGAACCCACAAACCTAGTAGACAAGGTTTAAGAATGACCTGGAACCTAGTGTGGTTTAAGGATGGACCCACGAACCTAGTGGTTTAAGGATAGACCCACGAACCTAGTGTGGTTTAAGGATGGACCCACGAACCTAAGTGACAAGGTTTTAAGATGACCTAGAACTTGAGGACAAAGGTTTTAAGTTGACCTAGAACTTGGGGACAAGGTTTTAAGTTGACCTAGAACTTAAGAACAAGGTTTTAAGATGACCTAGAACTTGGGGACAAGGTTTTAAGTTGACCTAGAACTTAGGGACAAGGTTTTAAGATGACCTAGAACTTGGGGACAAGGTTTTAAGTTGACCTAGAACTTGGGGACAAGGTTTTAAGATGACCTAGAACTTGAGGACAATGATATGGTTTAGGATGACCAAAAACCAGTTCACTAAGGAACAAATATTTTGAAAAAGAGTTTCAAGATTACTCGAGAGCCAATCTTGCGAAATAATGCCAATTGTCAAATCCTTTCAGAGAGAATTTTAACAAAATGAGATTTGATTAACCATCTAAGAGTTAAGTCAAATATGCCAAGTGGAAATATCCTAATCAAAGGAGGTCTTTCACACTGACTCTCAAAAAGGGCTTTTGTTCCCAACCATTGATATGGGAAAACTGTTTAATCCTCACTTAGAGAAGTCTCACTCAACCTATGTCTAAGGCTTTCGGAAACGTTCACAGTGAATACAATCCATTGATTAAAAGGTCTTTTGAAAGGACCGTAATGATGGCTTGGTCATGGGCTTACACAAAGGGTATGCACTTTGAGGCCAAGAAATGAATATTCAACCAATATCTTCATCAGGTTTACAAGTCAAGAACCTTGAAGATAAGATAAGATAGGATTGCTTCCACTCCTTCTAGTGGTAGCTCCTACGTGATATTCTCATTTCAACTCGAACCATCCCAATCGGAAGAGACTTCGGTTAAGGGTTGTAGTGTTGGTTCGGGTGAGGCTTAGAAAAGGCTTGAAAAATTTTCAAACATCAAAGGGTTAAAAGTGAGTGATTATCTTGGCATCATTACCATCACACGACTTTTCAAAAAATTTGACTCTTGAACTTTATCCTATCTCGAGAGTCCTTTTGGTAATTTGTTTTGAGACATGAGAGCTTCACTCTTTGTTCTAATGATATTGCTTGCAATACATGTTTTCTTTTGCAATGCATTTCTTTTGTTTTTCAATGGACGGTTTTTTGTATGACCATTGATTTTGATTTTCTTTGCATTTTTTTTATGGGCATTGGCATTGCTTTTACCAGGCACACTACTTTTTCATGCCCCCTAGTTTTCATTCTCTTTTGAGCATCTAGGACTCTCGAGTGGCATTTACCAACATTCTCATTTTTTTTTTTTTTTTTTTGGTGGTGAATCATGTGCCTTGCCCCCAATGTGGGGAGATAATCATCACCTGGGGTTATGAAAGAATTGCATAAGGCTCAAATTGGCTAAGCAAAGGGTAATTGTGTTTGTGATAGTGAACGGAATGCTCTTCGTCACTTTGGGATGCTTCGAGTTTCGATAAGAAATCACCTGAAGCTAACACAAGAAGATTGATACAAGTGAAAGCAATCAAATCTTTCTTAATCTTTTGCTCCATAGTTTCCAACCAAGACCTCTTATTTTGCCCCAATGTGGGGTTGTTCTTGACAGGGTTATTTTGGAAATGCTCCCTATTTGGCTCAAAGTGGCTTGCAAGGGATATCAATAGTGTTTGGGATTGAGAAATGAAATGCCTTTATCATCTCAAATCATGTATTCACCGTGAATGACTCCTATGTCCTAAGACATGATTCTTTCCACTCAATTCTCTCAAAGAGTGTATAAGGACGTGTTTGGTAAAGGGGTTGCCTCTCATCATTTTAGGCATTACCACCTGGCATAGTTAACAATCCTTTTCAGGTTTTCCAAAGCACATTTTGGTTAAATTCAACTCATTGGGGAATGAAAATGTAATGAAATTTTGCTTGAAAGGACATGCTTCCTTGACCCTACTGGAGAGATTTTTGGAAGTGAGGTTGAATAAAACTTGTGGACAGAACAGGCTTTGCCCAGCACAAGGGTTCATTTCTAGAGTTTTAATCGACTCTAGAGTTCTAACTGACTCTTCAGCATTCTAAGGGATAGAGTCATCTCTAAATTCTAAAGAAGATGACAATTTTTGAAAGTTCTGCGTTTCTGAGATGAACTTCTTGTGGACAGGTTGAATCTTCGTCAGGGATCCTGCAAAATGAACAAAAAATGCAGATGCAATATGTATGCATGCGATGCATGATGCAAATATCCTAAAGTGGCTCAGATTCAATCCAACAGTGGCTCAAAGGCCATTCCATTTATTCATGGATAATACTTTTTGAAAAATCTTTTGAATGCAAATCCGAGCCATGCAAATGACTATCGTGATGTGAAATGTCATGCCCAAGATGCAATCGAAAAATGGTTAATGAATGCAATGCATATAAATGTCATGAAAATTTTGTTTTCAAATTCGAGTTTTTGAAGAAATTTATTGGGAACTAGCCCTCATGTCATTGGACGTCATCGTTCCACTAAAACATTTTGAAACTATAGATCGTGTAGAGGCTCAGGCCTCAAAGCATCATCATAGGACCGATTCGGGCCTCACACGTCTATTAACAAAACGTGAATTTTTATTAATATGCAAAAATTGCATTACAACATTGATCATCCTGGATTCATAGAGTTTGTGATCCAGATTATTACAAGTAGAAACGAATGCAATTAATAGAATTCCCTCATAGGGGAGAAACGAATGGAATTCCCTTGCAGGGGAGAAATGAATGGAATACAACTAAAAATTAAATGCCAAAACTAAGAATACCCCTTACATAGTGGGAATTGTGGGCTCTTCATTTCCATCGATAGTGCCAACCATGTTGACATCTTCAGAATGTTTTGGAAGGGGGTTTTGTTGGACATTTGGTGTCGAGTCCTTAAAGGTGAGCAGTTTTTTATCCAGCAAATTCTGGATTTTAGAACGAAGCACCATACAGTTGTCCACATGATGACCTTTCTCTCCCATATGATATTCACATGTCTTATTAAGGTCGTACCCAGTATACGTTGGCAGATTATCCCTCGGGATCTCTTTCGCCACAAGATGATTTTCGATCAACATTGGAAGTAGTTGTGACATGGGTCTAGGCAATGGAGTAAATTGCCTTTGAGGGGCTTTTCCTTTGCGCTCATAGTTTCTGGAAGAACCCCCTACCTCCATGGTAGGTTTATGAGCTTGAGGGTTGTACGGCTTCTGAGAAGAGGAATTTTGTATATAAGAAATCTCCACAGTCGATTCCTTATCTCTCTTCGGGGCATACCAACGATTCGTATTCTCATTCAACCTTCCTTCATGCATGATCTCCTCGATGCGTTCACCTAACTCCACAAATGTGGCAAAGTTCATACAGGTATGGTTATACATCTTCTCGAAAAAATCACATGGCATAGCTTGAAGCAGCAATTTCATGGTCTCTTTCTCAGATAATGGCGGTTTTACTTGAGACACGGTGACCCTCCATCTTTGAGCATAGGCTCTAAATGATTCAGTTCTCCTTTTCTCAACCCGGACTAATTCTTCTCGAGTCGGAGCAATTTCAGTATTGAATTTGTACTGCTGAAGGAATTCATCAACGAGATCTTCCCAAGTACGGATCTTCTCCATGTCCAACTCTATAAACCATGTTAACGCAGGACCAACCAAGCTGTCCTGAAATGAATTAATCAAGAGTGGGGGATTATCTGAATAACGGGCCATCTTGCCCAGATAATACTTCAAATGAGTCTTAGGACATCCGATGCCGTCGTATTTCCTTGTGAACTCAGGCTCCTTGTAGTATTCGGGGACATTAACTTTGGCAAATGGCGACGGTTTATCAAACCCCTATAACTGATAGCCTTGCAGCATGCAAAGGCGCTCCTCAATTTTTGCAAGGCGCCTTGCATTTTCTTCATCGAAGTGTGAAGTTGGAATCTCCTTAGAGGGAGGCTCTAGACCAACAACTATCGGGATTGCAGTGGGAATTTCTTCAGCAGGCCTTTTTCCCACGGGCTCTACCATCGGCGCTTCAGCGGGCGTGGTAGGAATATTCATGGTAGAAGAAGCAGGAGTTACAGACGTCAAGTTTCTGACTTGGCCGAAAAGATCAGCCAATAATGCCATCATTTGCGCCATTTGATTTTCCATATTAATGACACGGGCTCGGGTGTCTTCGTTCTCCATTTTTGTTTGGCAGCAAGTACGTATAACAAATCTTTCTTCAGCCGTCTTTCAAAATCTCCTGGAAAAAGAAAACGACTCAAATTAGTACAGGTTAAAAGAAACCATTAAGGTACAAATCCTAGTCAATTTTATATTTTCTTAAGATGAAATAATGATAAGAAGTGTATATGATCCCGGTATCATATAACACCCTCTTATCAAAATTTCTTCAAAAGAAATTATACAATTGAAAAGGAACGACGACAAATATTTAATCGAGAATGCCCCTTTTCTAAAAATTACATGGAAATGTTCATGAATTTCATTCATTTCAATCGAACAATTACAAGGGAAAATAGAACCTTGCTTTCTTGAAGCTTACAAAGTGGTTCGATTTGACATGTGATTTTTACATGGGATATGAAAATGAATACAAGTAAACCTCAATAGAAAAGAGGGAAACACAAAGGAAATCCCTTTACAAGAAAAGCATATGAAATGGAAACCTAAGGACTAGGTGGGATCCTGCGGAGACGCTTGTTTTCATGGGCCAAGCGTTCCTCATCGATTAGGACATTATCTTCTTGCTCCTGAATATGAGCTCGCCAAAAACCTTGAGGTTCGGGAATATCTGGCAACTGAACCTCGAGCTCTAGTTCTACTTGACGATATATGTAATCGATGGTAGCTTGATGAGTCTTCATCTCTCCTTCCAAATCAGCTTCATCGACAGCAACCACGTAATGCAAGGAATGGGAGTACCAAATCCCAATAGCAGCTTGAATTGTGGCCTTGATATGGTCAATTTGGTTTTCCTTGATGACTTTATCGTGATAATCAATACGATATAACCCTAGCTTAAGGATTGGTGGGATCGTTTGAAGTGCACGATATTGACGGAGTACCCTTAAAGGGTAATATGACGTTAAACCCGTCAGTCCCATGAGGGGGAGTGGATCGTCAACTCCATTAAAAAGGTGCACCTCGGGATTCCCAAGCCACCGAACATGCCATTGAATTAAGCTAGGGTTGAGGTTTTGAGGAAATGAAACCACGTAGAGAAAGACCATGATGGAAAGGATTCATTTCTTTGGGAAAATCTAAGAATTGGATGATGATATTTTGTGACATCAACAATCTTCATGTGAGGGCAAACTCTTTGATATGTGAAAAGAGCCAAATTTGGAGAAGTCCTAATGGAGCTCTAAGAGTTCCTCGACCATTTGCTTTGAAACGATTAAGAGACACAAAAGTTTCAGCAAGGATCATGTGTGTAAAACAATTAAAGGCGTGGACTTGTTTAACAATGTGAGTGACTAAAGGATCCATTGTTTTTCGGGTGTGTGGGAATATAACAAATCCGAAGAACATGAGTAGGAAGACACGAGGAATTTGGTTCCCAGATTTAGGCTTAAGGTCAAGGAAATATTTCTCGAGGAAATTATAAGGCATACCATGAGAATTTCCATTAAGAATGGCTTCAATTTTATCAGTAGGGATATTAAGGAATTGACTTAGAAGAGAAATCGGGTTTTGACCAATAGGAGGAGTGACAAAGCCTAAAGAAGCTTTACCTAATCCAATGGCTTTTTGAAACTCCTCAATTGTAGGGGTCAATTCATATTGATTAAACACGAAAGTGGAAGTCATGGGATTCCAAAAATGAACCAATGCTTTGACCATTGCAATACGTGGTTCGACTTTTAATAAAGTCGGGAGGAAGCCTATACGTTTTCCACATAGTCTTGATGTCTTGGGTCGAGCTTCTCCCATAAAGTCTTGAGATTCCCAGGCACGGGGATTACATCCACTTCGGGTTTACCCATCTAACCCTAAACCTAAAGGGGCACCCATGATTAAAACATATCGTCGTTGGAATATAAAGTGCATAATTGAAATATGGAGAGCAAAAATATAAGAGCAATAAAAAAGGAATGATCTTTTACCCACCAAACACATGGCAAGCACAAGTCACATGTCGCATGAAACTCTGAGGTGTCGACGCCTAAGGTGAGGGTGCTAAAGGCTCAAGGTCCTCATCCCAAAGGATAAAAATAGTTTACCCACCGCTACTATCGTCGGTCAGTGCTATCTTTATCAGTTGGGATAAGCGGGTTTATGTAAGTAATGGATTACCACGAGTATTCACTCGCAGATTCCACCCATAAACCCTCCTAAGGTCCTAGATTGGGCGATCGGGGTTTTAGACCGCGGTTGTGTGTGCGGTGTCGTGCTAAAGCTTGTAAACATGCATTTAAATTTAAACATCCAGCACTTCAATATAAACCCTCATACATTCATACATCCTTACACCATCTGCAAAACAAAGGGTTTACAAGCACGCCTCCCCTTATAACTCCCACCTACAAGACCATTTAACACAAGGTTAGCGACTAACCTGATTTTCCACGCAACTTTGACATGCAGGCGATCCTACACAAGACATGTTAGTTAAAACACAAAAACCATTTTTAAACGGCTTCAAGTCCTCTTAATCTAGTAACCTGTCCCCAGTGGAGTCGCCAAGTCTGTAGAAGTTCAACTCCGGCGCTGCGGACTTCGAATGATGGATAGATCTTCTGATCACAATCGCCGATTGCTACACTTCATCTTCTAAGTCCGAGAATCGTGAAAGATGAAGCCGATCTTCGGTCGACTTGAGACCAGGGCAAATCCGGCGAGTAGAATCGCTGGTGTCGTCGTCGCCGTGACCGCCGTCGCCTCCGATTAATCGAAATTCCGCGAAAACCCTAACTGTCGATCCCCCGATCCGAAAGCCCCCAACTCGCTCAAGAGAGAGAAATGGTTTTCAGAGAGAGAGAGTGCGAGCTTCGAGTCGAGCCCCGAGAGAATTCGCGCGCGAACCGTTTTGAGAGAGAGAGTCCTCGAGAGAAAGAGAGGGATCCGCCCCCAAAAGAGAGAAAAATTCTCAAAAAACCCCTTTTCATTTTTCTTTCGTTTTTATTCATTTTCATTTCTTCTTTCTTTTTTCTTTTTGTTTTTGTTTTCTTGATTTCTTTCCTTTTTTTTTTCTTTTCTTGTTTTCTTTTCATTTTTTTTTGTATCTTTTTGGCTATTTTTTTAATTTTATTTTTTTGCAAAAAGAAAGTTTAAAATGTCGACAAAAAAATCGGGTGTCAACAAGAGTGTGCATAAATAATCCACATATATGTTCATAAGCTATCACGGTTTCCTTTGAGAAAGAGTGTCGGATTTATGCTAATAGTTATGGATGACTATTCGAGAAGGACTAGGGTGTTTGTATTAAGGCACAAAATTGATACTATTTTCAGTATCATCTAGTTGAAAGTTTTGATTGAAAATAAGGCTAATAAGATGATCAAGAATATGTGAACTAACAATAGTATGGAGTTTTGCTCGAAGTTATTAAATGAATTATGCATGAAAAAAAAGGCGTGGTAAAATAGCGCACTAGTGCTAGTGAATCACAACAATTTGTAAAGTTGATAAGCAGAACATTACAAAAGATGACCCATAAAATACTCTCTAATGCCAATATGGATAGGAGATTTTTGGCGGATGTGCTTAGTACAACGAGCTACTTGGTGAATAGATCTTCACCAATTGCAATTGGATGTCAAACACCGAAGAAGTATGGTCAAGTAGCATTGTTGATTATTCTGTTATTAGAATATTTGGTTACCCATGCAATATTTGAATGAATAATGGTAAGCTCAATAAGAGGACAAGAAAGTGCATATTTCTAATTTATGCACAAAGTGAGTGGGGTTATCGGTCGTAATGCCCAAAATTAAATTCACCTTTTTTTTTTTTTTTTTCAGCAGAGAAGTTACGTTTTGATAAGTCTTCAATACTCTTGGATAGGAGTGTCTATGGTAGTGTTTTTACGAATCTAAAGCTCGAGGTGGAGTTGCAACTATAAACTCTTGAGATGGTGAGCCGAGCATTAATAGAGTAATCAACACAAATGATGCTTGCAATAAGGTGGAGCCTAAAGAGCTAACAATTGCTATAACTATTGATATTGACAAGGTATGTGTTTGATCTCCTAATGAATATGGATACACCGATGGTTTTGCTTTGTTTGTGGTAGAGGAGGTTGTTTGAAAGTCCTTGTGTAGTAGTTAAATGTAAAGTGCAATTAGTGTTTTGATGAAATCATTGGTTATGGTGAATTTCAAACAAGGCTTTGACTTAAAGATGTCTATGGTGGTTTGTCGCGACCTGATCTCACCGCCCATCCCTCTCACGAGGTAAGGAAGGGGAAATGTCAAGTTTAGGGTTACTTGATCATGAGAGTTCCATCATCATTCGCATTCCAAAAGACATCATCACCTCACCTATTGGATCAAATCTCTTGTGAGTTCCCTCTACAGGATCACAAGTTCTCCAAAACTCATACCCCACATGATAGCGAAGTGTTGTGACCCATACCCACATGGGCGACACATCTCGAGAGAGGAGATTTGGTATGAATATCGGATTTAAGAATACCTTTACCATAATAGCCCTCCCTCTGGTACTCTCTTCCTTAAGAATGGCATCACTTCATCCATTAGGAGTTTTCCATATATGGGTATGCTAAATTATGGCGAGTCTTATCAAAACCCATACCCCGTACGATCTAATTGTTTAAAACATCCTAGAAACAAGACGGGAGTCACCACTAGCGTTTTTTTTTTTTTTTTTTTTTTGGTCGGCTAGAAACCCAATCGAGGGTTGGGAATGTTCTCTCGATCCCCATGCAACCAGATATTTAAGTCTGGGGATTTGGATTATGCCAACATTTCTATTAGCACCATTTTGGTACCAAAAAAGTATGTTGTATTTACCTAACGTGTCCATGCATCTTCTTGCATTTTTTGGATCATTATTCCTAAACTAAGCGATCATGCATGGTTGGTCGTTTTCATGCTATTATATTTCTAAAGAAGATGAGAAAAAATAATCCAATTGAATTGAAAATTGCAAAGTAGTAAGTAAACAAACAAAGAAAACGGTAAATCCACCATGCAATCCTAGAAAATATAAAAGAGAAACACAATTGAAAAAGATAAGAGGAAGAGAGAACCAGCAACTCGTCAAGCTTTATACAACAAAAGGAACTCGAGACTTATGTCGAGGAATAAATAGTACATAATAATGGTCGGAAATGGACATTGACCTTCGCTATTTTCATCTCCTCTCCATTTTCAGGGTCCTAAACAACATCTAGTTTAGGAAATCTACAACTAGGTATGTACAATAGAAAAAGACAAACATACACATAAAAACAGTCAAAAACACAATATCATGTCAAGATCAATTACTCAAAGAAAGTTCAATACAAAAATCAGATTTGGGCATCGGGGTCGGCCTTTGTCTTTTATGCGTAAGTCCCTTTAAGATACATATCCAATCAATTTTTGTGACTTATAGCCATTATCGACCAATTGTATTCTCGTATGACCAATAACACTTATAAGTCCCTAATGAAGTGGTCTATGTGATCCCAAGATTTCCCCTCGATATCATGTATCGACTCTATCATTCATCTAGAAATCACATGCATTTGCGGGAGTTAAACATGCATGCAGGTCTCTCAGACCTTATTTTTCAACCAATCAAATAATAAAGTAAACCATCGAGGGGTCATCCATTACCAATGGCATGCGCCCGATCACAAATACAGGCAATTTCTAATGAATGACAGGATCATGTGCATGGTCGATACATGTGAAATGTTTGAAATCATTACAAAAGCTTTTGAGACAAGGTGACATCTCGACTGTGGAAAGTATTCAATTGCCAAGGCTAGGTTGGAACTCGCAAAAATGCATTCACAAGCGTTGCAGACATTTTGAATATAATCCAAACCGTGACCTCCACAATTGTCAAATCAAAATTTGGAGAAATTTGGAAACATTTAGGATTAAAGAATGCCGAAGCTATGGAGCACATTCTATTGCCAAGGCTAACTTAGAACTTGCGAAAATGCATTCACAAGCATCACAAGCATTTTGAATATGGCCCAAACTATGACCTTTTTTTTAAGCCAAATCAAGCTTTGAAAGAAAATTTCCAAAAATTTAATTTCGGAAACATCACATGAACCAAAGGATTTTTTTTGAAATATGATTTGGGAAAGAAGGCTCATTGAAAATCATTTAACAACGAACATCAAAGTATTTAAAGCAACTCTCATGAAGATGGTATGACTTAGGCTCATGCACAAACTAACCTAGAAAATTTACCTAAACAATCACAATCAAGTTCATGTTGGGAAATTTCAAACCAATCAGGACCAAACGGCAAAATTGGATTATGCCCATCGACAATTTGGCAATAAAAAAATTCCCTAACATGCATTACATGATAATGAACAACTTTTGTGAAAAAAAATTTCCTAAATGAACTACACATGATTTTACAAAAATCAAACAATAAGCAACAACATGTCAGAAACTTGTCATAACAGCAGGACATTCAGCCAATATTACAATGATTTTTCTTACCAAAATAGGTCTAAAAATCACCAAATTTATACACAACATAGCCAAGATGATGAAAAATAAGTTTTATGTGGCACCCCTCGACAGCCCCCAATCCGTTAGGGTCGCCACAGTCACTACCTTACTCTTTAAACTGAACATCTAGTACCCTGATACCATAGAAACTTGACAAGTCCATGAGTTCTAGCGATATATATATATATATATATATATATATATATATATATATATATTCCATTGGTCCCTGCGTAGAAAATATAGCGAAAGCGAATCCAACATCCCCCTTTCCTAAATTCAAAATCGATGCACACCAACTAAACATTTTATAAGTAAAAAGTCGAACACTTTATTTACATAAACTTGATGGACATCATTGTCGGTATACCAAAATGCCATGGTTTTCTATACCCGGCTACTATTCAAAAGATACCCGACTTTTCCAACAGTTATATACATAAGTCCATCAATTAGTGTTGGCGTCCAAAAAAACCTTCCTCTGCTAACCCTAGCTCATGGTCACACCCATCCGTCCGGTCCGTCTATTGGTGGCGGTGGTAGCAGCCCCAGCGTGCATCCATCTCGACGGACAAAAACAACAATATACTCCTGTAGTACGGGGCCGACGGGAGGACCAATGTCGAACACTACTATCACCCACACTCGTATGAAAGACAGCCCTTGCACCTCAGGATGACGATGCTCTGACCGTTCCCATTGCAAGTCGACCGGGACACCATAAAATGTGCCAGGAGGTACAGGTAGTAGAGGCATCTCGTCTAGTTTGAAATCTTAGTCCCCAAGAAGGGGTGAGTACAACCACCCAGCAGCTGAAAATCTACTAAACTATACCGTGCAAGCCATCACTATCTAATTCCTTGCAGGATAGACAAAACATGAAATCAAAGAATGAATATGCATCAAATCAAAAAGCTTTTTAAAGCAATGGCAATTGTAGTTTCAAAACCAAAATGCACCATTTTAGTCACATGAGTCCCAATTATAAGGCCAAACTGTTGTGAAACGTCTCATACCATGCCACACAAGTTTGTCCCATAATCAGGTGCAGTTATCAACAGAATCATTAGTTTTAAAACTTAGTTTATTTTCATTTCCCTTTGTCTATCCAAGAGGACCAGTGTTTGCATCCCTCCAAGCATTCGCACATAACCTAGCGTTGCGAAAGCCTCCGATATTCAGTCACCAGGCATCCAAAGCATGTTACGTCACACCTCCAGGCATCTCACACCCCACCTGGCATCACGAGGAATCTCCGGGGCTCGCCATGAAGATGGTTACCCTTACCCTCCGGGTGTGACATCCCAAATTTTTAATTCTGTTTTCTTCTGAATGAATCTGGCATTTCATTGATGTGTCTATAGGGCTATTCTCAGAACTGATCATCATTGAGATAACTAGACTATTTGGGGAAATTATTAGGAATTTTAAGGCAATAGACTTGAGAATTCGATCAGGAATCGACTTCTCGACCGTGTCTATCTTTAGAGGCCATTACGGCACAGTTAAAAATTGATTTGAAATCAAAGTTAGACTTGATCGACAGAGATGTGTGGCTAATCGTGGGTGACACCACTAAATTAGAAAATACATGTCGACCGACACTAGACTGATTTTCTTATTGTTTTGGTACCCTGTGTTCGTATTTGGATCCTTCGGATTTTCACGACAACCGAGTCGCTAATGTGTTGAGGGGGTTCATAGTGGCTCGAAGAAAATTGACCACGAGGTCAATTGCACTTAAAAATTTCTGAAAATTACCCAAAGTAACCTAGGTTACGCTAAAAACACGCTGAATAAAAATTAACCGCCAATTCAAGTCTGATTTCAGAAATTGGAATTTCTGTCATGTCACAATAAATTTTAGGAGTATCGACTCAGTCTTAGAATATTTTTCTGACACCTGACACTTTTTGGGAAAAAGTTGTCGTGTGGCCATTTTCGTTCAATTGAAGCCGGGAATTATTTCTGATGGTGAAATTGAGGAGCATGAGGGATTCTTGGATAAAGAAAATAATCAATTTGATAAAGGAAATATCAACTGATTTTTGGGAGAGTTATTTGAGAGAAATTTAAGAGAGATTTTTGGATGCAAAATGCAAGAGTAGACCAAGTGTTTGAATTTGGATTTTTCCTTGGTTATCTAGGTGCCAATTCAAAAGAATTTGGGATAAGAATTTCCTACTTGAGGAAATTCTTTTCTTTTATTTTTCTTCCCAATTATTTCCCTTTCTGGCCAAGCACCCAAGCATCCTTTCTCTCCTCCTTTTTCTTTCTTTCTTTCTTTCTTTTTCTTTTCTTTTTCTCTCTCTCTTTCCCTCTCTCTCCTCCCCTCATGTGTTTCCCCCACCGACCAAATGCCCCCCCCCCTCTTTGTTGTCTCCCTCTTCTTTTCATTTTGACTTTTCAAACTCATTAAAACTTATCCTTTCTCTCTCTCTCCTTTTTCTTCTCCCCCACTCCCACGTGACCGAACCGATTTCTTCTTCTTCCTTCTTCTTTGTGTGAACCAGCCCAAAACCAGCAAAGAGAACAGCGGCTCGCCCGAAGACTCGCCGTTGCCGCCCACGCACCACCGCTTGCGCCCACGCGTCCATGACTCGCCGCCTTCCCAATGTCCATGCGCCCACCGCCCCCTCGCCGCCCGGCCCCGTTCCGCCTCCGCCGGCCCCGTTCCGCCCTATCTAGCCACCTCCAGCCGTCGGACCTCCACCTACCCTCCCCCGCACCTTGCCGCCCTTCCTGTGATAGTTTGGTGTTGTTTTGTGTGTTTTTTCAGCCAATGCAACCACCCCGCCGAGTGGGTATCCAGCTGGTTCGGGCTCGCTTTTGGGCCGTTTCTAGGCCCCGAACCCAAGCCGTGCTTTGGGAAGTATCGTTCCTTGCGCCGTCCCCGTCGGATTGGTCCGACTTGCACGCAATTCTAGTGAGTAATCTCACTAATCCTTACTTAGTGGACTAATTACACTTAAGGTTGTTTAGTTTTAATTAATTAGGTTTAGGTAGTTAGATTAGTATGGATTAGTGTTTCTTAGTCAATTGTGATGCGAATTGGATAAATTGAGTGTGCATTTAGCAAGTAGATGTGGTCTACTATTTATTGCGGGTAGCTCGGGATTTTTCCAACCCTTTATCGGGCTTCAATTTGACAATTCGGGCCTAAGTGGAATTTTTAGTATTTAAATATTATTTTTCAAAATTAATTTAATTATTTATTTATTTTTTGAAAATTCAATTAGGATAGCTGGTGACCGGAATTTTATGCCGATGACCATGGTGAAGTCCGTTTTTAATTGGACTTTATTTTGAGCTAAATTGAAATTTTAATATTTATTCATTAATTTTCGAAATTAATTTTTTTTTTTTTTTTTTAGAAATTAAGGCTGAGATGGCTGATGACTGAAATCTCGTGCTGATTGTCGTGGCGTAGTCCATTTATTTATTTGAGCTCTATGTTGCATGGAATTAAATAAATTGTGATATTTTAGGGATTTACCCTAAATTGATTTAAATTGAGTGGGATTGAATGATTACTTGGTAGTTGGCTGAGTATGTTTATTTAGCATTTATAATGCTTTGTTGAGTTGTAAAATGAGTAGAATGGTGAGAGTGAATCGGAAGTACTTTGGGCTTGGACCGATCAGGCACGGTGTATGAACCTACGTGATTAGGTGACTAAGGATGTCATTGGCGAAAACGGCGCCTTAAAGAACGTACATATCGGTCTAGTATATATATCATCATAGGTATACATGGTTCAGTGATTTAGGATATCACTGGCGAAAACGGCGCCTTAAAGAACGCACGTAACTGTCTATCGAATACATGGTTATAGACATGTGCGGTTCGGTGATTAAGGACATTATTGGCGAAAACGGTGCCTTAAAGAACGCACGCAATTGTCTAGTGGATATGTCACCTTGGCGAACTTGACGCCCGAAAACATTGATGTGGCTCTGTGACCGAGTGCACTATGGGAGGTTATATAATGTGGAATTAATGACCTAGGATGATCCGACTGACATGTAATCGACTAGTTCGATTGATCAATGATTTGATCCGATTGCCGTGATTTAATTGATTGTCATGGAGTATCTGTATATAACTTGAATTGCAAATTGGAACTGAGGCCATGGTAAGTCCTCTGACTCGTGTTGTGCTTAGGCAACTGAGTAGTGTATTGGTTCCCTAATTGAGTATTAGTGGGGTAGAACTTACTGAGACATAGTCTCATCCCGATTGTGGGATAACATTTCAGGCCCTTAGAATGGCAGCACCTCCACCTCCTCATCCTCGTATGCATTATGGTGTCCCAGAGCAGATTTTAGAATTTGAGACCCACTTCCATGTCCACCCTCATATGGAAGGATTAGTGTACGTACTAGTTCAATCGACCATCCAGGTTAACGTGGGAGAGGAAGACTAGAGGCCCCACAGATATTGGTCTTGGTACCGTGATTATTTTGATGGACGCAAAGAAGGTCATATTCCAGAAGAGGACATGCCTTTTGACGTGATGAAAAGGCGTTTGGAAAGGGAACTACCGATCGAGTGGATGGATCGGTAGTGGATGCGAGGGACTCGCAGCAGGAGACCGAGGCTTGCACTCTCGTATATTCGACCGAGGAAGACAATGGGCTTGAAGGTAACGGTGAGATGGCGCAGCAGGAGGTGGAAGGACCAGAGGAGGACGAAGATTGGGGAGCAGCTGAGGAGATGCCTGAAGATGAGCCGGCATCTGAAGCCGAGGACGAAGAATCAGAGGAGGAAGAAATTAGTGAAGAAGGAATCGAGGAGGATCCGGATGATCTTGAGTATGACCCGGATGAGGACTGAGATCCCATCCTCTTTTGTGAACCCTGTTTTGGTGTGAATAGAGTGAAATAGGAGGTTGTGAAGGATTGTGAAGTACTCTGGTTTGTGTCTTGTATAAAAGTTTGGTTATCAGTTTCAATATGAAAAATGTAACCTTGCTTTTCTATCCCATTGTTTTATTGTTTGAGGATTTTCTTTATACTTCCGCATGCGCATATTAAATGAACAAGGTCGGCGATGCGTCCTGGGACGTCGCTATTAATCGACCAAGTGAGGGATGGACACGCGTTCGAGGATTGGGGCGTGACACCAAGCATGTATTCAAAATACAACTGAGCATCCCGACACTCCCGGGGTACCTCTAGGGCACTACGAACCTCAGGCATCCAAAGGGCATCGACCCTTGCGAACCTTTGGGCATCCCGACTCCTGGGGCATCGTCGACCCGAGCGTCTAACGGCATCGATAACATCTCAGCCATGGTATATCGATTGAATCATTTCAATGCCAAAACCATTTTCAAAACAACAACATTTGAAACCCTTTTGGGTTCCTGAAAATCTCCCTTGTATAATATCAAGTAATGTAAATTGAGATCGTCAAAGGCACGTTAATGCAACAACAACAGACTTTAAAACAAATGCCATTTTCAAGTCAATGAAATCAATTCACAAAATTCAGCAACACAATATCAAACTCATAAGTTCCACTTCAATGGTTACCCTCCAATTTATTTCGAAATCCACATAAACTCAGGCCGCACTTGCACCTCATGGCCAGAATTGAAAAGAGTTATCAAAACATAAGTAATTTGAAAATTGGCACATTGGCAAGTCTAAACCTCACTCCTGACTTCAAGGTTTTTTTAGAAACTAGTTTATGTAAAAATTTGAGATTTCGAGGGCACCAAAACATTTTCCTTTCCTTTTTGAAACATTGGTGAACGGCGCCTCTGTACATAAAGATTTTAGCATCAATCGGGAGGTTTTCCAAACCGTTTACAAGTAGAATTTTTAAAGCTTTACAAATACTAATTGAGGTATAATTGGAGTCCAAAATCACATGAAACCACGAAAACTACAAGGTTTTCCTCAATCATTTAGCCCTAAACAGTTTCGGTCACTCTACATCACACCATTCAACACCAAATTCAAGCAATCCAGTCTAGCAATGCACTTCCTCAGACAACAACACCACTACACTATATATATTAGTAGACTTCAACTTGCCTCAAGTCCTACAGCGTTGACAACAAGTAAAACAAGAAGCTTGCGGGTCACAGGCGCGGCTCAACGACGGCAAACGCGAGCGGCGTCGATGGCTGCAACATGCGCGCACAGACAGAGGGCGGTCTCCTTCGTCCCCCCTCACTCTTGCTCCATGCTCGCTCACTAATTTCCCTCGCTCACTCGTTGCACTCACTCTATCACTCGCTATGCTCACTCGCTCTCTCTTTGCATAAAGTTTTTGCTTGGTTCCTTCTCTCTCTCGCTCACATTTACGAGCATTTTGGTCACTGGTTTTGTTAAAAACCAGTGAACAAAAGAGGGTGCTTCGGCGGCAGAAGGAGGTGAGGACAGATGGAGGGAACGTGGTAGCTCTTAGTAGCCTCCTTACCACTTGAAAACACGACTGATGCAGCTGTCCCGAGCTCCTTCTTTGCTGGCCAACCCATCTCCATGCAGCAAACGTGGCAATGGAAGTCAACCTCTCCAAATTATTGACTCCAATTTGCCGACCAAGAGGAGAGAGGGCTCGGCAGCTTGGGCCAAAAATTTATGGTTGCATGGCCTCCATGTATGGCCAAATTTCTCCCAAAGTAGACCATAAATCTCTACATGTACATGAGTGGCATGGGCTGTTCATGTGGCCGTCCAAGGGAAGGATGGTGGTGACGGCACACATGAAAAATTCGAGATCTTCAACTTATTTAATTGGCGAGACGGCTCAGGGTTCATGCTTATTGATGATAGGACGAGGTCCAAAATCAGTGTCGATGACGAAGGCTGATAAGAATTTCGTCAATCCACGATGTATCGTCATTTTTCTGAGGTCGGCAAAAATACGAATGTCACAATTCTCCTCTCCTTAGAGAATTTCGTCCTCGAAATTGGACATCACTCATGTCTCGTTAAATAAATGAGGGTACATTTCCCTCATTTCTTTCTCACTCTCCCATGTAGTCTCTTCCATATCTTGATGTCGCCATAATATCTTAACTAGTGGAATTTTCTTTGTTCGAAGGACTTGCTCCTTTCGATCTAGTACTCGGATCGGCTCTTCCAGGTATCTCGCTTTCTCATCCACTTCGATGGCTTCATGATCAAGTATGTGTCCAGGGTCTGACTGATACTTCCTCAGCATTGATACATGGAACACATCATGTAGATTTTCTAGTTTGGGAGGTAAGGCTAGCCGATATGCTACATTTCATGTCCTTTCAAGTTGTTGGAGAAAACTTCCTTATGTATTTTGAAGTTGACAAAACGTTTTCATCAGTCTAGTCTGAAGACTTGAAGACTCTTCCATCAAAGTCTGAAAACCATCAGATTCAAGTTTTAAAGTCTGCCATCATTGATAGTTTCTAGACCGTCGAAGAAGACTTATCCAGAATTAAGTATTTATTTAAGGATTTGATTCGAGCGGTTAAACAAGCTTCTCACGGTTGGAGATAGCATCTCAAGATCCTTTATTCATTTTGATTTTGATATGAGTAAATTGGATTCGTTGATTGGCAAGGTATACTTGGAAGGTTCTACTTATGGAAACCTAGATCCTGATTGTATGGGCGAGCAGGATTGGTGGGCTATCATCACATTCCTTAAGTAACTTGAAGATCTTCCCAATTGATTCCGTCCAACGGTTAGATGGAAAAACTCCTTTGAAAAGTGCCAACGGATATGAAGGCATGAAGGAGTATATAAGGAAAAAGCTCTGGTTATTCGAGTGTGCGTGATAGAGAAATTCCAAAGTCTAAAACTCCTTGTTCTTTGTTGATTTAATTATTGAGCGAGAAATCTATACTCAAAAGAGAGTTTAAATACTTGTGAGACATTGAGGAAGTGTAGCAAAGTCTCTACACTGTGGAATCAAGGACGTGATACTGTAACGACTCTTTTGATTCATAGTGAAATCCAGCCGGTGGGTTGTCAGTGCGGGAGAGTGGACGTAGGCTTGGATTAAGCCGAACCACTATAAACTCTGTGTTTATTTTCTATTATCCATAAACTTCTTATTTATGCTTACGAGTTGTTTATTTATTTGAAAGTTGAATTCTATCTTATTGTCCACATATATACTGAAATAAAAAATATCCTTTTAAGTCTTACGAAAATTTATTACACCTATTCACCCCCCTCTAGGTGTATTCACTAGCCCCTTTCACAAGTATCTCAAAGGGTCGAACAAATCTATGGCTCAACTTACCCTTTATTTCAAATCGTGATATTCCTATCGTTGAGGATACTTTAAGAAATACATGGTCTCCTACGTTAAACTCCAAAGGTCTTCTGTGCTTATCTGCGTAGTTTTTCTGTCGACTTTGGGCTGTTCTAAGTCTTCTCCTAATGATCTCAACAGCCTTAGTAGTAATTTGTACCAGCTCAGGTCCTGTCGATTTTCTTTCACCAACCTCATTCCAATAGATAGGAGTCCTACATCTCCTCCCATATAACGCTTCATAGGGAGTCATGCCTATACTTTTCTGAAAACTATTGTTATAGGCAAATTCTATCAAGTTTAACTTTTCATCCCAACTTCCTTTAAAATCAATGACGCAAGCTCTCAACATGTCCTCTAGTGTCTAGATTACTCTTTCCGTTTGTCCATCCGTCTGTGGATGAAAAGTAGTACTAAATTGGAGCTTAGTCCCTAAGGCGGTTTGAAGACTTCGCCAAAGGTTTGAAGTAAATCTCAAGTCTCGATCCAATGTGATAGTTATAGGGACACCATGTAAGCGTACTACCCGGCTTACATATATCTCGGCGTATTTATCCATTGGATAATCTATGCGGACTGCCAAGAAATGGGCAGACTTAGTCAGGCGATCTACTATCACCCAGATAGAATCATGACCACCTAATGTCCTTGGTAATCCTTGCACGAAATCCATCATCACATGCTCCCATTTCCACTCTGGTATATCTAACGGTCTCAACAATCCTGTGGCTTGCGGTGTTCCGCTTTCATTTGTTGGCATGTTAAACACTGGGAGACTTGCTTAGCTATATCCGCTTTCATGCCATTCCACCAATACTGTTGGCGTAGATTCCTATACATCTTGGTACTACCCGGATGAATACTATAATTACTCCTATGTGCTTCCAACAGGATTTCCCTTTCTACTTCTTCATTGTCGGGAACACATAGTCGTCCCTGGCATCTTACTATCCCATTCTCAGAGACTTGAAATTCTGGTCTTTTTCCTAAAGACACTCCATTTTGTAGCTTCACAATTTTCGGATCAGATTCTTGCAAAATTCTAATTTTCTGGATAATTTATGGTTCAATCCTTAACGCAGTAAGCATACCAGTAAGGTGGTCTACTTCCAATTTGAATTATGAGTCTGCTACTGACTTTAACAGATTCCATTCTATTATTCTCATACTAGCCATATCCATAGCCGACTTATGGCTAAGAGCATCTACCACCTTATTTGCATTTTCTGGATGGTACCATATTTCACAATCATAATCCTTTAACAACTCCATCCACCTCCTCTATCTCATGTTTAGTTCCTTTTGCGAGAGCAAATATTTCAAACTCTTATGATCTGTATAGATTTCAAATTTGTCCCCATACAGATAATGCCTCCATATCTTTAAGGCAAAAATTATAGCTACCAATTCTAAGTCATGGGTTGGATAGTTTAATTCATGAGGTTTCAACTGTCTAGATGCGTAGGCTATGACATTGCCGTGCTACATCAGAACGCATCCCAGTCCTTTGTGAGACGCATCACTATATACCGTGAATCCATCAGACCCATATGGTATAGTTAGAATTGGAGCCGTGGTCAATCTTCTTTTAAGTTCCTGAAAACTCCTTTCACATTCTCCATTCCATTCGAATTTTACATTCTTCCGAGTCAATTTCATCAAATGACCTGCAAGTCACGAGAATCCTTCAATAAACCTTCTATAATAACCTGTCAATCCTAAGAAACTCTGTATTTCAGTTGGCGTTGTTAGTCTCGACCAATTTACTACTATCTCAACTTTTGCCGGGTCTACTGCAATTCCTTCTCCTGACACCACGTGTCCCAAAAATATTACTCGGTTTAGCCAAAATTCACACTTACTGAATTTGGCATACAATTTATGGTCTGTAAGGGTTTGTAACACCATCTTTAGGTGTCGTTCATCCTCTTTAGGTCCTTTAGAATATATCAGGATATCATAATGAAGTCAATCACAAATTGATCTAAATAGGGCTTAAATATCCTATTCATCAAATCCATGAATGCAGCTAGGGCATTCGTCAATCCAAATGGCATAACTAGGAACTTGTAATGTCCATAGTGAGTCCTAAATGCGGTCTTAAGAATGTCTTCTTTCTTAATCCTTAGTTGGTGATATCCCGACCTTAAGTCAATTTTAGAAAAGACCGAACTTCCTTACAGTTGGTCAAATAGGTTGTCAATTCTAGGTAAGGGATACTTATTCTTAATGATCACCTAATTTAGTTGCCTATAGTCAATACATAAACGCATTGACCCATCCTTCTTTTTCACAAACAAGACCGGTGCACCCTAAGGAGAAGCACTGGGCCTAATAAATCCTTTATCGAGTAACTCTTGTAGCTACACCTTCAACTCTTTCAATTCTATCAAGGCCATCCTATACGGGGCTTTTGATATCGGTCTTGTTCTAGGCATTAGTTCGATCTCAAACTCAATTTCTTGTTCTGGTGGTAACCTAGGCAATTCCTCAGGAAATACATCCTAAAATTTCCTAACCACTCGAATTTCATTGAGCTTAGACTCTTCCTTAGTATAGTCCTTTACCACTGCCAGGTATCCTTAACATCCTTCGTCAAGTAATGCATGGGCTTCTTTTACCGAAATAAGAGCTATAGAGGGGTTTGTCTGACCTCCGAAAAATTCAAAACTAGACCGGTCAGGTGAAACAAACTGGATTACTTTTCTATAACAATCCATTTTAGCTTGATGCTTATGAAGCCAGTCCATTCCTATGATGACATCAAAGTCATACATAGCCATCACAACTAGGTCTATTTCCATATCCCGTCCCCCTATAGTTATTTTACACCTTTCACACACCAACGTAGACAATACCACATTCTTTAATGGCGTAGAAACATAAAGAGGCGTCTTAAGAGATGTAGTTTCTATCTTACTCTACTGTCTATACCTTTCAGATACAAATGAATGCGTAGCACCCGTATCAAACAACGTATATGCCTTCTTGCCATTTATAAAAATTGTACCTGAGATAACATTTTTGGAAGCTTCCGCTTCCTCTTAGGTGACAGCGTACACCCGTCCTTGTGCTGGTGGCCTCTATGGATTTCTTGGTAGATTTGGTCCAGCAGCACGTTGTTGCACTTGTCACATCGGGTTGACATTCGGCTGCGACCTCTCTTGTGGACAATCTCTCTTAAAGTGACCTCTTTGCCCATAACCAAAACATTTCAGTCGATCACTACAGGGTCCTAGTCCATATTGTCCACCACACCTCTGGCAAATGTTACCTTAGTAGGGTATTTTTCCAAAAGTCGGGCCACTCCAAGCTTTTCCAAAATTTCTAAAGTTACTCTTTTTCTTAGATTCCCAGGGTTGACCTCGATCGGGATAGGGTCTTTTACCTCGTTGGACATTACTAAAGGTCGATTGCCTTTCAGATTCTAATTGCTCTCTCATCAGTTCCTGTTCCACTAACTGTGCCCTTTCATAAATTTCATTATAATCTCTTATATTCAGAGGCACTAGTTGTTTCCTGATATCAGTCGTTAGCCCCTTCGGTAATCTCTTAGCCTTTTGCTCTCGATCCTCAAACAACCTGGGAGCATATCTAGATAATTCAGAAAATTTCGCTTCATACCGATATATTATCAGCTCCCTTTGTTTTAACTAAACAAATTCTGTCATTTTCTTATCTCTGACATAGTCAGAGAAATGCTTTCTATTGAAAGCTCTAAGAAACTCATCCTAGTTGATATTAGTACCGGGTGAAAAGATCGTGTCTCTTGAAGCTCTCCACCAAAACTTTGCATTTCCCTCCAATTGGTACTCTGCCAAGGTTAACTTTTCAGCATCATTACAGTTCAACAACCGGAAAATCTGTTCCATTCCTTCAATCCATTGTTCCGCCTCCTCAAGACTTCCCATTCCATTAAACTTAGGTGGTCTCAACTTTAGGAATTGTTCCACCAGTCCTTGAGTATGGCGTTCTGTTCCAGATTGTTGCTGTTGTTGCTGAGCTTGTCTTTCCATCAAATTTCTTATTTTGGCCAATGCCTGCAAGATATCTTCCATCCGAGGTTCAACCCTTGAAGCAGAGGCTTCAGCCCTTGATGGATGAGAACTCCTAGTTTGTACCATGATTTCCCTGCAGTTTTCCAAGCATTTGCCTCAGGAACAATTAGTGACTTGATGTCATTGGTCGAGTAATAAAATAAAAAGGGGGTTACCAAAGTCACATAAGTAACATAAAATGTTACTGACACTCAAAGGTAACTCACAACCATTACCAGCATTCTACGAGTGAAAATCGATTACCCGTTGTTCATAGTTAGTCAACTACCCTTGGTTAGTATCCTATATTGTGCATCGTTATATCCTCATTTCCATCTGAGGCACCTTATCACTCCAAATAAACCTTTGCTCTGATACCAACCGTTGTAGCACCCCTCGACGACCCCCAATCCGTTAAGGTTGCCACAGTCACTACCTTACTCTTTAAACTGGACATTTGGTACCCTGATACCATAGAAACTTGACAAGTCCATGAGTTCTGGGGAGATATATATATATATATATATAATTTTTTTTTTTCCATTAGTCCTTGCGTAGAAAATATAGCGGAAGTGAATCCAACATCCCCTTTCCTAAATTCAAAATCAATGCACTATATATATATAATTTTTTTTTCCATTAGTCCTTGCGTAGAAAATATAGCGGAAGTGAATCCAACATCCCCCTTTCCTAAATTCAAAATCAATGCACACCAACTAAACATTTTATAAGTAAAAAGCCGAACACTTTTATTTACATAAACTTGATGGACATCATTGTTGGTACACCAAAATGCCATGGTTTTCTATACCCAGCTACTATTTAAAAGATACCCGACTTTTCCAACAGTTATATACATAAGTCCATCAATCAGTGTCAGTATCCAAAAAACCTTCGTCTACTGACCCTAGCTCACGGTCACACCCATCCTTCCGGTCCGTCTGCTGGTGGCGGTGGTAGCAGCCCCAGCGTGTGTCCATCTCGACGGACAAAAATAGCAATATACTCCTGTAGTACGAGGTCGGTGGGAGGACCAATGTCGAACACTACTATCACTTGCACTCGTATGAAAGACAACCCTCACACCTCAGGATGACAATACTCTGACCGTCCCATTGCAAGTCGACCGAGACTCCATAAAATGTGCCGGGAGGTACGGGTAGCAGAGGCATCTCGTCTAGTCTGAAATGTTAGTTCCCAAAAAGGGGTGAGTACAACCACCCAACAGCTGAAGATCTACAAAACTATACCTTACAAGCCATCACTATCTAATTCCATGCGGGATAGACAAAACATGAAGTCAAAGAATGAATATGTATCAAATCAATAAAGCTTTTTAAAGTAATGGCAATTGTAGTTTCAAAACCAAAATGCCCCATTTCAGTCACACGAGTCCCGATTATAGGGCCAAATCGTTATGACACGTTCCATACCATGCCACATAATTTTGTCCCATTATCAGGCGTAGTTATCAGTAGAATCATCAATTTTAAAACTCAGTTTATTTTCGTTTCCCTATGTCTATCCTAAAGGACCAGTGTTTGCCTCCCTCCGGACATTCGCCCCCAACCTGGCATCGCGAAAGCCTCCGGTATTCAGTCACTGGGCATATAGAGCGTGTTACGTCACATCTCCAGGTATCTCGCACCCCACCTAGCATCACAACGAATCTTCGGGGCTTGCCATGAAAATGGTTACCCTTACCCTTCGGGTATGTATTCAAAATACAACCGGGCATCCCAACACTCTCGGGGTACCTCTGGAGCACTACGAACCTCGGGCATCCAAAAGGCATCGACCCTTGTGAACCTTTGGGCATCCCGACTCCCGGGGCATCGTCAACCCGAGGGTTTAACGGCATCGATAACAACTCAGCCATGGTATATCAATTGAATCATTTCAATGCCAAAACCATTTTCAAAACAACAACAACATTTGAAACCCTTTTGGGTTCCTAAAAATCTCCCTTGTATAATATCAAGTAATGTAAATTGAGATTGTCAAAGGCACGTCAACACAACAACAACAGACTTTAAAACAAATGCTATCTTCAAGTCAATGAAATCAATTCACAAAATTCAGCAACACAATATCAAACTCATAAGTTCCACTTCCATGGTTACCCTCCAATGTATTTCGAAATCCACATAAAATTTCTCGGGCCGCACTTGCACCTCACGGCTAGAATTGAAAAGAGTTATCAAAACATAAGTAATTTGAAAATTGGCACATTGGCCAACAGACTTTAAAACAAATGCCATTTTCAAGTCAATGAAATCAATTCACAAAATTCAGCAACACAATATCAAACTCATAAGTTCCACTTCCATGGTTACCCTCCAATGTATTTCGAAATCCACATAAAATTTCTCGGGCCGCACTTGCACCTCACGGCCAGAATTGAAAAGAGTTATCAAAACATAAGTAATTTGAAAATTGGCACATTGGCAAGTCTAAACCTCACTCCCGACTTCAAGGTTTTTCTAGAAACTAGTTTATGTAAAAATTTGAGATTTCGAGGGCACCAAAACATTTTCCTTTCCTTTTTGAAACATTGGTTAACGGCGCCTCGGTACATAAAGATTTCAGCATCAATCGAGAGGTTTTCCAAACCGTTTACAAGCATAATTTTTAAAGCTTTACAAATACTAAATTGAGTTATAATTGGAGTCCAAAATCACATGAAACCACGAAAACTACAAGGTTTTCCTCAATCATTTAGCCCCAAACAGTTTTGGTCACTCTACATCACACCATTCAACACCAAATTCAAGCAATCTAGTCTAGCAATGCACTTCCTCAGACAACAACACCACTACACTATATAGACTAGTAGACTTCAACTTGCCTCAAGTCCTACAGCGTTGACAGCAAGTAAAACAGGAAGCTTGCGGGTCACAGGCGCGGCTCAACAACGGCAAACGCGAGTGGCGTCAATGGCGGCAGCGTGCGCGCACGGACAGAGGGCGGTCTCCTTCCTCCCCCCTCACTCTTGCATGGCAGCTTGGGCCAAAAATTTATGGTTGCATGGCCTCCATGTATGGCCCAATTTCTCCTAAAAGTAGACCAGAAATCTCTACATGTACATGAGTGGCATGGGCCGTTCATGTGGCCGTCCAAGGGAAGGATGGCGGTGATGGCACACATGAAAAATTCGAGATCTTCAACTTATTTAATTGGCGAGACGGCTCGGGGTTCACGCTTATTGATGATACAACAGGGTCCAAAATCAATGTTGATGACGAAGGCCGATAACAATTTCGTCAATTTGCAATGTATCGTCATTTTTTTGAGGTCGGCAAAAATACGAATGCCACATTTTATTAAGGAACCAAGTGCATAATCTTTATAGAAAAAATGGAACAAAAATATCAAGAGTTTATCTAGACAGAGGTTAGAACAAGGGTCCAAATTTGATACTATGTCCAAATTCTAGTCTAGTTTTGAAAAAATGGAAAGTGGCTCTAATGATGAGCAATCTACATGAAATCAATAGCATTGGAAACCTCTAGGTGTGTTAAAACTTCCTAGAAGGGTTCAAGTCTAAACTAGGTCAATTAGGTACCCTAAAATCAAAATCTCTAAAGGTGCATGTATCAATAACTAAGAAAAACAAAACACAAGCATGTATTAGAGAACCTTAAAGTCATTCAAATAATGCAGAATCAGCACGAAGAAATCACATGACACTTAGAATCGGATGCGATGAATAATTTGGGTAATCATCTAACCCTAAGTCAACATGCAAAAATGTCATACAATTTAATGACATTACGAGATGATTCAAGATTTCTAATGACATACTTGGGAATCCTAACTGTGATTACCATTTTTGTGACACAAGTTTAACATGCGAAATGATGCTTAAACGAAATGACCTAAATATGTGTACAAACCTTGCGGTTCAATTGTTAAGAAGGCCTAATCACAAGATTTGGTCTCTAGATGACTCAAGCAAGCATGGTAATGTGCATATATGGTAAGTTTACGTTCAATCTCAGCATCACATAACAAGCATGATTTCAGCTGTCTAAGGACATGCAAAAATCTAATGAAAAATTTCACATACAGGACATGCAATGATGAACATTTTTCATTAGAGTTCGAGACCTAGATGAAATCACACAAGTCATGGCAAAAATGGCAAAACAGACATGCATATCCAAGTTATATGTTACTATAGCACCTTTTCACATTAACTCATGCAATTGACATACTAGACAACATCAACACTTTGCAAATCATGCCTTAATAAAACACACATAGCTTTTATTTCATATTTCATGAAGGATTTGAGATCAAACAAACTCATTTATGGACTCAATTTTACCAAAATGCAATTTGGATCAATATAGGGTAAATCATCCTATACTCAGATGTAGGCAATTTTGACCTAGTTAAACATATCCAAAAATTCCTAAACAATTATAGAACGTTCTCTACACAATAATGAAAAACTTCCATGAAGACAAGATTATCCAGAATTCACCACAGAAAACTGTGCAAAAATAGAAAAATCACATTTCGGAACTAGGACAAAATTGAAACCTAACCTAAACTACTGCAGAATTGCTCATCTTTGGAGGTATTTTTGGAGAGTCAAATGTCGCTCGATCGCGACGTGCAACCTATCAATTCAAAGCTAGTGCGTGTATTTTGAAAGTCTAAAAGGACTCGAGTTGAAATGAGATCGTTCTAGACCTCATTTTGGCCAAAACGTTAGATTAGTCCAGCAGTTACGAAAATGCATGTTCAAGCCTTAGTCAAGTTTAATCATCCATATCATTCAAGAACAATCAAGCACAGAAAATCAACATTAAAATCCATCGATCTAACATCTAAACATGACATATTAACCTAAAATTGAACCCTAGGCCCAACTGGTTAATCCAGTCTCACTTCGTGGGTTCGAGATGGAGATTGTTATCTTTTATGTGGTTTTGTTGATTTTAATCGCAATTGATCGAAACAAATTGCTGGAACATCTTCAAATCACCATGGACTACTGAGGATCAAATGTGAACGTTCGAATCAGCTTCAGACCGATTGGATCACTAACTTGGATCACGACAAAACTAGTATGATTGGACTGGCCTTGGTGTGCCGATAAAAGATCAAGATCACTAGAGCTATTCCAATGATCGATTGTCACAACCCCAACTCCATCTCTAGGGTCTTAGGCAGCAGATCACCATCTCGTTTCTTTTTATCTTTTCATTAAGCACATGCAGAAATGTACATATAACACCCAGACAACAACAACTAGCCAGGAAAATAATCATTTGCACACAAGCAATTATATCAATTACATTTACAAGCCGTTATGTCACAGGTTATTATAATTACAACCACTACATATTCTATGCTCAAAAAGGCCGGGGTAAACCTTAGCTCTTCTAGCGAGGCTATAACTCCTCCATGCCTATAATCTGAAAAAACAACAGGGTGAGTCATAGACTCAGTAAGTAAAACCCATAATTCTTTACTAGAATGACATCTTATCATCAAAATCTAGTAGGTACAACACTCGCAATACAATGTTTATGGTGGATCAATGGCAAACTTTTTGCTACACCTCGACTACATGTAGATGTCCATTACCGCATACTTCAATACATGCTTACCTTCAACATATCAATGAACACATCAACATATCGGGTTTATACATATATCGGCATTCATAACATGATTTTTTTATCGTCGTCCTAGCTCGACCAGGCCCTTTCGGCTTGACTAAGGCTTCCAGTTTCTTGTTGGGCTTCCCAGCTCAATTAGGGCATCCCGGCTCAACTAGGGCATCTCGGCTCAATAGAGGCACCCTAGTGCTACCTCAACAAGGCATCCAAGCTTAACCCAAGTATCTTGGCTCAACTAGAGCATCCCGAGGCTAACTTACTTGAGGCATCCGGGCTCAAACCTAGGCATCATAGCTCAACCGGGACATCATGTTCATCAAACGAAACATCGCCGCCAATGCTATGTGGCGACGGGCATTTTTTCCTCTTTAAGTGCATCATAAAAGTGCATCACACAAGCCGGTTCTTACTTTTCTTCTTAGTCCACTCATGCATGGCTCGAAGGCATACTCATTCAAGTGAGTGTGTCATGGCTCTTAACATCATACTATATGATATGCCAGGCACGATTCTTAGTTTGTGGCTTGAGCCGCACGCGCGTCTAAGCCAATGTCTACACCAAGCAAGACTTGGAACTAGCACGCTTCCATGTTGATCTAAGGCCTCACGGCTTAGGCCATCGTGACTTGACATCTATTCCAAGCTGAGCAAACCTTAACCTCGTCCTAGAGTGTGAACACATTCAAGCATAAAAACATGAGCTAACCATACAAAAGAACATTACAACATACAGACAACTTACACGAGTGAGCACACTACTAAATTTGACGTAGGCTACCACCTAGCCAAGAGTTAGAGATTCTACTTACCTTCGATAAACCTCAATAAACTATAGGTGGTTTTACCAAGAGTTAGAGATTTTACTTACCTTCAATAAACCTCAATAAACTATAGGTGGTTTTAACAAAAGAGGGCGTCTTGTGAGGTGCTAGGCGAGCAAGGTTGAGAGAGGGAGAGGGGTGATGGTAAGAAGGCATATGAGAAAAAAAGAGAATAAGTGAGGGGGAAAAGATGGGGTGATGTGCGTGGTGTGGAATTGAGGGGGAAATGCCTCTATTTATAGGCAAACCCCTCATAATTTCCCTTCCAAGTAGACCAATCACATTTCTTTAGGTGGGCAACTTAGGATGAAGATGTGGCGAGCTAAAGAGATAGGTGACAAGTTTAGATCCTAGGGGGGACACTCACTCCTCTTTCCATTGGTCCACTTAAGGAATTGAGTCATCATGGAATAATTTCATGTAATGATTGTTGGGACACCTAAACGATACGACTCACCTCTTCAATAAATACATGTAATCATTAGGGGGACACCTAAGCATATGACTCACTTCTCTCATTAATGCACTAAGATCTAAAAGTATTTAATGCATCATTATCCCAATCCAAGAAGATTCTAGATTGGCTTACTTCCCAAGTTGGGCATGCAAGCCCCCTTCCCTTCCAAGTTGGGCGTGTGACCCTCTTATCTTATGGTGAAAAACAATTTTGAACAATTCCCAAAATCGGCATCATTACCTTATCAAACGGACTCAAAAAATTATAAAATTTTAATATGTTTAGAGAAGATCTTAAACAACATTTTTTTTTTATGAAGGGAGACTAGCCAAATTCGTTCTATGGAAGGAGCAACAAATTAGTGTATACAATCCAAAAATTCGATAATTGATCAAGCCTTGTTCCAACTATTTCACCTCAGAAAAATCTGAAATTTAATTATGTTATATAGCTTAAGATGTTTTGAACAACTTTCATGAAGTAAGTTTCTCCAAAGTCAAAGCACGAAGAGCTCTATAAAATTGGAAAATATGAAAGGTCCAACAGTTTCGAAAAACTAGGAAGTCATAACTTATAAAACTCAAGGTGGCAAGTTTATGAAAGAGAGGTGGCATCCTACTTGGCTTGCAAGATCACTTGCTATCATTTCCTTAGGTCATGAGTCACTCCCCTTGATTAATTACTTGGGACACATAAGCCTTTACACTCATTATTTTCATTTAATACATTTCACACTTGTCAACAATCATTTTCTAGGAAGATTTGACTAATTCAAGGCCTAGGTGTCTCCTTCATTAAATTACAAACTTCCAAAAATCATTATGGCAATTCTAAGAGTAAAATAATGTGGATGCTTCTACTATTGGATGAGAATTTTTCACGTTCATCCATGATTGACTATCCTATTCGGTTCAAGGTTCGTGACTAATTCATGGCCGGGCTCAAAACTAGTTCAATGGCCACTTTCCTAGGCTGATTGGGGGCCTTTATCATGGATGTCACATCGATTGGACTTGTTTGACCACATGCAGGTCAAAGGATCTTCACAAGGCTGATCGACGGTGGTCAAGGCTTCCAAAAGGTGTCGGTGGCCACCGGTTTTGGCTAGGAGCATAACCGGTCTTAATTTGAACCAGCCTTCGTGTCGATGAGAGAAAAGAGCCACCGAAAGCAATCCAGTGGCTAATCTTCAAGACCTTGACCACCAGAGGGTTGAGCTTTGTTCTATGAACAGATCGGCGCTAATCGGGATGCCGAAAAATGCCAGACAATGGCTAGTCCAAATGGACAGATTGGTTGGAAACAAGACCGATGTGATCACCGATCTTTGGTCCGGCTAGGAAGAGCTGTCAAATGGGAAACTCTAGCAATCCTTGGGCGAATCAAAGCTTGCAATGAGGGAGAGAGGAGAGTGGAGAGCTTACCGGTGGTGGACTTCGACCAAGGGACCGCCGGCGAGGGGGCTAAATAGCCGGCGGTAGTCCAATGCACGAATGAGAAGAAGAAGGTGGTTTGAGTGGGAAAATACAAAGGAGAGAGAAAGAAATCTGTTTTAAAGAAAGAGTTTAGTGCAAAAAATGAGCCCCTAAAAAATGGAGGGAAAAATTACCCCAAAACCGTGTAATTTCATCCGTTAGTTCAATCAGACGGTCGAAACTTCGATCCAACAGTTATAATTTGATTTTGAAGGTCAAATCATGATCTTGAGATGTGGAGTAATCTATCCAATGGGTTTGATTTGCGAAAACCCAAACTAAGATCGAGAATTGCGTCAAAACATCTGATTATGGGTCAAATTACAATTTGACAAAATTTGAAGATCAATATGTAAAATTTCGAGAAATTAAAGGTACAAGAGTGAAATTGACATTAGGAGGACCCAGAACTGGTCATTAGAAGTCCAAAACCAACCGACAAGTGACCGAACCAGCCAGCACCACCGGTGACCAATCGAACTAATTCAGTCCAGTTTGACCAGTGACTAACTTGATCCAGTTCCGGCCATTTCGCACACTTGAGATCCTTGTGGGTTCAAAAGGAAATTGAAAAGGAAATTTATTCTATTTAAGAAGAAATTGGCCTATTGAAATTCAATTAAGCTAATCAAACCTTATGAATGTGACTTAGAGGTCTTTTGTTGACCTAATTGAACGATTATCGTGAAAGAAGAGTCAAAACCATGGATGCTTTGAATTGAGCTTAAATGGCTAAAATGATCAAATTTGCAATTTAATAGGTAAAATTGCAAATTGATTGAAATTAAGTTTAATTAATGCTATAATTGCCCCCATCTAATGAACTATCCATGTATAAGATCACTTATCGCATTCAAATTGACCTTGAATTGAATGCTCGAGCTTATGTCAAAAATGAATCTAGGCCTAATATCAAAATTAAACATAGATTTATGAAACTTAGATTTATGAAATTAAACTATAACCATGAATGAGTCAATTTGAATTTTGTTGATTAAAGCTTAATTGCTTGACTTTCTTATGCTTAGAAGAATAAAATTCTTCAAAATGATAAGTTTTGTTATGAATTTCTCAAAATCAATTATTGGATTTAGATTTATCTTAAGGAAATGAGTGAGAAACAATCGCCCGTTCGCAAGTCATGAAAAATCGATTTTGGTTTCCTAAATAATTCTCAAAACGACAATTTGTATTTTGACTAGGTAAATCGTGAAATTGAATGCACGAGCAAATTTAAAATAATCCATAAACCAAATGCCAAAGGAGGAACTGCGCCTAATTATGACTAAAATAAAAGTAATTTGATTTTGGGTCGATTTAAAACCTATAACCGTAAAATTAGGAAAACAATGTTCTTAATTGAATTTTATGAAATTTTCAACACAAAAATCAAATTGACATTAAAAGAAATATACCTATGCATTTTTTTTTTTTTCCAATTTTTTTTTGTCAAAGATTTGACCAAATGTTTCCTAAAAGGTAGATTTTTTTGTCAAATCTTTGAGTTTTTGAGAAATTGATTTGTTAAAATTAAAATTGAAGCTAAATGGAATCTTTTTGGTAAAAAGTCAATTTCTGATAGGGGGTTGACTTTTAGTCAAAGGATTGACCGAAAAGTCAACCAAAAAGTCAATCGTTTGACTTTTCGGATTTTTCTTTAAAATGACTCGAAAATCACTTAATAGTGACAATGCAATAGAAAAAAATGAAAAACAACACTTTTTTCTCAAGAAATTGACTATATTATGATCAGAAATCCAAATCTCAACTTTCTTTCTTTTTTTCGACATGTTGACTAAAAATCAAGTGTCAATATGGTTAAGCCCATGAGGAGCTATGGGGGGTAGTAGCGAAATTCAAATTCTAACTAAGTGAATTGACTCAAACATCAAATCAAGGTAGAGATTGTTAAAATTTGTCTCAATTTTAAGTTTGTAAATGAAACTTGACACAAAAGAAAAATATATGAAGTGCGGCTTATATTAGCTTTGAATAACATCCCTCAATTAGGAGAGTCCATATTTGGACTTGTACTGTTGCTGACTCGGTGAAGTCCGAATCTTGGTCAAAAAAGATTCAGAAAAGCAAGAAAGGGTAATTCAAGTAATCATATCCTAATTGAAGTCGGTCCAAGGAAAATCTAATAGGTAAAGCGTTGACCGTTGACCAAATATAAAATCTTGAATGGAATTTCCGTTTACATGTTGGAGTTGGCCTCTGTAGATTTAATTTGGCGGTATAAATATTTTGATTGAGGAAGCTTTCAATTGCCATCATTGATGTTGCAATGAAGCGTTGTGTTTAACCGAGTGCTTGGCATGGGTTTTCTTCGTGAAATTAAATCAATAGTTTTAGTGTTGAAGGTAATTAAGTCTTGTGGTAAAATTTGTTAATTCTTTTTTGAGATTGAGAAATTATTTTTTGAGAAATTGTGGGGTTAAATATTATGGGTTTTCTAATAGGTTGCGACACTGCGCGGTGGGTGCTTGAGGTCAGCGGCCACCAAGTGTCCACAGCTATGCTCAGCAGTATTGAGTGGGGAACAAAAACCATAGATTCTATTTTATTTTCGTTATTTCGTTCTTTTATACTTTTTAACTCTTCCGTATTTAATATAGGATAATTTTATCCCACCCTTAGGCCAGAACTGACTATTCAACTTTTTAATCGGATATATGTGAATTTTCATAAAATAGCGTAATACTATACTCTAGATTAGATAGCTAATTAGAACATCGTAATGCAAGGAAATAATTGGTTGGCAACTCTTTTTTCGCAATACATTGAAATGTAAATAAAAAGGTCTCCAAATGAATACCGTATGAATCATTGTCTTTGAAACTTCTCTTTTTAGTTTCTATGGAAACATTAGATTTACTTAGAAGGTCGAAAAACCACGTCTTAGACCGAAATAAGCAACCAAGAAAGAAAAATATTGATTCTTCTTAAAGGCAAACTGATTTTGTTAAACCAACTCCGTGCAATAATGTAAAGAGGGCTAATAAAAGAGTTTAGGGGAAGACAAATTTAGGATTTGCAAAAATCCATTAGTTTAGCTAAGAGAGCAAACATTGTGATTAGACCCGTGGATCAGTCCGGTTGGGTTGAAAAGATCCAAATAAATACATTTAACCTGTTTTGATTTATTTTCATATAATACAAATCTAATGACCCATATCCGAATCGAGCCATGCCCAACACATACCCGACCTACCCATATTGTCAAAATAGTTTCATATGTACCTTAATCTACAAAAAATCATACCCAAATTAAGATGAGAGTATAGAGTGAGTGAGAACAAAATCGAGTAAAGATGATAAAGAATGAAGAGATAGTCATAAAAATGGGTTGGGTCTAAATAAGTTGTAAACCCGTTTATGATCTATTTAACATTCATATTATAATTAAATCCATTTATAATATATTTACTTAATATAACTAACTTTTTAAGACCCGGTTAAGAAATGAGTTAATGACTCATTTTGACCGGTCTAATTGTGATGTTACACATATAGAATTTGCTGCTGTGCAGAACCAAACTCCCTCTATAGCTACACAACTATGAAAGATACATCTAAGTTTTTACAAAGGTCCCTCCACACCTTGTCTTCACCCTAAGTAGAATCATTTCTCTCTTGGGATCACAAATGGGTTTCGCTCTTGCTGCCACTTAGAATCTGCAGTCAAAAGCTATCACAATTGTGCTCATTTGGCCATGATTTTTTGCAGGAATGATCCTGAAATATCATACTTGGTTGCCATGAACTTTATCTTCAATTTCAAAACTTCAGCGATCGTGAAGTATATACCCGGAAACTCCAAATTTGCACTGCCTGGTCAAATGCAGAGCCTACGCTTGTTTATATGGCCTTGCCTTTTTCTAATTTCCACACCTAGCAAATCTCCCTCGTATGACTGTAGAACCCGCATGGTTCAGTTGTAAGTTTCGGCAACACTCAAGTAAGCTTATCAAATACTTTGGATTCAGTTGTCATTGAACGATGTTTTCCAACATTATGAACGTGGTGTGACTACTACCAAAGGAAGAAATTCTGCCCTCCAAAATCACCTACCCATTGACTAATATGTCGGACAGTAGACAAGTTAACAATCAAACCACAATCCTAGTCAATACTGGTTTCAAAAGATTAAATTACTTTCCAAGCAATGAGGGAGCAAGGGAGTGTAAAGAAAACATGCCTTTTGAATATATAGGGTCTACATCAAATATAGATGTCACTTTGCTTCATTGACAAGTCTCTTAGCTGAATGTGAGTACAGCGATTTTACTGAGAAAGCACCTCTTTACCAAGAAGGAAAAAGAGAGAAAACACACACACATACCATGATCGGGTGCAAAGCATGACCAGTCCTAGGATCATGACTCCCTTTTGCGAATTTTATGTGGTGGGTTTCTCCTCGGGAATGTAGGAGTACTTATCAGTATTGTGCATCAACAGCAGCCAAACATGAGTTATAAGCTCTCCACCTCGCCGCAATAGTTTCGTGTGATGGTAAACTGGACAAGTATATGCAGCGTGGCACAACATCTCCACCCAAATGCTGCTGATGATCTGCCACTTGTTTTTCTTGCCCTTGAGTGTCGCAGCCAATTCCTGCACCTCCAACAGCACGTGCCACTTCCTAGTGATTATGGTTCCCTTCTGATACGGGATGGGTTCGAGCACAGTCTCTGTTGACGACAGTGTCCCCAATGCCTCATTGCGGTCTCTGTACCTGAGAAATGGCTTCAACATGGCGCAAGCGTGCTCCAATGTAATGTCGGTAGTTGTTGAGGACAACGTGTAAGGTCGCAGTGCTAGAAGGTATATCATGTAATTGGACAGCAGTTTGCTTCCTTTACAGTTCGGAGAATCATCGAACTCTGAATGAAGGCAGATGTTCGTTGCCATGTGCCAAACGATGATGCTTTTGTCAAATGTTTTTGAGATGTTTCTTTTCAACACTTCAAGAGCTTCCTGCGTCCACTCCACATTGCCGCTTAGTTCAGCAGCTTCAAGTGTCCAGTTGCCGCGTTCCATGAAGGGCCTTTTGTCTCTGATCTTGTCAAACTTTTCAATGTTTTCCACCAGCAATTCCTTGAGATAGCCGGGGATTTTCAGATGAGAATGAATCCAGTATCTTCTCCAGGTCACCTCTAGTTTGCGCAAGGTCACCTCTATTTTGCACAAATGCTTGAGGAATCTTCCAATGGAGCATGACCACTCATGATGGTACAGGCGATGGTCCACCAAGTTAAGTTGCCCAACTGAGTTCGACCACCTTTTCTGCTTCATGTACCTTTTAGCTAAGAAGTTCAATAGCCTTGTCCTCCCAGGGCGGTTTCTTTCAGGATTGCTCATCGCCACAATGGCCCATGCTGAAAAGGGTTGCAGAACAATTTGGTATCCTTCTAGGGCGGTGACTCCTATCAACAAGGCGTAAGTGTACGTGATGTACATGTCTATCAAGAAGGCACTCTTGAAAATAATAGCAAATCTACACAAGGCTGAGACTAGACAGAGAAAGCTAGTGAAGCGGCAGATAAGACCGAGCCATTTATATAGGATGGGTTGCTTGGTGTAAAGTACGTCAAACATGAATGCAAGTTCGACCTCGGCCGTGATGAAGGTTAAATTGCGATCTACAATTAACTGAGATTTAGATAGTGATTCCGGGTGGTAGAGCCAGTTTACAATGTAGGGCTTCAAGCAATCGAACCGGTAGTACGCCTTCAAGATGATCTGTTGCTCTATCGAACATCTGGACCTGTCAAGCTCGTTGAAGAGCTTGCCAACAACTTCCTCGTCGAAGATATCCTTTACTGTTACGTTTAACCTCTTCCAGAACACGGACATGAGGGCCCAAACTGTCAATGCTGATCGCATGATTCCAGCAGCAAACAAGGAGAAGTACAAAAATGGGATGGGGGACGAGCTGTCCCAGCATCGAATCAGGATGCAGAAGACAAAAATGGCCCTGACGAACAGATTTAGCGTCTGGCGGACGCTGAGCCGGTCGTCCTCAACCGAGTATGCGGTTATGGAGTCGGGGTTCCCAAGCTGCATCAAGAGCAACGGTGCAAGCACCCCCTTGAGCTCGGTAATGTAGTCTGGTCGATCGGGATTGTTGATCTGGACATCAGTGAGCTTGCCAAGGGCGATGGTCACAATATAAGAAGAGAGCAAGTAGGCGATGTGGATGACGTCTTTCATTATAATCGAGGTCTTGTACCTCCGGCGGCTGCCGAAGATGGTGAGGATGATCTGGCAAGCGAGGCTCATGGTGACCAGCCATTGGATGCCCCATGCTTCCCATAAATCTTTCGACGCAGGCCATTGTGTACTGACAATGGATGATATCAGATTGAACGATTTCATGGGGATGTGACGTCTTCTGCTGTGCTCGCTGGGAAACTACAATGCAAGCAGAATTAATAACGATGAAAATGGATGAACGCCTTGGACTTATTCTGAAAAATTAGACACGAATCTCTAAACTTCTTGTTGCATTCATTCAATATGGTCAATAAAATTTTTGGATCCTATCACTGCTCTAATTCTTCCATTCCAGTGAATGAGATTAATTACGACTTGCTGTCCTGCATGAGCGAAACCCACTTAAAAAGGAGAGAGAAGTTTCAGAAGTCTATAAGCAATGCTAGGTGCTAGTTTAGCTGAAACAGATCTACAAAATTGATTTATTCAATGGGATGGCTGATTGCAGGACATCTAAAGTAGCGACTCATATTCAAACATCCACCTTCCAATTACCGCATTACTTAACCGATTATGTAAACCAGTACACCAAGCGTTTTCCAAACATCAAATATGAGATCATCGGCATATACGTTTTTTATTTTGCTGAACCAATCATTGACACACTGCAAAAACAGGATAAACATTCACAGAGACAAATGAAACTAATGACAAGATCATAAATTTTCTAGAAAAATAGAGGAAGTACAAAGTAGTCTGGCAAACCTTACTATGCTGCGTGCCTCCCCAGAAGCTGACCGATAGGTTCTTGCTTAGAATACAAATGGCACTGAGTGTGTCTATGTTCCTAACACTTGTGGGGAAGCTTAGTTAAATTCAGCTCTGAAGAGAAAAATAGAGGGATTATAAAAAGACAAAGAAAGCAGAGAATTGATTACTTACTTGTAACTTTAACCTGTGGTTCTTTTTCTCTTTGTTCGGTTTTCGCCAGCGACAAGCCATGTGCAAGACTTTTAACTTCACATTATTCTTTAGATCAATTCTCGAGGGGTGTAGCAACATGCTTCTTGCGCTCAATTGTAAAACTCTGCTGAGATTATGCTAAAAATTAACTCTCACTTTTGAGATAAAGTCATTGCAGGGGCTTAAACTACTACAATTTATACAATCTTATCTCTAAAATTCCAATTTGTTTATAAATTCTCTCAACTTAATAAATTCTTCGGTATTATCTACAAGTTTCGTAATCACACTGTTGTTCCATTTTGAAATATCTTTTCATTTCAATTCATATCTTTAACCAACCCATAAAAAAGTGACAATTTTTTTCACTTTTTATCTTTGTTTCTTATAAGTATTACAATAGTGACATTGAAATATATTTTAGCTTGTGATCTCTGTAATATTTTAGCTGCCATTCCCTTTAATCATTATTTTTTTTAGTTCTTTTTGGGTTAATACCTCGAAAAACTCCAACTAGTACACCTGTGATAAATTTACCAAAACTAGTTTTTTGACTACCAAAAACTCCAAACTTATACATCTTTGATAAATTTACTCAAAATCGATACACTTGTGACAATTTTACCCTATGTTAGTTTTCGTTAAATTTTAATGTCAAATTACTAAGTTAGATGATACGTCACAGTTAATCAATAGACCAATTTAGATTTTACTATCTATTTGTCATAGTTGTATTAGTTTTGTTATCTTTTATGATATTAATCCAATTTAACGGAGGGTGATATACCATTTTAGGGTTTTTCATGGTCAAAAAATTAGTTTAGGGTAAATTTATCATAGATGTACCAGTTTGGGATTTTCCGTGATATTAACATTTTTTTTTTTTACATTAATCTTCATACCTCCACATCAAAGATCTTTCAAGGATCCTCCTGTGCTCCTAATATCTTGCATCCATCCATACTCCAAACGACATGGGCATCGGAAATTAATAGAATACAACAATGCACAGACATAAATCTAAAGTGATCTTACATCACTTCATTTCTTGAATTTGTATTCTACGAAGCACGTAATGTTGTCATTGCACACTGCTTGCTCAGGCATTTAGCTGATTGCGGCAACAAACCTCAACTCTACTGATTCGCAGTCACAGAAAGCCCAGGAAATACGTCTCGGCTTATGACAATTGACAAGTAAATCCCCCAAAACAAAACATATAGTTTTGCTTCAGCAAGTGAAGATGGATGGTATTGCTGGCATTGGACGAAGCATTCTCTCACGCCCCGAACCTCGGGCACGCGCATATCCCTCAATGGTCGACTAAAATTTGCGACGTTCCCAGGATGCGTCGCCGATCCATTCATTTTATACACATGCGGAATTAAACAATCTCCAGACAACAAACAAACATGGGATAGAAAAGTAGAATAATCAATTAACACAAAACATACTTTATAAACAACCCAGTTTTGTATACACAACCAATAAGTCCTACCAACCTATACATAAGAGTCTAACTCAAAAAGAGCTACTGAGCCACCTAAGCTCCGGACTCTTCAGTCATGGGCTCCGGGTCCACCACGACACCATCAGGGGTGTCGATATCCATAGGATGCCCTATTTCCTACTCCCCGGTCCCAACGTGAGGCCCATTAAAACCCTACAGGGGACCCCATAACGTACATGTCATACCTCCATCTAAAAACCTAAAAATTGTAAACTACGATGGGGTGAGACAATGTCTCAGTGAGTCTACACCCTAAACCCCGATTAGGAAGGTAATTCACCTAGAGGCAGCCTAAACATGCATCATATGAGATTTACCTCCCCTCAGCACCTCCCTACACATTAGTACAACTCATATACATATGCATATAGCAAACATATTTAATAATTGGAACACTGTACATCAATCATCACCTATTCACAGGGATCCCGATTATAATGTCAAATTGTTATGACACATCCCATTCCGTGCTACATAATTTTGTCCCATAATCAAATGCGGCTATTTCACTCATTCAAGCGTTCCAGTTAATTACGACCCAACAGCCATTGCCAACTAAATAGTTGGCCGTCATCCGGCATAACCGGGCGTCATCCCGCTTCGTCGAGCACGGCAACGTCTACCTCTAGACGGCATTCCCGAAAGAGCATTGGCCCAACCTCTACTGCAACCGGCATCTGTTGACAAGGGGTATTACCGAAGGAGCATCGCCCTCGATTTTCATCGAGTGACGGGTTCTCATAGCGATCACACGCACATCCAATCTCGGCCAAGGACATCGTGCTCTACACTCAAATGCCTCAATTTCAAATAATGTGTTTGGCCTATTTTCTTCATATTAAAAACACCCGATAAAATAATTGTGCATGAACACACGATCAGATTGAACCATAAAACGTGATATACCCTCTTTTCAAAATTCCACGATTTGATATAATACTTAAAATATTTTTGGTGTCAAAAACCAACACCCGGTATTTTTCTAATTAAATACCAAAAATTCGTATTTTTGAAATAATAATTCAAAAATCATCAATCAAAGCATCCAATTGCATAAATTAACACTCAATTTCACAAATCAATGCCACCATAATGATCGGCATAAAATTCGACAACCAGCTATCCCGGTATAATTTACGCTAATTAATAAATAAGTAAATAAATTTCATTTAATTAAATAAATTGAAAAATATTTAAATTAAACCAATAATTAATCTACATACACTAATCTAACCACCTAATTGGACTAATTAAATCAATCCACCTAGGCTAGCTACATATAAACCTACTAAACTAACTAATTAAATTAACTAACCACCTAATTGGACTAACTAATTAATCTAATTAACTAAATAAGCTAACTAAATTACACTAATCCCACTTAGCCTAATCTAACCCTCCCTTGAGTGCAATTAACCCCTAATTAGAGCTTAGGAGGTTAACTCACCAGTTTAGCATGAAAACCGGTTCACAGCGATGGCGGCGCGACGACGACCAAAACCCGGGCCTACGGCAACACCAAGGGAGGTCCGGAAATGGCCGAAAAAGGCCAACTAAGCCTCAGCTCTAAGCTAAGGTTCAGCCTAGCTTGCTGGTCTTCAGTTCTGCTTCGGGTCGGGCTGGCTGGTCGAGAGGCTTGGCTAAGCTCGATGAGCGGTGCTACTGGGACGGACGGGCCAAGCTAACGACGACGGCTTGCAGGCGGACATGAGGAGCTGGTGGCTCAAGGACGGCAACGGGCGGCCTAGCTCGCGGCTTCAGGTTGGCTTGAACACAGAGAAGGGGGCGGCGTGTGGGTGGTGGCTGTCTGGTTTGTTTCTAGGTTGCAGCAAGTAATGGAAATGGAACAAATGAAGTGAAGAGGAAGAAGAAAGAAGAAGAAGCAAAAGCTGGATAGAGGGGGTGTTCGGTCGAGCAAGCCAAGGGGGGGGAGAAGGGGAAGGAGAGGGGGACAAGAGGGGACAAGAGGCCATGAAAGTCCACCTTAAATATCTATTGCACTTGAGTGAAAGCCCCACAAGTCTTCAGCCCTATCCAACAGCAATTTTCCCTCCCAAACTTCTCAAACAAGCCACAATTGAAGGCCAAACTGCAACAGCCCCATAGCCCTACGAATTTGCACCGATTACACTTCAATTTTTTCACAAATCTCTCCAATTTGATGGCCAAATTTGCTAAGGAGGAAGCCCATACCAATTTCCATGCTTGTGTTCACAACTAGTTCACTTTGAAGGCCAAATTTTCACTTAAAAATGCCCCTCCGAATTTCTTGAATTTACTTTGCTGAATTTTGATTTTCTGCCAAAAATCCAGACTCGCCGAAAATTCTTCAAAGGATGCGACGATATCCTAAAAATAAATCGTGATACGCTAGAACTTTTGATTCCCGAAATCGAGTTCAATTTCGTGGTTAATTTTGATCGGACGTGATTTTAACATGACCTAACCTACCGATTAGCTATTAGGAATTTTATCATGTTTGACCTGTGGTTGATAATTTTCAATCCACGTTTGTGCATCTCCGACTCATCGGCGACTCTTGGTTGTCTTAAAAATCTTAAGGTTTTAATTACGGGCATCGGGTACAGAATCAACAGAAAAATCGATTTAGTGTCGTTCGACATGAATTTTGCAATCAGGTGGAATCACCTACAATTTAATTACGTGCCTCTGTCGAATCAACTTATCTCCGATCTCTAATTGATTATAATGGTGCCATATTGACCCTTACCGATTAGCACGGTCGAGCAGTCGATTTCTGATCGAATTATCAAGTCTGTCGCATTTATATCCTTTAACAGCTTCACCTAATAGATTAGTTATCTCATGAGTGATCAACTCAGAGAAAATGACTATAGGCGCGTCAATGAAAAGCCAATTTCATTTAATCGAAACAGGGTTGAAAATTCAAGATGTCACACATTCCCTCTATTGGATGGAAATTAAGGCACCACAGTGTAGGAAAGGTTATGTTGGAAAAGATGGATTTGACATTGTTAGAAATGCTGAGAATCCACAGCTCGCAAAGAGGATGTCAAGAGGGAGGAAAGATGCAAGAGAATAGAATCAATAGTCGCAAAGTATAACTAGCTTAAGGGACAAACTCTAAGTTTTTGCCCTTGCCTTGATTTGTCTTTGGTCAGGATCGTTGATTAGTTTGGTAATGTAAGTAATCTGGTCATTTATTTCAATTTATGAGTATCTTCTGGATGATATACAAAGATGACAATCTCCTCTCATTATTATCTTTTAAGAAGTTTAATAGCTTCAACACGAGTTGTTTGTTTATATGAAATTTGTGATTAACCATTGTGGAACATATAAGATAAGTATATTGTCTAATAATTGTCATTTTAAGAGTTATTTAATGAGATGCAAGTTGATCCTTTATTCTAAGTCCGCATACGAACCACATAGATTCTAGATAAGATAAAAAGATTTTCCTTTGACTTTTCATTTTAAAAGGCAATCGTAAGATTAATAAGTCAGCATTTGTCATGACCCTCTTGAGATGGTTAACAAATTGCCAAGCAAGTGCGAACAGTCCTTTGCAAGGTGGCGCTTACACTTGGCTATGGTTCTCTCAAGCTCTATTGGTCACAACTTGATGTTGACTGGGTAAATTATGATATATATATATATATATATATATATATATATATATAATTTTATTTTTGGAGTTGCAGCTAGCCTATTAAAGGCCAGTTAGTGGTCAAGTAAAACACAATGCAATAGGCAGTTTTATTTATGCAAACTAGAGATTCATACTAGGGAACGTGATTATGCTAGAGATTTCTAACGCTTAATTTTGGTACTTTTTTCCTTTTTGAAAGAGAAAATATGTGATCTTTTCCAGATTTCGTTAATCCTAAACACACGCATACCTAGATGGCTATGCATCATTAAGTTCATACAATAAACTTCCAATTTCATTTGGTAAAAACATGTCTCAAGTTTGAACCCATACAAAACCTAACTCGATGTATTGTGTGGTCACTCGAGAAAGAAAAGAGGGGCACATTAAATGAAGATGGACAACATGGATTTATGTGCATATTTCCACGTTCTTTTTTTCTTCTTCCTCATTAATGCATGCGCATGGATGCGTATATATGCCCATAGAAGATTGTGAGTGCCGAATGTTTATTCCCTTACTTTTGGTCATCTTTTGTGGACTTCATTTGTTATTTGTTAATAAATACGGAAAGAGAGAAGGAGAAGAAATGAGGAGCTAAGAGCTCTGCGTGCATCAAAGTCAAAAGGAAAGGGATGCCCTCATGAAGCGAGAGAAAGAGTGAAGAAGACTTTCTCATGCTGCGATGAATGATGAGAGACTTGTCTCGGTTATAAATAGAGAAGAGCCATTGGGATAGAAGTGGGCCAAGCTCCATTCCACGGCCGAGAGAAGAGAGAGTTCTTCTCATGGGAGATTTTCTCCTTGTAATTACATCCGAGTGATTTAGCCAATTAAATTCTTATTATTAGAATTTATATAATTTCCTGAGTGAGATTTTCACTAGAAATTGTGAGACGCTAAACACTGTGTGAGTTATTGGGTATAATTGGAATTGAGAAATATCGAAAGAGGGTGTGTGAGTACGCAAATGATTGTAGTCTTTGTTGTATTGTTTGTTTCTATAGTGGAATTCTGTGTTGCTCTCCTCGTGGACATAGGTTCCAATATTCGAACCAAACCACATAAATCCGATATCCAATTTCCTTTCCTTTCTTCCGACTATTTTATCCGATTTGCTTGTCTATATTTGCAATACTATTCATCAAATCTAACGAACTCATATCACAGGTAAAATGCAATGACGATAATGAAGCAGATAAAATGCATTTAAAATCCGATACGAGTCGAATAATCTCACTTTTGAAAGATAAGCACTTTATTCTTTGGCCTTGGTGATGGAATATGTCCTTGTCGCCACCTATCCCTTGGTAGGGAAGAAAGCAGATTTAGGGGTATTGCTTAAAGGACAGGCTTACGGCCCATGATTTAGACGCAAACTCTTTCAAACTTATACTTCGCCCGACATTGAGTAATCAAATTGGCGCTATAAATTTTTTTTTGAAAAAGGAGTCACCACTAGCCTATTAGGGTCAGCTAGAAACCAATGAGGCACAAGAGTATACCTCACTTCCTACGCAACCATGGAATCTAGGGTCGGGGACTTGGTTATACTAATTGAAACTAGTACCCTTTCGATACCTAATCATGTTCTTTCAAGAAGATATTTGTCAGGCAGTCTAGATTGATTTTAAATTTATCCGCTAACATGTGAGATGATCATGCGAGTGCTACCTCGATGCAACGTAAGTATTTGCAAGCTTAATTAGAGAACAAACACATATTCGACCTATATGTGGTTTCTAATTAACACAGATTCAACCAAATATTTCGACCTATATGTAGTTTCTAATTAACACACAAATTCAACCAATTATTTTTTAGTTTTCTCTTGTTTGATAAAACCTATGCCTCATACAATGTGAGCTTATTCTAAATGCAATGACGTAGACAAATGATGATATTCAACTACATGTCCTAATTCTAACATACAATGACTAAATGACATGTGAATGATGACATGACATATGCGATGACAAGGCACATCACGTGGGATTGATGAAGTGGCATGATGGCATGCACGATGATGTGGCAGAATAAGAAGGCACATGAAGTGATATGACATGTAATGATGGCGTAGCTAAAATTATGTGACATGCAATGAGACGGCATAGCAAATAATAGTGCACTTAAAACTATATAACATGCACATGAATTTTTTGGATTTTCTATTAAAATTCGTAATTGAAAATGCCCTAATATGATAATGCTTAAAGATTCATTAAATCAATTAGTTAATGAAATCTATCCGTAAATAGCAATTAGATATTCAAAGTCTAATCGGATAGAATCACTACCCAATTTGGACGCGCTTAATCTTTGGCAAAATTGGGTTAAATTTTGGACAAGGCAGCTCACAATGGTGCTCGGTGATGTCTCGGCGTGCCCGACGGTAGAGGTGTCAAACGGATGGGTCGGGTCGGGTTTGGGTCTGATCATTAATGGTCCGACCTAAATTTACCCATTAACCTATTTATGACCCATTTATGCCTAATGTAAATTTTTCAACCCATACCCGACCCATTTAACTAAACTTAAGAAAGCTTATAAATATATATATATATATTTTAAAAAAATGGTATTGCTAAAATAGTTTTATACAACACAAATTTAATGGACAATTTTTATAATTTTTAAAATAAGTATTTTAAAAATATTTTTAAAAATCGAATTTAATTATTTTTTTATTTTTAAAAATTATTTTTAATTATTTTTATTTTTTAAACATAATTTTTTTATTTTCTTTTTCTTTTTATTTTTGTTCTTCTTCTTCTTTGGCTGGCCACGCCCACGGCACCCGGCGGGCGGCCATAGGCGAGCCTCAAGCTTGCCCCGTCGTCGACGTCGGGAAGCTCGAGGCTTGCCAGATACGGCGAGCTTGAGCTCGCGATGCCGGCGAACTTGAGTCTCGCCAAATCGGCAAGGCTCGAGCCTCGCCGGACGTCGGCAAGGCCTCCGCCTCGCCGGATCCGATGAGCTCGAGCCTCGCCCGACGCCGGCGAGTTCGAGTCTCACTGGGCGTCGGCGAGGCCTCCACCTCGCCAAATCCGACGAGCTCGAGGCTCGCACGGCCGATCCACGGCCATCGCCGTGCCGACAACCAGAGGAAGAAGAAAGAAAAAAAAAACAAAAAGAGAAAGAAAAAGAAAAAATAAAAAAATAATATAATTTCGATTTTTATTAAAAAAAAAAAAAATTAAAGTTAAAGAGATAAGAGAGAGATTGTGAGGTTTGGGTGAAAATGGGTTCTAAATCTAACCAATTTAAGATCTACTTCTAAATCTAACCAATTTAAGATCTACTTAAGATCTACCTATCTTAAGTCTTTAGTTGTTAAACCCATTTAACTAACTTCTTCAAAAAACAAATGACTCATATATGACCCATTTATGATTTAAATGGGTTATATATGGGTCTATGACCCATTTTGCCACCTCTACCCGACGGTGAGGGCATGCCAGTGACGGTCTTACGAGTGACCAATGGTGATGTCTCGCTAAGAAACTTGCAAAACCAAGGTAGTTGAGCCGAATAGGGTGTTCGGTCGTCGTCGAGGGGTCACGACTGGAAGTTCTCGGTGTGACCATCGGTGGTGGACAACGTCACAGCAAGTAGTGTACGGTGAGGACGTGTGCATTCGGCTGGATCAATCCCTCTTTCACCGAGTTATCCTTTATGTTTTTGTTCTGTCGCTTCCTCGGCTGGACATTGGAACGTTCCTTGCCCTCCGCGTAGAATCCCGCTTCGCTGATCGTGCTACACAAGATCCCAAGGAATCGGCTACACTATGGACATCCACTTGGTCCAAGCATGTCCCCTTTGGTCTTTTTGTCCCTTTGACCCATCGCTTCTTTTGGGTCACCAATGGCTCCTCGTGCGCTGGATAAAAGACTCCGCCCAGGATTTCCAGACATCGACGAATGGGAATATGATATTGATTATGGTACAGAAAGAGACGGTGGTGCTGAACTAGGAATTTTGGGTAGCGACAATGACGCGAGGAAGACCGGGGTTAGCCGGGACTGCTGGGAACGATGACAACGGAACTGCTGGATTCAACTGCAGGGATACCGAGAATACGGTCGACTGATCGAGGCTACTTTGCTGAGTTGGCCACGCGCGAGACCGCCAGATAATGAGGGGGCGACAGCAAGTTGTCGGTGATGGGTAGTGACGTCAAACGATAGGGCGTGCTGGCAAGCGAGGTAGAGGCGCGCGATGGACAAGCTAGCTGCCAATGGAGTGACCGATGAGGGGGGAGCGGTGAGGGCGTTCGTAGAAGGACAGGAGCCAGAGATAAACACCGGCAATGAGGCTTCGAGGATATCAACGAGAAATCAAACCAGCCCGCCTGACGAGAGCAACAACGGCGCCGGGAAGTTAACAACATTGGCGAACAAGGACAAGCATTCATGAGCAGGACCAGAGAACGCCCAAGAACGATCAACGGTCGGCTTTTTCTCTATATGGATGACGTTGTGTCTAGACCGAGGCTGCTAGACACCAACACCAAGAATCGCTGGATTGCTGGTGAGACTTCTTCAACGCCAGGCAGGGGCTAGCGCTGGGTGTCGTCTGAGGTCGATGCAGCAAGACCGAAACTCGCCTTTACACTGAGGTTGCGGGATCTTTGATGGTTGTGGAATTGCTGGACTGTGTGGTAAGTCTACGGTCATATAGCGAGGAAGGAGGCGCCGGTTGCAGTTGGGTAGGGGCGGGGCAGTGCTAGAACTCGTTGAAGCCATTGCTCGAGGCTAGAAGATAATGGCGGCATCGACCGTCTTTGGTGTTGCGGTGATTCATGGCCTGGTAAGCTTGAGAGCAGCAATTGGAAGTCGGAGCAGGGACATCATTGGTGTGGGCAGCGAAAGCCGTGAAGAAGGCTAGCGTAGGGAGACGCCGGCCACGGAGTCTCGTCACGGCTGCCGGCAGGAGCTTGGCAACATGAGGTTCCAGCCTGAAGCATTGCTGATGTGGGCGGGGCGTCGGAGCGGGAGGAAGGAACTCAGCAGCAGCAAGGATAGCATGACCCTGGTGGACCGCTCAGAGTGGTCGCGGGCTCATCGGGCCTGACTCGCTGGACTGACACCGGAGACGCGAGTGCTGGCGTTTCGCTGAAGACGCCTAGAGTTCGCTTGACGAAGATTGTGGGGCTCAAAAGGTGCTCACTCTCCAGAACCCTTTTTTTCCTTCGATTTTTCTCTCCTAGGACTCACTCTCGCGAGCTATCCCCTTGCCCCTCTCCCTCTGCTCTCGTTTTTACCCGAAGAAGATGAAGAAGCGCACCGCCCCGCACACCGCCCCCCCGAATCAAGCCAACACTTCTCTCTCTCTCTCTCAAAAGACGACGCCAGCTGGTGTTGGCCGAGTTGTACCGACCAACGTCGCGCGACATCCTCCGCAGCTCATCCTCCTCGTACCGTCCTTTCGTCCTTCCCCAGCCATCGTCTCTCAATTTTTACCAGGAGTTATCGTCCAAAGTGAGAAAGGAGAAAGAAGAGGTGAGCAGGCTGGGCCGGAGGAGGAGAGAAACGGGCCACTCGAGGGGGCAACGTTGGAAAAAGAAAAAAGGGGCCGGGCCAAAGAAGAGAGGGTCGGCCTGGGGCGGAGAAAAAGGAAGAAGGGAAAAAAGAGAGGGCCGGGTATGCCCAGCCTCGGCTCGGCCCTCTTCGATTTTCTTTTTTGATGATTTTCTTTGAGAATTTTAATAATTAAAAATAGTAGCGCAGTCTATATGCGATGCAATTTTAATGGAAATCATTTTTGCTAATGGCTAAAAATCAATCCCTAATTTTCTAATTAGTGATTAAGTCTTTAATAATAAAACAAAATTTAGGTGTCAATAATCCCCACGCTACTATGTCAGACGTAATTAGACCTAAAGGGTCAAAAATGCCTCAACATAGACTTAATATGGTTTCTCAAACTTTGGCTTCATTTTATCACGTCTATAAACTCATGACAAAGAAAGGAGTGTTGTAGATGACAAGTGTGTGCTATGCCATCAATAGGGAAAAATAACCCAATCTGCCTAAATTTATTGTATGGATACCATCAATCATAAATTTTTCAATTTTATTAATTTAGTCATAAATCTATGTGCTTCATCGAAAAATCACTAACATGGCAATCTAGTTATAGTCAGTTGTCATTGCTACATCAGCAATTTTTAAAGAAATTGGCTGGAAAAACTATATTATAATTCTATACGAAGGTCTAGGAAAGTTAGCAAACTTGAAAAGTTTATGATTGAATTGGTTTATATATACTAGATTTAGAATTGATTAGACAATTTCCCTCAATTGATATCGTGAGCTGAGAAGAAATATGTTTTTTTGTCTATCAATTCTTTGAGGAAGTGTGGAGTCAGATCTTAGAGTTATTTGAAATTTCAAGATGATCATCATGACAAGGATTAAGATTGAAATAATATAAGATTGGCAATGTAAGGACATTCATTTTGTGGTAGGTCATCGATATGACCTAGATTAAAATTTTATATGTCACACTCCAAATCCTACAAAAATAGGGGAAATGATATGATTGTCCTCCTACTTGACGTAGCCTCAAACATGACCAAATTAATCTGTTATCATAATATATATCTCAATCTATATATCTATTGACAATAATCTGGTCACATAATCAGATCTTATCATCGACTTATTTTTTTTTCCAAAACTAAGAAAGTAACCTCAACAATAATTTCAGACATATCCAACTATCTAAACTCATACCTACAATCCAACTACCAAAAGTTCTTCGTCGATATCATTTTCGTTCTGCTTTTCGCTAGCTAAAAGACTTGGAAAAGATTGGAATAAATGGGGTAAATAACCACAACTTAATGAATAATGCATTTCCTTTTTAAATAGATTGACATCCATTATGCACTTTTATAAAACAATATAAGTACTCACTTGTCCCAAAATCTGAATAAAATACACGTACAAAATCAGAATGAACTATATCATTTTAACATAATTATATACATATAATAAACATTTATTAAATCACTAATATTATAACAAACATCAATCGGTCGGTCTTGATCAATCTTATATCAAATCACCTATCAAATGGTCCATTCTATCAACTAGTCTATTGCTCAATATCAGCCGATGACTTGGCCTAGAAGAATATCCTCAATCCAGCAACCCTTAACTAGGTTCATGGTGATATTGAGCATCAAATCATTATTCTCCAATAAATCATGAAACCAAATCCAAATCCATCTCATGAACATAATACATTTTACAAACCAAAATATAAATTCTTTTTTAATTACATTCGTCAAACAAAGTATATTTCAACAAGAAATTTCTCAAAGAATTTTGACATTCATTTCACAAACCAAATTCACAAATATATATGTATAACTTTTTGAAAGTCTTTCATATTGAAAGTCATTCATAAAAACATCTTTCATAAAATATTTCTCAAACTATTCACAAATAACTGAAAAGTAGTAAATGTTCGATCTAGATTTTTATATAACAAACATACTCTTTCATGATTCATAATATATCTAATCTTTACATAAGTTTAAAAATTCATATAATAGATAGCACTATTCACCTGGAATGCTCAAACCAACAATAAAGCTACTTGAGTTGATGAACTCAAAATCCTATTAAGAAAGTAAGAAGCAATATCAAAACTTAAGTAAAAAAACTGTCTTAATTAAGAGTTGACTACGCAACGCCATTTCGGAGCCAAGATGCTCACTATGGGCCAACAATGTTGGAAAAATATTAGAATACATGAAAAAATAAATAATAATAATAATAATAATAATAATAATAATAATAATAATAATAATAATAATAATTATTATTATTATTATTATTATTATTATTATTATTATTATTATTATTATTATTATTATTATTATTATTATTATTATTAATAAAATGAATTGTTTGAGGTTTGCAAGTACTATCCTTAAAAAGTAATTCCACTCCTCAAAATATGAAACTCGATGGATAAGGCTCTAGAGGCTACCCTCTTAAGATACAATGGACAATCTCTTATACTCCACACTAAATATTAAAAGGAAATAGAAACAACATTATGTGTATAACCTAGCAATGAAAAGAAAAATACGTAAGAAAAATAGGAATAAAGAAACAAAGATATTCTGGTTTTGAAATATTGATTTCTCTTTCCAATTATGTTCGAAGAAGCAATTTATAGGTAAAATAAGAGAGCCAATAAGAGAGAGCCGTTAAGAAACAATTATCATAAATTGATATTTATTGAAGAAGATGACTGTTGTATAAATGTTATAAAATAAACAATTATCATAAATTGATATTTATTGAAGAAGATGACTGTTGTATAAATGTTATAAAATAAATCCAACATTATAAATCATTAGAAAGCCGATCGTTACATGACTGTTAAATAACCGTTATAAAACGTTACAAAATTGTTTTTTTATTAATAGCAGACAAGAATCATTACAAATTCATAATGGTAAAAAATTGTTATAAAAATTAATAATTTTCAATATTTCAAAACTGCTGAGATATCCAACAAAAAAAGATCTCAAGAATGGCCAACCGCAGCTAATAAGCTCTAACACAAGCAATGCCCACTCACATGACAAATGACTACTCGCACGACAAACTTTCTTGCACCATATCTATCTAAAAAACTCCAATTCAAGTGTACTTACTGTCAAAAGAAAGTCCTTTTGAAGTATATAAAGACCCTAAGCTTGGCCAGCCCAAAATCTTATCAGCAATCAACAAATTCGGCACCAAATTCTGCTGGTCGAGTTACTGTTCAGCATTTACCAAGGATTTGAAAAAATCGATTTCTCTTGAACGGGATGTCTAAATCGCAATCCGTAAAATCCTACAAGTTCCTAGTGACGTGAAGGACCTAAATATCACTATTGGACAGCTCGAACTCAGCCAGACTGTCACCGGCGAAGCCAACGCAGCTAGGGCAATAGTTTTGACTCCTAGAACGAATGTCCAACTTGTAAAAGATAAAGACAGCGAGAAACTATCACCAATCGCATGCTAAAAGACGTATTCCACCATCAATCGGCATCAATCGATATTGTCCAAACAACCACCACGAGTTCTCTCTTGTTTCTCAGTGGAGCTCTTTCCCTTTCTTGTTTCTCGATCGTCTCCCTTCTCTACTTAGCAAGTGGTGCTTGAAGAAGAACAAGGAGTCTTTTTAAAGCTTTATTTGGGTTGAAGTGGGCTGGGCCTCTTTTAATTCTCATTTTTTCTTCTATTTGGGCTCTTATTATTTTAGGGGTAGGGCTTAGTCTTATTTGGGTGGGGATTCTTAGATGTTGGTATTGTTACGGTTGGAGTTGGGTCGGGCCGTGCTGGTGTGAGCTTTTCGACACCTTTAGACCACAACCAAATCTCTCTCTCTCTGCACGAGCATGATGGGGATGAGACCCTATATTTGAGCCTATCTTATCTACGCCAGCCCATCCCAATCTCTTGGGTTCTATGATATTCGAGTGTTGGACGAGTCGAGTCGAGTCAATCGTGCCTCTATAGGGTTTCGGGTTGGGTTGGGTTGGGTATCATGAAAACCCAACCAGACCCAACCCCTTTACACCCTTACACAAAATAACCACCATCCATAGTGGTTGCCATTTACTACCAACAACGAACTCCATGCAAGGTGGTCGCCTTTTTCAAGGTGGTCAGAGCCAATCACAACATGGGAACATGTTTCACTCGCGATTGGTGGCGACATGTAGTGGTCACTATCGCCGTAGGGTGACCATCCCCAGATGGTAACCAAAGCAAGGTGACAGTATCGCTGGTCCACGAGGGCCGGATCTGGCAACCCGCGCGAGCAGATAGGAAAACTCTTAGGCGAACGGCTGCCCAAGGGGTGCGAACTCTGCGTGGTGGGTGCTTGAGGTTAGCGGCCAACAAGTGTCGACCACCATGCATTGCAGTGCCATGGCACTGTTGGGTGGAGAGCAGAAACAGTAGTTTTTATTTTCCTTTATTTTTTTTCCGTTCCTTTATCTTTCCTAACTTTCTCATATATAATTAGGGGTAATTTTTTCCCATCCTTATATCAGAACAGTCTATCCAGTCTTTTTCATGAATATATCCAGATTTTTAGAAAGTAAAATGATAGTATTAGTTGGATAAGATAGCTGAAAATACAATTGTAATTCGAGGAAATAAATTGCTCTGCAACTTTTTCGGAATACTAGAGAAATGTGAATAAAAGGGTCCGCAAAAGAATACCGTATGAATTATATTGTCCGCGAAACTATTATTTGGAGTTATTAATGGAAAATTAGATTTACTTAAAAGGTTGAAATATCATGTCTTAGACCCAACTAGGCAATCAAGAAAGGAACAATTTGACTCTTGTTAAAAGCAAACTAATTTTGCAAAACCTACTCCAAGCAATAATGAAAGAGTTCAGGGGAAAGACAAATGGCATCCTAGCTTGATGTACCTACGTCCAGTCTTCCAATTCTAACGAGACGTTTAGGCTGAACTCCAATAGTTTAGTTAAGAGTGCGAACACTGCTGTGCTGCACAAATAGAATCTGCTGCCGTGCACGACCAAAACTGTGTCTACAGGTACGCCAATATGACAGATACATCCAAGATTTTACAAAAGGGCACTCCTTACCTTGTCAATCAATTCTCTCTTGGGTCTACAAATGGGTTTTACTCAGCAGTCAAAAGCTAATACAAATCTGCTCAGTTGCCCATGGTTTTTTTGCAGGAATAATCTTGAAATATCATCCTTGATCGCCAGGAACTTCATCTTCAATTTCAAAACTCCAGCGATCGTAAATACATACCTGGACAGTAGACAAGTTAATAAACAAAACACAATCCTAGTCAATACTGGTTTCAAAAAAATTAAGCTACTTTCCAAGCAATGAGGGAGCAAGTTAGTGTAAAGAAAACTAGCCTTTCGAAATATATTTGATCTACATCCAATACATATATCACTATGCTTCATTGACTAGTCTCCAAGCTGAATGTGAATACATTGATCTTATTGAGAAAGCACCTCTTACCAAGAAAGAAAAAGAGAGAAACATGCGCGCACACTACAATCAGGTGCAGACCGTGATCAATCCTAGGATCATGACTCACTTTGCGACTATCCCTTGGTTTCTTCGGTGGGCTTGGTCTAGGGAGTGTGGGTGTACTTATCAGTCTCGTGCATCAAGAGCAGCCAAACATGAGTTATAAGCTCTCCGCCTCGCCGCAACTGTTTTGCATGATGGTAAACTTGACAATTATATGCAGCATAGCACAACATCTCCATCCAAATGCTGCTTATGATCTGCCACTTGTTGTCCTTGCCCTTCAGTGCCGCAGCCAATTCCTGTGCGTCCAACAGCACGTGCCACTCCCTGGTGATTATGGTTCCCATCTGATCCAGGGAGCCTTCGAGCACATTCTCTTCTGACGACAATGTCTCGAAGGCCTCATTGCGGTCTCTGTACCTGAGAAATGGCTTCAATATGGCGCAAGCATGCTCCAATGTGATGTCGGCAGTCGTTAGTGACAACATGTAGGGTCGCAGTGCTAGAAGGTATATCATGTAATCGGATAGCAATTTGCTTCCTTTACAGTTCGGAGAATCATCAGGCTCTGAACGGAGGCAGATGTTAGTTGCCACGTGCCAAACGATGATGCTCTTGTCAAATGTTGTCGAGATGTTTTTTTCCAACACTTCAAGGGCTCTCTGTGTCCACTTCACATCGCCACTGAGTTCGTGAGCTTTAAGCGTCCATTCTCCGCGTTCTGTGAAGGGCTTTCCGCGTCTGATCGCATTGAACTTTTCAATATTTTCCACCACCAATTCCTTGAGAGAGCAGGGGATTTTCAGGCGAGAGTGTATCCAATACCTTCTCAAGGTCACCTCTTTTTTGCCCAGTGGTTTGAGTATCCTTCCGATAGACCATGGCCACTCGTACAGGCGATCATCCAACAAGTTGAGTTGCCCGACTGAGTTTGACCACCTTTTCCGCTTCATATACCTTTCAACTAAGAAATTCAGCAGCCTTGTCAACACAGGGCGATTTCTTTGATGATGGCTCATCACCACGATCGCCCATGCCGAAAAAGGTTGCCGAACAATTTGGTAACCTTCTAGGGCGGTGACTCCCATCAATAATAAGTAAGTGTAGGCGATGTACATGTCTATCAAGAACATATTCCTGAAAATAACAGCCAATCCACACAAGGCCGAGACTAGACAGAAAAAGGTAGTGAAGCGACCGATAAGACCAAGTGGTTTATAGAGAATGGGTTGCTTGGTGTAAAGTACGTCATACATGAATCCAAGTTCGACCTCAGTTGTGATGAAGGCTAAATCACGATCTACATTTAACTGAGATTTAGATAGCGACTCGGGGTGGTATAGCCAGTTTACAATGTGTGGCTTCAAGCAATCAAACCGATAGTACGCCTTCAAGATGATCTTTGCTCCTTCGACAATCTGAGCCTGTCCCACTTGTTGAAGAACTTGCTGACAGTTTCCTCATTGAAGACATCCTTCACTGATATGCTCGACCTCTCCCAGTAAACGGACTTGAGGGCCCACACTGTCGCCGCGGATCGTATGATCCCAGCAGCAAACAAGGGGAAGTACAAAAGTGGAATGGGGGATGCGCTGTCCCAGCAGCGAATCAGGATCCAGACGACAAAAACGACCCTGACAAACAAATTCAGCATCTGCCGGATGCTGAGCCGGTTGTCCTCGACTGAATATGCGGTTATGGAGTCTGGGTTCCCAAGCTGCATCAAGAGCAACGGTGCCAGCAACCCCTCGACCTCAGTAATGTAGTCTGGTCGATTAGGATTTTTGATCTGGACAACAGTGAGCTCGCCAAGGGCGATGGTCGCAATGTGAGAAGAGAGCAAGTAGGTGACGAGGATGATGTATCTGACGGTGATCGAGGTCGTGTACCTCCGGCGGCTGCCGAGGATGGCAAGGGTGATCTGACATGCAAGGCTCATAGTGACCAGCCATTGGACGCCCCAGTCTTCCCATAAATCTGTGAACATTGGCCATAGTGCACTGACTATGGATGCTATCAGATTGGCCTTTTTCTTCATGGGGATTTTGAGTCTTCTGCTGTTCTCTCTGAGAAATAAAAATGCAAGCCAAACTCAAAAAGATGAGAATGCATAAACCACCTTGGATTCGTTGTAAAGAATTAAACATGAATCTCTAAACCTGTTACATTCATTCAATATGTTCAGTTAAAGTTTTGGGATCCTAGCACTGGTCTAAATCTTTCATTAGTTTGATTGAGATTAATTACGTGTTGCTGTCCTGCAGGAGCAGAACTCACTAAAAAAGAAGAAAAAAAGATAAAGAAGTTTCAGAAGTCTATAAGCAATGTTAGTTACTAGTTTTGCTATAACTGATGTACGGCATTGATATGCTTGATGAGACGGCGGACCACAGAAGGACATTCAAAGAAGCGACTCGTATTCAAACACACTGCCAGAACAGAGAAATGTTCAAAGAGACAAAAGAAACTAATGACAAGATAATGAATTTTCTGGAAAAATAGAGGAGGTAGGAAGTAGTCTGGCAAGAAATCGAAACCTTAATTAATGCTGGGTGACTCCCAAGATGCTGCCGAATTAGGTTCCTGCTGAAATGAGAAATGGTACTGAATGTGACCCTTGTGGGAAAGCTTAGTTTATCCAATTCTGAAGAGAAGATAAGGGCGATTATAAAAGGATGGAGAAAGCAGAGAACTGATTACTTACTTGTGCCTTTAATCTGTGATTCTTTCTCTCTTTGTTGGGCGTTTGCCAGGGACCAGCCATGTGCAAGACTTTTTAACTTTACATTATTCGGTCGATGAATTCTCGAGGAATACAGCATGCGATTCTTGCAACCAATTTTAAACTCTGATTGAGTTTATGCAAAGAATTACATGTTAGATTTTTGGGATAAGAATCACCACAAAGTCACTAAACTATTGCAAATTATACAATCTAATCCCTAAACTTTCAAATTTTCTTCATCAAGTCGCTCAACTTCCTCGGATCAAATTGGTACACCGTAACTACTTACAAATTATCATAATTACACTATTGCCCAAATTTTAAAATATATCTTCATTCGACTCCATTTCTTAAAGCATCCTAAAATAATCTAATCGTTTTTCTACCCTTTTTATCCTTTAGTATATCTAAGTATATTGTAGCTTCTGATTCTTTAATAGTAAAAGTAAGATCTCAAATAGAGATATATCGAGTGGATATTCCTACTATTTAAATCGAAATATATTCATAGGAATTTTTAGAAACATTATTAATTTAACTATAGAAATTCTTAGGGTGTGTTTGTTTAGGGAGAATTGTATAATAAAGGAAAATACATTACATGGAAATTATTTTCAAGAAAAAAAATTTTTTTTCCCCTTTTCAAATTAGGAAATTTATTTTAAACATGTATATTTTCTTTGACTGTAAATGGTTTTAATGTTGACTAATCATTTTCAACAAATTAAACACATGAAAGTTTGGAAAACTAATTCCCAAAAAGTTCTTTCATTCAAACGAATAGACCCATAATTGTTTTTTTTTTTTTTTTTGGTAAAAGTAAGTATTAAATTGACTAAAGCCAAAAAGCACAAAGAAACTATATAGTAAGATCTCAGCACCAAAAACTTGCGTTCACGAGGACAAGACAATCAGAGAATGTAAAAGCAAGACCACCTGCACAGGAGCAGAGGAAAGCCAAAACAGCGGCAAAAGCAAACAAAGGACCTAAACAGGGAGCAAAAAGTAACAAAAAGGCCCAACAACACAAGTGCAAGGAGAGGAACCCAACAAACCCATAATCGAACCACCGGGTTTTTCAGGTGTGGCCTACCCTTCTAACTTGGAAGGGGAGGTGGGGGTTCGAATCTCACCTTTTCAAGGGGGTTGGGGTGGGGACGCCTGTAGTTTCGGGAGTGGGTTTCGACTCCCACGCCCGCAAAGAGCAGGAGCAAAAGTTTAAGAGTGAACGTAAGAATAAGAATAAAGTAGAACCGATTAAAAAAAAAAAAAACCCATAATTGTTTTATTATATCTTTTTCCTAATTTCTTAGTTAAAGTTTTCGCGCTTTGTGCTTCTTATGTTTTCTCTACGGTATCAAAAGCTTAAGAAGTGAATAAAACCAGAAGACCTAGTGGGTGAAGTTTAAGTGTTTTACTTTTGTTTTGATCATATAGTGCATAAGTTCGGCTACAAGTGGTCATGCTACTTTGAATTCGTGATGTGAGCCATACCTAGGAGTGTTAGATGGGCGAATCAATTCGGATTTGGGTTGCATAAAAAATGGTCTAACTCAAATTGACCAATTTAACCCATTTTGACTGATTTACATGCAATGCAAATTTAGTTACCCAACCCGACTCATACTCGACTCATATTGGACCCAATTCATTTACTAAAATACTTTTGTATTTAATTCAACCTATGAAAAACTATATCCACCTAGTTAACCCACTTTATACTCTTTATATGTATATGCTATTTGAATAAAATTGCTATTTTGACTATAAGATGCTAAAAAGTTGGCTTTCAACATCGCATAGAATTTTTAATTTTTGTTTTGATTCACAATGAAGAAAATTAGTACTTAGTGGTGAATTTATAAAATTAAAGCAACAAATAAGGTATGGAAATTGAAACTCTAATTGAATGGAATGTAAGATATTGAAGATGATTCATGTTGACTATGGATTCTAATGACAAGAACTAAGATTAGATTATTATATAAAAATGACAATGCCAAATATAACCAAAAAAGAACTATTCCGATAACTAATAAACAAAACTTACCATGATTAATAAAAGAAGCATCGGCCCTGACCCAGATCCAAGCATGGGATTCTCACTCTTCTGCCTTAGCATGTTAATAACCACCATCGCAGGCCTAGCACTAGGAAGTGCAGCAGAAGATGATGATGACTGCGAAGTCGCTGAAGAAGAAGAAGAACCGCCTTCTTTCTAAACAAGTACCTCCAGAGCCAATCTGCATTATACAACCCCATAACAACATTCCTGTAGGAAAGTTCTGAGATTCTGTGGGGTGCATCCCACCAGATAAATTCTCTTCCATAGGTTGACTGTCGCCATTATATTCTTCCAAATCATCGTGAATATCAATGGACTTCGAACAATCTGAACCGAGACCAACCCATTTCCTACAAAGAGGGCAAGTGGAAAGCGATTGGAACCGCATGTCAATGCAATCCACGTGAAACCCGTGATTGCATTTGGTCAAGATCCTAGCTCTCTCCCTGAACCAGCTCAGAGAGGCAAACAGCACATTCGAGACCCTCCCTGAACTCCCGGGGATTGAACGCCACAACCGGCAGAGAAAGCAGGACCTTGTGATCAAGCCAGTACGGACAGCCACCTATGGAGGAGAGGAGGTCCGGCCCTCACACGGATCCGGCTGGGCGAGGGTCAGAAAGAAAAGAAAATTAATATATATGCATGCCAACCGCCACCCATCCGGCCTTGCGACATAGAAAAGCTAGCACCAACTGAATTGCCATGTCAGTAATTTCCAACTAAAATTACCCAAATGAATTATATCAAAAAACTGTCCTAATATTTAGTGGACATCAAAACTCGTGATTACCACAAAGAACCCTGGGACCACTACTATAACTAAAATACCTTGCGCTCAAATACTTCACATCGAACAAAAATTGTCGCAATACTAGTTACTAACATATTGAACATTCAACATTAAGAGACATGTTAAAATATATGTACATGTTTAATAATAACATAATCCAAAAACGTTAAAAACATCAAAAGTAAAAGTTAAATAGACAAAATCAGCTTCTACCTATCATCACAATCCATGAGTTGAGATAAAAACCCATCATGGTCTATAGAGAACATGGATGAAAATTTATTATGCGCAGACATAGCCAAACTCGTCACACACACTCACTAACGTGCGTGCGAGAGACAGAGAGTCGGATAATTATTTTTCAAACGAGGTTGAAAACTATTGATCAATTAGAGTTTTCACACATCTAAATATGAAAAAATTTCATAAAAAAAAAAAAAAGACAAAGCCATGACTAATTAAAAGCACATTTAAACACTTAAAAAGATATTATGCAAGGGTACACGATGTTTGGTTTAGGGTAGTACGACTCCAAACCCTATAACCTACATTATACTCACTTGTTCCAAAATTAATTCGATCCTACCCTGCGAGTTATAATACTTCTAAATCTATCCTATCATATTTGGCAGGTTCTCCTGTACAGCCCCAGTATTTAGTCTTGAACGAAACTTATCCTTACTTTGGGTCTGGGACTTCTTGAACTGGGGCTTTTCTTCGTTCATATTTTGGGAATTCTATCACTTGTAAGCTTTGGGAAAGGTGATAGAAAACATTAGTCACTCCTTGAGAGGGCCACACGTCAATATCCCAATGGCCTTCTACTATGTGCACCAAAATACTTATATAGTATTACAATAGATGACTTTAGGTGCAATTGCTCTCGGATGTTCAAGTAGAAGTGGCTTTACAACTCTGAAAATAATTCCCGTTACCCTACCATATTTCACAACCTGCATATTTCTTAAATGCCTTTCACAAAGGAAAGATTGCATTCAATAGCATCTCCGTCACACCTTTCCGAACCTAGCAATCTTCAAATGTCAAAATTGACAGGTTGCGAAGGAGGAGAGAAATGTCATAATCTATCCTAATAGTTCCTTTCATGAATAGGAAAATGAACAGCGAAAACGAAACTAAACATGGGCTGTATATTGTAGAGAGTGTGATTAAGTGTACTGACCAACAAATTAAAGTATGACGTCACTTGCCCAAACATCCAAAGCACAGAAAGTGTGCAAACCTTTTTTTTTCTGGAAATAATATGGATTAGTAAGCGCAACAAGCAAATGCAAGCTAACTAAAGTAACAGGAAAGAAAGAGGTGCAAGGCAATGCAAGACTAGCGTCACCACACCTGAACGCTAAGGACTGATGATACCCAGAAGGATTATTCAGAAGGCGCGACCCCGAAGTCGGAAAAATTGAAGAAACTGAAGCAGGTAAAAGCAACAGAGATAATTTTCCCAGCAAACATTGGGAAGGAACAAGTACCTGGAATAGGTGACGTTCTCTCTTACCTAGCAGAGCACTTGTATCTTAATACTTACTAGCAATTAACCGTTTGTGGAATCTCCATTTGTTAAGTAAGAAAAAGAAAGGCTTGGTAATAAAAAGGGCAAAAGGAAATGGGAATTTGATTATTTGCTTGCAACTTTCGTCTAAGGCTCTTTCCTCTTTTGTTTGGCATAATATGTACATTACTATGCCCGTAGATTCCGCGTCTATCTTTAAGGTCACATGTGATTCTCGTTGTTTCCTGCACTTTAGCTCTTGGATTGGGCAAAATGTTAACTCTAGCGCTAACCTCGGGTATTGATGAGGATCACTTCAAGAAAAATGGTGCAATTTTAATATGTTTAATAGGATTTGTCAAATGAACTCAAAATCATTAGCAGAAGTTTGGTGTTGGAAATGTTATTTATATTGTGTGATCCCACATTTTTGGTCCCACATTTTCTCTTTAAAGTTGCGGTTATTCAACATGTAGTGTTTCCACGCTTTGTACCTTTTTGTGACAACTGTCCATTTGGTAACTATCTTGATGGGAGACGGTATATAAAAGGAACGATTGTTCATTTTCAGGGGTGATCACAAGGTCTAACACAAACCCTCTCTATTTTGGAATACACCATCAGTATACGAGGGAATTGGGTTAGTAGAGTGTGCTCAATATTTCTCTGAATTTTTCAGGATTTTCCGACAAACATGAATACGAACAATGGCTGGAGGTGGTGGTTTCCCTGCTAGCATCACCAGGGGGTTTACAGCGTACTTTCGGTGCAAGCTGGTTCCTCCTGCATCAAAAAAAAAAAAACAATGGCTGGAGGTTTTGTCTATAATTGATCTTGGTTTATCGCATTTGATTTTTTTCATTCTAACATTTGGTATCAGAGCAAGTTTAGTGCCTCTGCCTTGTTTTTGTCGAATTTTTGGTGTATTTTCGGGCCTTTTTAAAGATGAATAGTAACTCGGTATTTTAAGGCCAAGAGAGAAACTCGCTGATTACGGGCAAAATCCGGCAACCCACCACTCGAATTTGGACCCATACGGTCGCACCATGAGGAACATTAACCATGAGTTATTTCGGCATATCGGTGTTCGCCGGAGGCTAATCGAGCAGCAGAAGTCGCAGTGGTTAAGGGTTTGCGTTTTGGGAAATTTTTGTTTGATTTGGGGCCAATTTCTTGCTCATTTTCGCCGAAACTTGGACCATGTGGTTGTGCCGACATGGTCTCCGAAACCCATTATTTATTTGTGTCTTAGATGGGCTGCCGAAGAAGAAACGGCTGGCGAAATTGCGGTGGAACAGCGAAAAATCGTGAAGAAAAAAGGGTTCTATGCACGAGGGAGAAGGCGCATGGGCTTCACGGACGCACTGTAGTTGCATGCACATGGAACCCACGCGCATGCAAACTATTGGCGCGTGGGCCTACGCGCACGGAACTACCCACGGCAATTGCAAGCGCGTGCGTTGCATGCACCTGAGCAGTGGACAGCACATGTGTGGGCCACGTGCCCGCCGTTGTTGCAGGCGTGTGCTCAACATACGCCTGACGTCCCCACGGCGTTTTTTTACCCTTTTACCCCTACGCCATTTTTAAAATTTCCATTGTGCCCTTTTTGCAATTTTACAATCCTGCCATTGGCCAATCTATTTACTGTTCCGCCCTTGGTGAATTTATTTACTATTTTGTCCTTTCATGCTTTTTTATGAATATTTTATGCATGAAATTAAATGTCCAAAGATCCATATATTTAATTAATTAAAGAGTGGCCACAACATCTTTAATTAATTAAATTATGTATTAAGAGCCTCCAAATTATATTTAGAAATGGACATTGATTGTAATTAATTATATTAATATGACGAATTTTATCCCACGGTAATTTTCATTATATTAATATGATTAATTAGGATGAAATATCATATTATTTTTCTTAATTTACCCACATGGACTAAGAAAATGTATATAATATGGTAGTTTATTCATGATGCAATTATGAATCTATTTAAATTAAAAACTTAGTCCACTGGCAGTTTTTATGTTATGTGATTCATATTCGTGACATGTTTACATTGGTAAAACATGAATTATGTATCTTTTGCCTTAAATTTTGTGACATAAGCATAATTATTTATATGCAGTTTTGCGACTTGTGAATTTCTTTGAATTAAAGTGTGATGTTCCCATATTGAATGGTGAGAACTATAAAGTTTAGAAGGAGTTAGTACCTCTTCAATTGGGGTGGATGGACATTGACTATGCTATAAGGAAAGACAAACCACATGCTCCTACTGATTTTCGAGCACTGCAACTGAGATAGCTCTTTATAACCAATGGGAGCGGTCCAACCACATTTATGTGATATTTATAAGGGCTAAAATATCTCCTAGTATTCGTGGTTCCGGTTGCTCAGCATATAAATGCTAAGGCTTTATTGGAGGTCATTGATGCACAATTTGAGACTTTTGAGAAGGCGCATGCCATGACCTTAATTATGAAGTTTTCATCATTGAAACTCACTAGTGTTAGAGGTGTGCGCGAGCACATCATGCAAATGAGGAACATTGCGGCTCAGCTTAAGAACCTTGAGATTGAGATATCTGAATCATTTCTTGTGTATTATATTCAAAACACTCTCTCGCAATAATATGCACCTTTCAAGATCTCTTACAACACATATAAGAATAAATGGTCAGTTAATGAACTCACGACCATGTGTGTTCAAGAGGAAAACAGACTGATTATGGAATTGGGAGAAAGTGCTCATTTGGCAACACAAGGAAAGAATAAGGGCCATGGCAAGCATAAGGGAAAAGGTAAGATACTTCCCTAAGCTGACATTAAGAAAGAATCCAAATGTTTCTTCTGTAAAAAGAATGGGCATATAAAGAAGGATTGCGTCAAATTTAAGGTCTGGCTTAAGAAGAAAGGTAATCAAATCTCTTGTGTTTGTTATGAATCTAATATGGCTGATGTGAGTCACAACACTTGGTGGATTGATTCTAGATCTACAATCCACATTTCGAATTCCTTGCAGGGTTTTCAAAATCACATGAAGCCAGTGGGAAGTGAACAAAGTATTTATTCATGAAACAAGATGCATTTGCATGTGAAAGCTATTGGGACATGTAGACTAGTTCTCAATAGTGGCTTTGTTTTGAATTTGGAAATGAATTTTAATGTTCCTAATTTCTCTAGAAACTTAATTTCAGTTTCAAGACTTGTACATTTGGGTTACTCTTTTAATTTTTCAGATTCAAACTTCTCTTTATCATTTAAATATGAAATTGTTGGAAGTGGTACTTTGTCTAATGGTCTTTTTCGAATTAATTTACAAGACAATGCCTATTATAATGCGATGCATGTTCATGATAACGCTGGTATGAAACAATGTGTTGTGAAAGAAGATTCTTCTATGTTGTGGCACTGGAGATTGTGACATATCTCCATAAAAAAGAATTAAGCGATTGGTAAATGATGGAGTACTCAGTACTTTAAATTTTACTAATTATGATACTTGTGTGGACTGCATAAAGGGAAATCAAATCAATAAGATGAAGAAATGTGCCAAGAAGAGTACAAAAATATTAGAAATCATACATACGAATATTTGTAGTTCGGATATGGACTCGTGTGGTCAGAAATACTTCATCTCTTTCATAGATGATTACTCACGTTATAAGTATCTTTACTTGATTCATAATAAGCATGAAGCGTTAGATACCTTTAAAGTATTTAAGGTGGAAGTAGAGAAACAATACGGTAGACCAATTAAGATTGTGAGATCATATAGAGGTGGAGAATTCTAACATAGATACACTGAAGATGGACAAGCACTCGGTCCATTTGCAAAGTTTTTTCAAGAGCATGGGATAGTTGCCCAATATACTATGCTTGGTTCTCTGGACCAAAACAGTGTAACGGAAAGAAGAAACCGAACTTTATAGGACATGGTGCGGAGTATGCTTAGCGGCTCCAAACTTCCTAAGTCCTTATGGACTGAAGCACTTAAGATGGCTGTGTACATACTAAACCGAGTTCAGACCAAGGCTATCCCAAAGACACATTTTGAGTTATTTAAAGGTTGGAAACCGAGTTTGCAACATGTACGTGTTTGGGGATAACCGTCTGAAGTGAGAGTTTACAATCCACAAGAAAAGAAGTTGGACCCAAGGACCATAAGTGGATATTTCATTGGATATGCCGAAAGGTCCAATGGATACGATTTTATTGTCCATCTCACACCACTAGGATCGTGGAATCAAGAAATGCTAAATTTCTTGAAAATGACTTGATTAGTGGGAGCGATTGATCGATCGACCTTATTCCTAAGAAAGATCATTCAGACATTCAACCTTCCACCTCAAGTTTAAGGTTGGTTGTTGCTCATAATGCCCCCTCAGTTCAACTAGCTATTGAACAACTAATCGTTGAAGTTCCACAACCTGCTGATATTGATTTAGTAGATCTAGTTGTTTAGTAATTACCAGAAACTGTTGAACAACCGATTGAACAACACGCTCCTCAAGAGAATGTTGATGCAACATTGAGAAGATCTGCTAGAATAAAGAAATCGGCAATTCCTAGTGATTATATAGTGTATTTACAAGAATCTAACTACAATATTGAAGCTCAGAATGATCTTGAAACGTTTTCACAAGCCATGTACAGTGATAAATCCAATTTGTGATACAATGCCATGAAGGAAGAGATGAGTTCTATGGCATCTAACGAAGTGTGGGATTTGGTTGAGTTGCCTGATGGTGCGAAGGCCATTGGTTGTAAATGAGTCTTCAAAACTAAGAAGGATTCATTGGGTAACATTGAAAGATATAAAGTTAGACTCGTTATCAAAGGATTCACTCAAAAGGAAGGAATCGATTACATGGAGATTTTTTCTCTCGTATCTAAGAAGATTCTCTTCGTATTGTTTTGGCATTGGTTGCCCATTTTGATATGAAATTACATCAGATGGATGTGAAAATGGCGTTCCTAAATGGAGAACTAGAGGAGGAGATTTACATGAAACAACCTAAAGGATTCTTCTCTAGTAAAGGTGAGCATTTTGTGTGCAAGCTTAAGAAATCTATATATGGCTTGAAACAAGCATCTCGCCAATGGTACTTAAGGTTTTATGATGTCATCTTTTCATTCGATTTTGTAGAGAATGTCATGAATCAATGTATATATTAGAAGGTCAGTGGGAGCAAAATTTGTTTCCTTGAGCTATATGTGGATGATATTCTACTTGCAACAAACGATAAGGGGTTGCTACATGAGGTGAAACAATTTCTCTCTCAGAGTTTTGACATGAAGAATATGGGTGAGGTATCTTATGTCATTAGGATTAAGATTCATAAAGATAGACCTTAAGGAATTTTAGGACTATCTCAAGAAACATATATCAATAAGGTCCTAGAGAGATTTCGGATGAAAGATTGTTCACCAAGTATAGCACCCATTGTGAATGGTGACAGGTTCAATTTGAACCAATGCCTGAAGAACGATCTAGAAAGGAAACAAATGAATAACATTCCATATACTTCTACTGTCGAAAGCTTGATGTATGCTCAGGTTTACACTCAACCTGACATCACTTTTGCTGTGGGAATGTTGAGGATATATCAGAGTAATCCAAGTATGGACCACTAGAAAGCTACAAAGAAAGTGATGAGGTACCTTCAAAGTACCAAAGGGTACATGCTTATGTATAGACGGATTGACAACCTGGAAGTAGTCGGTTATGCAGATGCAGACTTCGCGGGCTGTGTTGATTCACGAAAATCAACGTCTGGATACATTTTTATGTTAGTTGGCGGAGCCGTGTCATAGAAAAGTGCAAAGTAGACTTTGACTGCTACTTCCACTAGGGAGGCTGAGTTTGTTTCTTGTTTTGAGGTTACCTCACATGGTATATGGTTGAAGAGTTTCAAAACTGGGTTTAGAATTGTTGATTCTATTTCTAGGCCATTAAAAATATATTGTGACAATTCAGCTGCGGTTTTTATGGCTAAAAATGTCAAAAGTGGTAGTCAAGGTAAGCATATCAACATCAAGTATTTAGCCATAAGGGAACATGTTAAGGAGAATAAAGTGGTCATAGAACACATTAGCACTGAATTGATGATAACTGATCCTTTAACTAAAGGCATGCCATCGATGAAGTATAAGGATCATGTAACTAGTATGGGAATAGGTCTCATCATGTGATTTGTTGTCATATGGACGATTTTTATTGTATGAAACTCTTATTCTGTTGTAATGTTGATTCTCAATTTTTGGTGTACACAATTTGTTGTTTATTTATGAGAATAACATTTATCCTTGGTTCTGGAATAAACATAGAGTTTATTCATTAAGATGTGTTGTTACATATAGGCTGACATTAAAGAAATAAGATGTATTGTGATATATGGAAGATATTACTCACTCTTAGAGGACATGTCGCCATGATCCATGTGTTTTGTTTCTTTTCTTTAAGCATAAAGCTTTTCATGGATTTGGTTGGATAATTCGGATGATGAAGATGATGGGATCAAGTGGGAGAATGTTATTTATATTGTGTGATCCCACATTTTCAGACCCACATTTTCTCTTTATAGTGGCGGTTATTCAACATGTAGTGTTTCCACGCTTCTTACCTTTTCGTGACAACTACCCATTTGGTAACCGTCTTGATGGGAGATGGTATATAAAAGGAACGATCGTTCATTTTTAGGGGTGATCACAAGGTTTAACACAAACCCTCTCAATTTTGGAATACATCATCAGTATGTGAGGGAATTGGGTTAGTAGAGTGTGCCCAATATTTCTCTGAATTTTTCAGGATTTTCCGACGAACGTGAATATGAACAATGGCTGGAGGTTTGTTTATAATCGATCTTGGTTTCCGCATTTGATTTTTTCATTGTAACAGGAAAACTTTAGAATATGTTTAAGACATATAGACCTAGGTTTGGTATGTGATCTCGGGACCTTGGCAGTGCTACTCAGGACCTCAAGCCTTGTGCTTAGGGTCCAGGCACCCAAACTCTACTGGGAAAACATCATATGATTTTTTAAAGTTGACAAAATTATCTATTTTTAATTTTATTTGATAAATGCAAAATTATCTTTATTTCAGGTCATATTATATAAGGAACGCTTTATCACCATCGGCATCTATAGTATGCTATGAAAGATGGATAGAAGTTGGATTGACCTTGATAGAGGGTAAACAAGTTGGAGAGGATGAGATGTTCATAAGGATAGGAATCATGGTAAGTTGAATAGTTAAGTGAAGTCTAGATCACTAATATACTTAAGAAAACCAATGGATAGTAGTTCCTAAGTTAATTCCTAGTGGACAGCTTGGATAGACTCAATGAATTGCTGATATAGAAGCTCTCTATATCAACTATGGTGAATACATTTGTCATGTAATTGCTTGAAATAGATAAGAAGATTTCGATGTTTGTTTAACTTAATTTGGAAGTCAAAAGGAATAATAGCTAGCTTCAAGACTTTGAATTTCAGATTGAAGAATTAGAAGCCCAATTAAATAGATTGTTATCTATTTTATTCACTCAATCAGAGGAAAAGGACCATTACCAAGAATAGTTGTCTCTATGTACAAAACCTCATCATTATCAGGAAGATTGATTATACCAGCGATCAAATTTTCAGTAATTGTGTCCATCATTTCCAACGATAAATTGATTCTCTTGAAGATTATCCAACAGTTAGTTTGGAGATTGAATACTATAAAAGAGAATCAACATACATTGAAGGAGTAACGAAAAATTGAGAAAGCTTTAAACACCAATATATTCATGTTCCCTCTATGTACTATGGGCGTGATTTCTTTCACTCGTGTTATGATCTTTTGAGAATTGTTGTTACTCATTCCAATCTATGAGTTGAAGAGTGTGCACGTTACTAACAATGCTTGGTTATTGATAGTGGGATTTATCAGTTTCGAGTCAAAGCAGCACATGTTTCATTGTAACTACTTGCGAGATTACTAGTGTACTTTAGTCTTGTTGGTGGATGTTACATAAAATAGTAGATTTAGATTTGACCTACACCGAACCACTATAAGATTTACCTACAACATTTTTTATCTCTTTACTTATTTTATATGTATATGATAGAAACATCTTGCATTTGATATTCGAGTTATTCTTGGATCTAAAAACTTAACTTGAGCTAGTTGCGACAAATTGTGAAATCTATTCACCTTAAGTTGCATCTCAACAATTGTTGTCAAAACTAGTATTGCTTGTTTTTGAAATGTTTTCCTTCTAACCATAAAATCCTATTATATGAATAAAAACATTTATCCAGTTTGTTTATGAAGCATCTACTCTATCAGGCCACGTTTTGATAGTCTGGTCTAAATGATGTGTCTTGAAGAACAATAATGTTTGGGCTGTGGGTATTAAGCAAGAAGTAAGTAATTATACAAGACCATGGCAAACAATAGTGTAGGACAGTCACCTTGTTTGAGATACAAAATAGGTTTGACTCGTGAGTGGTGGGGACATGTGGTAGTCACCATCATTGAAAGGCAACCACTACTGGGTGGCCGCCAAAGCAAGGTGACAACAGCAGTGGTCCACGGCAACTGGATCTGGCCAACCCATGTTGTCAAAAGAAGAAAACTGTTAGTTGCCTAATAATATTTACACCTAAATTTTGGCCATTTGACTTAATCATTTATCGCATTGAAAATTAAAGATGGACACAACCCTAAACAAAAATATCATTGGCATTAGTTTGCATTTGCATTATAAGCACTAGGAACATTTTTCATTTAGTAATAACATTTCTAAATAAATTGTACTTAAGTTGATCCTGTCATAAATTGTTTTTCGAGTTAGGCCAAAGTGCTGCATGGATATGAGGAGAGAAGCCCTAATCTTTTTAAATTTTCAAGATCTAGCCAATTTATTTGAGAATTTTGACCAACTCATTCGTCTCCTTTGCTTGACCAAAAATCATATGAAAGTAAGATTACATTTGGTAGCTAGGATAAAAGTCTTTATCCTATTCTGCGTTTGGGTCCCATCCAAAATAGAGTAAAGTCGACTATAAGAGGGTGTAACTCAAATAAAAATCTCCTATGAGGAAATAGGATAAAGATAGATAGGATTTATATCCATAGTATAAGAGTTACTTCTCTCGAATAACAAACTTCTTAAATTAATAAAATTGAAATAATAATAAAATATAAATAATATTTGAATTCTAAATAACAAAAAAAAAAATTCATTCTTATTTATATATTTGAATTTCTTTCTATTCTACAATAATATTTATTTAGTACTTATATTGATTACATATTTTATTATATTTGTATTTTAGGTTTATTAGATAGTTTGCTATTTAATAATTTTTTTATTAAAGAATGATGGAATGGAATAAAAGTTGAAATAATAAAAGAGAGGAAAAATAAAATAAATAATGAAATAAACATTAAGTAGAAGAACCCAAATTTTAAATGAATAAATTCAAACTTGAAAATGATCTTTCTAATTCTTGAAGATTGAAAGGTAATGAGTTTTCTTGAAAAAAAAAAAAAAAAAAAAAAACCACCCTCTCCATCTCCTTCTTCGAAAACATCAAGATTCATTCATAGTTTTTTTATTCACGTCAAAACTCCATGAAAACAGCGAGAGAATCAAAACTCCTTCTTTGTAGCTCTCTAGTTGACATCAAAAGTTCACGAAAGCAGACAAAGGGTCAAAATTCCTCTCATCTATAGCTCTGTGGTTCATGTTGAAGCCTCACAAAAATAACGACAATCGAAGCACTATATTTTTCAAAATTGCAAAGGTGAATGATTATGTTTTCTTTCTTTCACTATATTTGGCATTCATTGACTAATCTATCTAGCCGATATTGTTGGAGCTCATTTATATTTCTTGTCATAGTCCAATTTATGGATCTAGAATGTTGTAATGAGCTAATTTGTTGGATGAGATTTAGATCATATAATAATTATAAATTGATTGACCGAAGATATCTTCATTTGTGCATTTATAATTTCTCTAGTAGCGAACCGTGAGGAATTCTTACCATCTCCATTTGTGCATTTTCAAATTCATTTACACTAATAGGCCATTCAACCAAACAATAGACAAGATAGAATATTAAAAGTATCCCATTTCATCATTGTGATTCACCAAACAATAAATGAGATATAGAAAAATCAATAGATTTTATATCATATCCTATCAGTCATATCTTGATTAAAAATTCTAGCACTAATCATAGTCTAAATGATTTGAGGCAATCCGCAAAATATGGAATGGGAGAGGATATTCGGCCACCAAAGTATGTAGGTAGAATTACTTAATTAGTGCGTCCCAAGCATGTAGCCATCATAAAAATACAAAAAGTGAATTAGCATTGCATCATTAAACTACTATTCTTTCAATAAATAAAAATCATGCGGTCATGTTTAGTTCCTTATTTTTATAAAGACATAGCACAAAAAATAGTCTCTCACATATTTTGTATAGTAGGGTTAATCCTTGATTAATTGTATCTCATGTCATAGCATTCATGCCATATTATTATTAATATTGCATATAAATTGCATTTAATTTATAATAGCATAGCGTACATGTCATTTAGGGTTTCATGTTGGTTCGTTAATGCGTGCTAGATTAGGATGCACATAATCATAACATTTAATTAAGTCATGTTTGTGCTAAGTTTATCTCAAACAAGAAAACCCCAAAAAGAAGTAATTGCCATTGCAATATAACTCTAAGTTATCTCACATAGCGTAAATTATACATAAATCATGTTTACAAAGACTTTAATAAACAACACAAGGTTGGGATGCATATTGCTGCATCTTAGCAGTTATTGTCCCTGCCTAATTACATTTAGAAGTCATATCTAGGACATACACATATCATATCATTATTTGCTTTTCTAGTCTAAGTTTGAAGTCCCTCTGAGTGGGCGATAATGAAGCTTTGTTTTTGCTTGCTTAACGCATCGAGGTTCTTTATCTTTTCAAGTAATTTACTGTTTTGATTTTTAGGTGTTACATTACTGATTGCGCACTCGCATAATTACCCCTCACATGGTAATGGTTTAAGATTAAAACCAACAAAGGTTACATGCAAAATATTTTCGAAATATAGGGAAAATGTGCCAAAAAAGCGTTGAATAAATCTAGCGTAATCAAGTTTCTGTACCATGAATCCTTGGCTTACAAAAGTAAAATGTATTCCCGCATTTTACTTGGTGTCTAATTGACCCACAACTAATTAGTGGCAGCTTGAAAAGATAAGTTTATATTATAATATTGAATTGAGAACTCAAGTTGCAATTGGTATAGCTTGAGAAAGTCTGCGCGATGAAATCATCTCTTTAATGACTAAATGTTCGTGTCTACCTAGTAACTTATTAGATCTGGTCCAGTGGTTCACCTTGAGGAAGGTTCCGAAACCTAAGGGTTGTGACCACGGCGCTGTGGTTGCCTAAGGTCAGCGCCCACCCAGAAGTGGTCAACAGCTATGCACTGCAGTACCATGGTGACACCATTGAGCGGGGGAATAGAAATGATCGTTTTTATTCTCCTTTATTTTTCCTTTTTTTAATCTTTTAATATTTTTCATATTTAATCTGGATGGTGTAATTTAATCCAACCCCTAGGGTAAGAATATATTATCTACTTTTTTATTCAGATACATTTGAATTTATCCTGTCCAAAGTGTGTCAACAAATGTCAGATAGGATACTTCTTATGCCATATGGCTTTCTATGTGAGCCACCAAACATAAATTGGGATTTTGAATTATTATGGGGGTATTGCTTGAGGAAAGAACAGACTAGATTGACGTGGAATGCTTCATTGTATCATGATTGGCAAGCTCGAAAAGGAGCTAATTATGGAAGGTATCTTCCTAATATTGGTAGGAGGGATATTGACACAAGAGGTCCTTGATTTAATTTGTGCTATGTTGTCCCTATGCTTTATTTTATGTAATTAGATCCTTGTCAACGTCACGTCTCATGTTCAAGTTTTCTCCTATTTATAAGATTCCAAATATGAGCATTGGATGTGAATATCGTATAGTTGTGATATCTGTTAGAAGGTCTTGTTAGAAGGTCCTCAAAAGATCTTGGTCAAATTCCTTGAATAACACGTGCAAAAATCTTCTCTCTATTTAGATTGTCATTCTGTTAATTTTTTTTTCCCCGAACATTCTGATCATTTAATAATAGTGAGTTTTCATCAATCTCTCGTGCTTATCTGTCCCCATTAATCTTCAAATTTCCTATTCGATTGCTACAAGTTGTGTCCTCAATTCCTTTTTATCTTTTTGTTTAGAAGGAAAATTTTCATTTCACATGAAAGAGGGATACATTGTCACGCCCTGATCCTCGAGCACGCGCCCATCCGATATCTTGGTTGATAAAAAAAAATTACGATATCCCAGGACTACGTATTGCCAACCCTTTCATTTTCGTATGCACATGCGGAAGCAATTAAAAATCCCCAGACAATAAAACATTGAGATAGAACGGTAGGACTAAATTTTAAACCTTTAAAAACATTCACTATTATATACATTGCAAACTAGTGCACATATGTATACGGGGTGAACTATTAAGTCAAATTCAACTTAAGCCAGTTTAAAAATAAGGTCTACAAGCTACGGGTCCTCGTCCTTCTCTTCATCATTCTCCACACTCCAACTAGAGCCTTCAGCAGACTGCACCGGACTTTTGAGATCTTCAACATCCAAGTCTACTGTGTCTAAGGACCTAAAATGGTTATTCAATAAACAATGAGACAACGTCTCAGCAAGTTCTACCCCCTAAGACCCGATTAGTAAACTAATAAATTATGGGCTGCCTAAACACGTACAGGTCAGAGGACTTACCTTAGCCTCAGACTCCACCTGCAAGTCAGTGCAATTTAATATCGGCACCCATTTAAACCATACGGATCAAATTATCGATTAATCAAACTAGTCGATTACATGTCACCCAAATCATATATTCCCCACGATGTATATTAGTCACTAAGCGCATGTGCATTCTCTAAGGCACTAATTCACCAAAGTGATGCATCAAATCACCGAGCCCACGTGTCTCTCCCAAGATGCCTCACTTAATTCCATGGACACACATGCATTCTCTAAGGCACTAATTCACCAAAATGATGCATCAAATCACCGAGCCCACATGTCTCTCCCACGATACCTCACTTAATTCCATGGACCCACGTGCATTCTCTAAGGCACTAGTTCACCAAAGTGATACATTAAATCACCGAGCCCACGTGCCCTTTTTACGATGCCTAGGGCCACGTGCATTCTCTAAGGTACTAGTTTACCAAAGTGATGCATCAATCACCAAGCCCATGTGCATTCTTTTAGGCACTCGTTCTCCAAAGTGATGCATTAATTCACCGAGCCCACGTGCCCTTTTAGATGCCACACTAATTCACCACTTCACCATCGATACGACAATCGGTACCCAATCATTTCCCAATCAAATAATTAAAAAAAAAAAAAAAAACCATTTAGGAACATATCCTAAAATTCACAATTTAAATCAATTCCATATAAATTGAAGCTCAATTAAATAAACGGACTGCACCACGACAATCAGCACGAAATTCCGGTCACCAGCCATCCTGGTTAAATTTCCAAAAATAAATAATTAAATAATTAATTTCGAAAATTAAATAAATAATTATTAAAAATCCAATTTAGGCCCGTATTGCCTGATTGGAACCCGAGACGGACCCGGAAAATTACCGAGACCCGTTCAATAAATAACATGGCATGTCTACTTGCTAATATCTATTTCTAACCACCTAACATGCATCATTAAGTCTCTAATTTAATTTATCTAAATTAATCTAACCACCTAATTGCATTTAATTAAATCTAACCAACCCTAAGTATAATTAGCAGACTAAGAAAGCATTAGAGAGTAAAACTCACTTGGCAAAGCGAAGGTTGAAAACCGCGATGGCAGCCGAACTTGAACTCGCGACGACAACCACGGGCTTGGAACCGGGCCTTAAACCGATCCAACAAGTCTCAACAAGGCTAAGATTGATTGCTAAAATGAGCTAGGCCTGCAGCGAGCTTGGGCTGCAAATTCGCAAGCTTGATGGACTGAAATTGCTGACTTTAAAAACTGACTTTCACCTGGGCTGAAAATAGGCCCATCTGATGGGCCAAAATTTCTAGATCCATGGGCTTCAATGGAGCTGTTGAACTGATCTTCTAATGAACTGGAAATTGCAAGCTGATGGGCCAGAATTTCGCTGGGATTCAGGCTTCAAATGGGCTGAAAAAACCGAACCATGGTGTGACACCCTGATTTTTAGGTTCTGATTTCAATCGGATAAGTCGGGCATTTCATCAACGTGACTACAGTGTTTTTCTTTGAGTTGGCCACTCAGGAGATAACTGACCTATCTGGTGAAACCATTAAGGGATTTTAAATGTAATAGACTTGAGAATTCGACTAGGAATCGACTGCTCGATCGTGCTTGTCTGCAAGGGTCATTACGGCACAATTAAAAATCGATCAGAGACCGGAAATAGGTCGATTCGACGGAGATGATGATCAAAGTGTGGGTGATTCCACCTAATTACAAAATTCCCGTCGATCGGCACTAAACGGATTTTCTATCGTTTTGGCTACCATGTGTCCATATTTGAAACATTGAGATTTTCACGATCATTGAGAGTTGCCATTGTGTCGATGGGTTCATTGTGCTTCGAAGAAAATCGACCATGGGTCAACTGCACCAAAAATTCCTAAAAGCTAACCTGTAGGCAAGGTCACACTAAAAACGCGTTTGATTGAAAATAACCGCGAATTTGAATTCGATTTCAGAAATTAGAAGTCTTGTCGTGTCATGAGTCATTCTAGGACTGTTGACTCCCCTTTCGAGAAATTTCCGGCGAGCTTGGGATTTTTACGGAAAATCGTTGCGGACGATGCGGAAATTAGACGGAAACTCAGATTGGCCGAATTAAAGAGAATTTTGACATCTGATATAAGTGAACCAATGAGTAGAAGTTGTTTGGGCTTTTCTGATTTTAAATTGGACCTCAACCGAATTAATTTGTTCAGAAAGTCGAATGCCGAGAATATTGAATCAAAACTCGGTTTTGAAAGAAATTCCTAAGATTGTGAGGCCATCTTATTTCGGCCTTCGGTTGGACTTCAAATTGGACAAGTGGGTGCAAATTTTAGCCTAGCTTGACCAATTGAAATTGTTGTGCTATTGGGTGCAAAATTTATTTGGTTTTGCTTTATTTCTTCCTTGGACTCAAGCCTCGCGCACATATCTTTCCCTCTTGCCGACGTAGCCCCACCTCACACGCTTTCTCTCCCCACATTCTCCTTTCACCCACGTTTTCTTCATTTTTCCTTTCTCTCTAAACCGACATACTCTCTCTCTTCTCTACCCATTCGTGCAGCCAGCTGCTCCCCCTTATCTTCCACGTTGCTTTCATTTTCTTTTTTTTTTCTGGCCTTGTTCTTATCTCTTTATTTTCTCTGCTTGTTTCCTTTTTAGTTGTTAGTCTTTCTTTGGTCTTCCTTGGTCCACCAGCGTAGACGATGCCCTGTCCCATTCGGCTTCTGTGCTGTTGGTTGTCCCCACAAAGACCCGCAGGCGTTGCTTCTTTTTGATTGTGGATTTCGGTCCACTTCTTTGTCATCTTGCCCCACCAACGCCCCACTTGCGTTTGCTTCTCCCTCGCTTTCACTCCTTCCTCATGTGTGCCTAGCCCACCGAAGCAGTTCCTCCACGAGTTCTCTTTTGGCCCATCTCACTCGCCACATGTCCAAAGTTACGACCCTCCAGTCAACGACCTAGCGGAGCTCCTCTTTCATTGACTCCATCATTTGTTGCGCCTTCGTCTAGCAACGATCGACCGAAGCAGCTGCCTCGACCGTGTCTTCAGTTCCACCGAAGCCCAGCAGCTCTCCAGTGAAGCTGCCCCTTCCGAAGCCATCCGAAGCCAACCAGAGAAGCCCCCAAATTAAGCTCAAGAATTCAGCAGTTCGGCCCACTAGAAGTTGGGCCCAGCCCATTTCAGCTTTTTAGCCCACTTGAAGCCTTCAACAGCCCAAGCTCTCAACCAAGCTTGGCCCACCAGTTGGTTCAGTCAACCCTCAGTTTCAGCGACCCAAGCCCGTGGAGCAAGTCAGCTCAAACTCCAGCCCAACTGCAGCCAAGCCCAAATCCAGAATCTTCTGTGGGCTTGTAAAATTTCTTGGCCCAGCCCGTGGGTGCATCGACATCGCCCAAATTTTAAAATTCGGCCGCCGTTGTGTCATTGTTTCGGTGTCCTGGTCCTTGCTCTTATTTAGTGAGTTTTGCTCACTAATGCTTTCTTAGTTTGCTAATTATACTTAGGGTTGGTTAGATTTAATTAAATGCAATTAGGTGGTTAGATTAATTTAGATAAATTAAATTAGAGACTTAATGATGCATAGTAGGTGGTTAGAAATAGACATTAGCAAGTAGACATCCCATGTTATTTATTGAACAAGTTTCGGTAATTTTCCGGGCTCGTCTCGGCTTCCAATCAGGCATTACGAGCCTAAATTGGATTTTTAATATTTATTTATTTATTTTTCCGGAAATTCAACCGGGATGGCCGATGATTGAAATTTCGTGCTGATTGTCGTGGTGCAGTCCATTTATTTAATTGAGCTTCAATTTATATGAAATTGATTTAAATTGTGAATTTTAGGACATGTTCCTAATTGGTTGATTTCAATTATGTGATGGGAAATGATTGGGTACCGATTGTCAGTATTGACGGTGGAGTGGTGAATCAGTGTGGCATCTAAAAGGGCACGTGGGCTCGGTGAATTTATGCATCACTTTGGTGAACAAGTGCCTTAGAGAATGCACGTGGCCCCAGGCATCGTAAAAAGGGCACGTGGGCTCGATGAACTGATGCATCACTTTGGTGAACGAGTGCCTTAGAGAATGCACGTGGGCCTAGGGAATTAAGTGAGGCATCTTGGAAGAAACACGTGGGCTTGGTGATTTGATGCATCACTTTGGTAAACTAGTGCCTTAGAGAATGCATGTGTGCTTTGTGACATGTAATCGACTAGTTCGATTTGTTATGAGTAGTTGGGTGCCGATATAAATTGTACTGATTTGCAGGTGGAATCTGAGGCCAAGGTAAGTCCTCTGACTTATGCATGTTTAGGCGGCCCATAGTGTATTGATTTACTAATCGGGTCTTAGGGGGTAGAACTTGCTGAGACGTAGTCTCACCCTGCTGTGGGACAACATTTTCAGGTTCGGAGATGGCAGATCCCCCTAGCCGGTATGGTTGTCCTACGAGAACGACCGATCGGGTCTATGCTTTTCCTGATCCAAGGAGCGTTTGGACATATGAGTTGGTGGTAACTTCAGTCTGGGCAGAAGAGGGCCCAAATCAGGAGGTACCCGATCTTTTTAGAGCTTGGTTTCGAACCACTCCTTACGGTTTAAGGATAGGTCCCTTTATAAGCTTCGATGTCCCTGCCGAAGTGATTGTTGCAGCCAAGGATGTAGATCAGGCGGACCTACCTGATGGTGATGTGGAAGACTCGTCGTCTCGCCCGAATTAGGTGGACCCGAGGATTCAGAAGTCGAGTCTGAATAGTTGGTCCTAGGACAACAAATTTTGAGAACCAATCTTTTTGTTAGGCCTTGTAAATATCAGCTAGCGATGTAAATGTATTAGCTTGACATGTATAAAGGTATGTCCTAGTTTCTTTAAATTGCGGTCCTTTCTATCCCATTGAATTATTGTCTGGGGATTTTTTTTTTTATATCTGCTTCCGCATGTGCATTTAAAAATAAAAAGGGTCGGCGATGCGTCCTGGGACGTCGCTTTTAAATTGACCAGGTGAGGGATGGGCACGTGTTCAAGGATCGGGGCGTGACACATGGGCTGCTTGACCAAAACAATTTCGCTGGGCTTCGGTTGCAAGTTGGAGAAGACCACGCATGAGGGAGCTGCAGTCTTCATTGGACGTTGAAGACGCCGATGTCGTCTTCATGCAAGAGGCCTAGACGAATGGCAAAAGGGAACTGCTTTGTGGGTCTTCAGTTGGTTGAAGTGTTGACCGAAGAAGCAACTATTGGCGGACGAAGGAGCAGATGGGCGTGAAGCTGACAGCGTGAATGGGGCAGAGGCGTGATCTTCGGTGGTCAACAATCGGTGAAGACAGCTCCTTTCATTGACCCATCTAGGTGGAGGCGTGGACGTGTGGCGCTGCAAGGGGCTTCGGTGGCAGCAAAAAGAGGAGTAGCTTCGATGAGTCTTCGGTGGATTTCATGCGTGGACTGGTGTGTGGGCAAGTCGGTGGAGGAGCAAGCGTGATCCACCGAACCAAAGAAAGTAGAAAACAACTCGTCCAAAAAGAATAAGAGTGAAAGTAAAGCAGAAGGAGAAAAGTGAAGCAGAAGCTACAGGGGAGTGTCGATCGAGAGGTGTATAAGGAAAGCTGAAGAAGAGGGGACCAATAGTCAACAAAAGTTATCCTATACCATTAATGTTTGGTCCCCCAAAGTCCTACATGACTATCTTAATGTCCCCCATTACTTCCTTGCCTTTTATTTCCATGAATTATCCCATTTGATGCCAAAAATGCAGCTCTCTTCTATTGTTCCGAATTTAACAATTTAAACTTCAATTTATCCATAAAATCTCCAAATCGAAATCCAATTTCGATGAAGATAAATCCCGTAGAATTTTGTGACATCCTGAAATTCGAGCCTTATAAGGGATGAATGAATATGAATTTCGTCAATGCATTGTTGGTTGATCTCACTCGGAATTGATCACTCCTGAGATACTGACCTTGAGGGGAAAGGCTAATGAGGACGGAACCCGTACGACTAAAGAACTCGACCTGGGAAAACGACTTGACCGTGAGACTTGCATGAGGACGATCCTGTAGATAGGCAGGTCGATTCTAAGGACGACTAGAAGTTGATTCGCAAACAGAACATAATGGAACGACGGGTGATTCCGTTTACTGTTATCGAATCCACGAAGGACCCTATGTCTATCCTCAATAATCGTGTACTTTGAAATAAGAATCTATCCTCCGTAATTTCATGCAGTCAAGGACGTCCATGCGTCAAGATGTCTTAAACGTGGTTTGGCACGAGTCGATCACACGTGAATCCTCACAGCCACCCGTCAGTCTGAGTTGTAACCGAAATGGCATTTGGCGAAATTGACATGGCAAGAGAACTTAGGATTGGATTTCGAATTATCGGGAATGTCCGGGACGGACTTTGGATGAAGCCGCTTCAACAGTCCACAGAGCCAGTGAAGCCGAGCAATTGAAAAAGGGATTTTCGGATCGAGAAAGCGAGCCCGCAAGAAAGTGGGCCGAGCTAAGCCGATGTGGGCCTTAGGCCCAAGGTGGGACAGCCACCAAGGTGGGCTTAAGGAAAGCATTTGAGCCCATTGGGCCTAAACCAACTATTCATCTTTCAAGCCCATGATCCAAACTTAAGCTCATTTGAGCCCAACCAATTCCCAAGCCCATTCCTATTCATGGCCAAGCCCAATTCTTAGGCCCATCCACCAATTTCAGCCCAAGGTTAGATTGGTAATTTGTGCAAGGTGGAAATGACCAAATTGCCCCTAAAAGCAAGTGGATAAGAGCAAAGGAAGAGAGAGAAGGTGAGGGGACTTGCATGGGGAGTTGGGCAAGCATTGATGAGGCCTTGACATCTCTCCCATCACTCTCTCTCTCCCTCATTTGGTCCCCATCTCGACGAGCTCTCTCTCCTTCATTTCCTTCCTCCGGTTTTCGTTCCAGCCAGACCATTCTCCAAAGATCCGAGTTAATTGTTGGCTTCCCGGACGAATCAGCAAGTGAGCCACCCACCGTTATCTTCAGGACATCCATACCGTCCTCCCGGACCCCGTCACTCGCCGGAAGGAGCCTCCGGCCGCCTTGTAGGGCCGTTGCAAGCCACCGGTCACCGAACCGTCTGGAACAATTTTCCTCCAGCTGACCTTTCGGTGGAAAATCGAGTCAAAAGTGGTCTTCCTGGTTGAATCGGTGAACGAACCACATATCGTTACGAAGAGGACATCCAGACCGTTCCATCAAACCCAACCTCTTCCCGAACGAAGCCGCCGTTCGTCCGGTACGCCGTTTTGAAGTTACCGCTCGCTAGTCCGTCGGTCCACCTGCAGCCTGCACTGTTTCGCGTTTTCAGCCATTTTTCTCCCATTCCAGACCTTCCTTTGCCCATCCCAACCTCCAACAAGACCCCCAAGACCCCCAGGAGCCTCCGGTTGTCAACCAACCCCCTCGCCGGAGCTCCGGCCAAGCCGTTCAACTCAGTTTCTCCTCCGGCAGGGCTGTTTTTCAGTGTTTTCAGATGGAGACAGAGGCTGTGGTTGCTATGTTGAGCTTGGGATCACCTTGGATCATCATTGTAGAGGTTCCGGTGCGTAGCCACCGTCGTCGCCGCCGCGTCGGTGTCTCCGGCCCACTTAACGAGTGAGTTTAGCTCCTAATCCTTCGATTAGTGCCTAAACTTGCTTAGGGTTGGTTTAGTTATTGTTAATTCTAGTTTATGTGATTTGATTAAGTTATATTAGTCCTAAGATAGGTGGTTAGATTAATGGCTAAGATTAGTTTAGCTTAATCTTACTTTATTTGCTTAATGTGGTTTATGTGGTTAATTAAGTATGCTTTGCTTTAATTAATTGATGGTTGCTTTAATTAATGCTTTTAATACTTTCTGAGTTTAATTTATCATTTATTAAATTCTGGAAATTTACTGTTCACTCGACAATATTCACGGTTTACTGTTCATGAGGCATTGTTCACGAATTACTATTCACGAAACACTGTTCACGAGTTACCGTTCACAAACACTATTCACCCGAGAACGAAAAGTGTCTAATTTCATGTGGGTTTAATCCTATAAAGTGATTGGATGTGTTATTGTATAAACATCTGCATGAATTGAATGATGATTTGTACAATTGTGTGGTGATTGGAAAATTTGAATTTTACTTAGAAAATCCCGGGTGTCGGGTTTGGACACCAAAAATGGATTTTAAGTATTATATCAAATAGTGGGGTTTGAAAAAAAAAGTATCAGTTTTCTTGTTCGAATTGACGTATACCCACGCACGACTACTTTCGCGGATGTTTTTGAGTGAAATGCAAATTATCTTGGGCCGATAATGAATTGTCGTGTGTTGGCTAATGAGGAACCGTCATGAGCTGTTGAGCTAGACGTGCCCCTATATGGGATGCCCGCGCAATGGATGCCGGTTGCAGTAGAGGCTAGGCCGACTGGACCGATGCTCCTTCGGGAATGCCGTCGACGTAGTGACGAAGCCGTGCTCCAAGGGGGGAGACGATGCTCCTTCGGGAATGCCGTCGACGTAGTGACAAAGCCGTGCTCCACGAGGGGAGACGATGCCTAGCTAAACGCCAGTAGATAGCCGAACTGCGAGTAGGCTATGCCCATGTGTGGCAGTAATTAACAAATGGAACGCATGCTGAGTGTTATTGATGCACCGGATTATGGGACGAAATTGTGTGGCACAAAATGGGACGTGTCATAACTATTTGATCTTATAATCAGGACCCCTGTGATTGACTGAGATGAGTAAGGCGTTTCAATTGTTATATGCATTGAGTATATGCATTGTGTTTATGAACTGTGATAATGTGCAAGAATGCATGAGAATCATGGCATCTGTGATTTTAGTCATGCAGGAGTTAAGCACATTGTTTATGACATGCACGCATGAATCGATAACATGCAGGGTGTGGCAATGGCTAGGTGAGATCGCTTGTGATGCAACTCGTATGTGATTGATGAAATGTATCATCTAATGGCCATGTGCATTGCGTGTATTGTGCTGAATTATAACGTGCAGGGTATGGCATACCAGGTAAGGTTGTATGCGAATCGACTGTTGGTTGTTGCTTGTGGTGGGGTTGTTCTGGATAGATACCTTCGGTTGAGTTGGTGTACTAACCGGGGCTTAGGGGTGGAACTCGCTGAGATTTATATCTCACTGGTTATTGAATAACCATTTTCAGGTCCCTAGAGTGAAGAGCTAGGAACTTGAAGTGGAAGGGTCAAGAGCATAGGTGGCTCAATAGTTCTTTTTGACATAGACCTTCTGTATAAGCTTGAAGTGTTTATAAAAGTGTATTTGCTTGGAAATTTTTGTCATGTTTTTCTATCACATGTTTGTTGAGGTCAGGGGATTAGTGATTTGCTTCCGCATGTGCATTGTAAATGAATGGGTCGGGGACGAGTGCCTAGGAACGTCGCATAGCTGATCGACCACAATGGGATGTGCGCACGCTCGGGGTTCGGGGCATGACAAATTTTCTGTAAATACCCAACACCCAAAGACTTGGCTTGAAAGTCCAAACTCACTTAAATTCAGTCCATACGAATTTCTGTTAATTTTCCACGATGTCTGAATTGATTTTCCGTAAAAATCCCAAACTTGACGGAATTTCTCCAAAAGACAAGACAACGTCCTATAAATGAATAGTGACATGCTCGAACGTCCGATTCCTGAAACCGAATTCAATTTCCTAGTTAAAATCGACCAAGCACGATTTAGTCCGATCCGACCTATTGAATAGCTTTTAGGGATTTTACTGTGGTTATATCCCTTAACGACTTCACCCAATAGATTGGTTAACTCGTGAGTGATCAGCTCAAAGAAAAAATATTATCGGCGCGTCGTTGAGATGCCCATTTCATATATTCGGGACAGTTCGAAAATTCGGGATGTCACAACTCTTCCCCTCTTATAAAAATTTCGTCCTCGAAATTTAAACCATTACAATTCTCCTTCAAAATGGTGGGGTGTTGTCGTCTCATCGAGTCTCACTTTCCCCGGTTGTTTCTTCAGTCTCGTGGTGTTGTCCGACCACTTTAACCAAGGGGACTTTCTTGGTTCACAATATCTAATCTTTATGATGGCTCTAAGCGGTCTATAATCTGATTCTGCTCACGACAACTGAAATCACTAACTGCTGAACTGACTCTAGGCCTGTGATATTTCTTTCTCTGATCTCATCTCAACAAACTGAAATTATGTACACTCTTCTCTATTCTGCCTCAAAAGAACTATTTGACTGCTCTGCTGAAATTAGAAATCCTTAGTTCTAAATCTAATATAGATCTACCGCTAGTACTCCACAAAGACGAACTATTTAACTCATGTACACTTCTTTGTGTCCGATCAAATCTAGATTCCTTCATACATCAATGAAATGAGTTAGTTTCATCCATTTGCTTACCATTATCCCAAATGGAATCATTACTCTCTTAACTCTTGGGTAAATCTGTCACAACGTTCCATCATGATGTACTTCTATTCTCACTCGAGACTATTGAGTTATTATAAAAGTTCTCTCGGCTTGCATTACTGAATTTCCCCTATTGGCACATCTAACACTTGCAACCTGTCTGGTGATATCCATCTTTATGTCGATCTACCAATCGAACTGATGTCGTCTCTGACCTACTTGTACTGTTTGGTCGAATACTGCAACTGTTATAGTGAATTCCTCATAAGGTCTCCTCCTTAAGTTCCGTACTATCTAACACCATACTCACAATATTTCGGTATTCCATCTTTTGAAATCTGAAAGTTAATCTCTTCTTTATCAGTATCCTCTTGCAGGATCTTCTGATCATTCCGATCTATCAACTGAAGCGCTTGATTCTTGCTTGTATATCTAGTTCAATTTTGAGGGCGGCTGTAAAAATTCAAAAGGTAGCCTACCTCAAATTTGAAAACCGAATTTCAAACATTTTCAAGCAAAGTCTATACTTTAGTCAGCCACTACACAATTGAAGACTCTCGACTCAACACATCAGTGACTTCTTTCTTTCCTCAGGGGTGATATCAGATAGCACCATTCTAGTCCTGCCAAGATTCTGATTCATGACACCGTTTCATATTCAACTTGTTGGGTCTCAACTGGCGAGACGTGTATGCAACAATCTTCTCATGTTGTATCAATACATACCCAGTCCTTTAAATAACGCATAAATATAGATCTCATCTCCTCCACAACCATATGGAGAGATCAACACAAACATAATAGCTAGTTCTTGCCTCAGCTCTTGGAATTATCCTTACTCTTACCTGTCCATACGAATTTCTCTCTTTCTTCAAAAGTCGAGTCAATGCTAACACCGATGTTACGGCTCTCTCCATGAACTTTCTAAAGTGACTTGTACAACCCATACGGCTTCTAATCTCTGATACTGTTGTCGGTCTTAGTCCACTGATAATTGACTCGGTCTTGATCGGGTCCATGGAAATTCTTTCACCATTCTTAGGTATCTCTCAAGCTCCTTAGCATTTTTCTATTACACAGAATATCATGGAAAGACACGATCACAATTGATCTAGATATTCTTCGAACACTCAGGTTGTCAAATCCATTATAGCAACTGGAGCGTTTACCAGACCAAACGATCTTACAATACTCACTAAGGCCATATCAAGTACAAAACATTGTCTTCGGTATAACCTCTTTCTTGGTCCTCAGCTGATGATAATCTGTCCTTAAGTTGACCTTTAAAACATTGACACTCTTTATAACTAGTCACACCATTCATTGATCTTCAGTAATAAACACTTGTCATTGATTGTCACTTAATTGAGTTGACAATAGTTGATGCATGATTGCAACGAACCATCTTCCTTTCTCTCTCCACAAAACTGATGTTCCCAAAAGTGATGCATTGATATGCATGAATTCCTTATTCCTCAATCTTCACATCCGCATCTTCGATTCTATTAGTTCAGACCACAACAATTGGTAAGAAGCCTTCAAGAGTGGCTCTATTCTGGTGCTAGCTCGATCGCACTTTCTATCTCTTTCTCTAACAACAATCTGACAGTTCTTATGACAACACATCTAGAAATTCTTAGACCACTAAGATGTCTTCCACCTCCAATTCTCCCATCTGTCTGATCTATGACCATCATCAAGTAATCTTGGCAATCTCTCGCCTAACAAGCGGGTTGTCTTCAACCAACAAGATCAAAAATTCATTTCAACTCCCAATAAACTCAACACTTTCATGTGCTACTGGACTAAGTTGAATTGCTCCATGACCATGATTCCTTACTACCAGATGCTCCATGAGCCCACTCTACTCATGTAACGTCAAAGTTACACCTCAACAACTAGTCAAGCATGACTATTACTGGTGATTCCCCTTTCTTTCACTTATTTCAATAAACTGAAGTTCCCCAAACTTCACCAAAACTCTTATACGATATTCTGATAGAATTTTCCCAAAACATTCTTCCTCTGACTAGTGCTAGGTCGGTTCCATTCCTGTCCTTTTTGCCATCCTAGTGGCGTCCTAACTGAGGTAGCGGTGTCAGTGTTCCATTGGACTTTCACTAACAGTCCTTCACCTGATGGCCGTGCTGATCACAATCACTACACGTTCTAGCCATACTCGGACACTGGATTCATCCATGTTTCCTTTCACAATTTCGACACCCATATGGTGAGTCTTTTATTTCTTGTAAGGTGCCAACATACACTTTTCTCGTAACAGACACCTATTCCAAAAATCCATAGTGTGTCCCATGGCGCACTTCTTATGGTCTATCTCATCAATGGTGCCTGCAGTAACCGTTACCGAGGTCCCATCTACTTATACGGAAAATCCATAAATCATTGTTCATGCTGGCGACACTTACCACAAATTCCTATCCTCAGGATACACGAGACTGATCTGTACCGTCTTCCATGGAACAACATGCTCCATTTGTCTGAATGCTGATCTGACTATACCACCCAGCCTATTGAGTGGAACAGAATACTCTTCCCTCAACATCAGTCTTTACCCTAACCGAATTCTAAGTTTGCCTGCACTGAACTTGACTCAAATATCGAATTCCCTAATCATCCTTCCAGGTTGGACCTCAACAAAGGTAGCACAATAATAACTTGATCCTAATCTTACTGGCTTAACCAGATCCCAAGGAACACTTGCATCAAAATGATCTTACCGGACTTAGGATCACTTCAACGCTGTTACACTAGTACCAACCTGAGATGGTACTCTTATGCTCAAGCTGGCCAGAGTCGACACCCTGCCACCACCACCTCAGGTACTGACTTTTGTCGATGCTTACCCTGAGTCACAGAGGCTACTGCCCTCTTATTAGGAGTTCTCAGCTCCTGCTCGCTCATGGTTCAGTCTTTTACTGACACCTGCCTTCCGAATCCACTCTGGATTAGAAGATGAGCGATTCACACACGACAAACAATTCTACCAATCAGCTACCATAGACATGCACCAGCATGAATTTAAAGGTCATCCTACTACTATCCCAAAGATCATCGCACCTTATCACTCCAATTCCTTAACTTCGCTCTGATATCACTTAAACGGGATGTCACGCCCCGATCCTCGGGCACGCGCCCATCCGATACCTTGGTCAATAAAAAAAAAAAATTGCGATATCCCAGGACTACGTATCACCGACCCTTTCATTTTCGTATGCACATGCGAAAGCAATTAAAAATCCCCAGACAATAAAACATTGGGATAGAACAGTAGGACTAAATTTTAAACCTTTAAAAACATTCACTCTTATATACATTGCAAACCAGTGCACATATATATACGAGGTGAACTATTAAGTCAAATTCAACTTAAGCCAGTTTAAAAACAAGGTCTATAAGCTACGGGTCCCCATCCTCCTCTTCATCATTCTCCACACTCCAACTGGAGCCTTCAGCAGACTGCACCGGACTTTCGAGATCTTCAACATCCAAGTCTACTGCATCTAGGGACCTGAAATGGTTATTCAATAACCAATGAGACAGCGTCTCAGCAAGTTCTACCCCTTAAGACCCGATTAGTAAACTAATACACTATGGGCTGCCTAAACACGTACAGGTCAGAGGACTTACCTTGGCCTCAGATTCCACCTGCAAGTCAGTGCAATTTAATATCGGCACCCATTTAAACCATACGGATCGAATTATCGATCAATCGAACTAGTCGATTACATGTCACCCAAATCATATATTCCCCACGATGTATATTAGTCACCGAGCGCACGTGCATTCTCTAAGGCACTAATTCACCAAAGTGATGCATCAAATCACCGAGCCCACGTGTCTCTCCCAAGATGCCTCACTTAATTCCATGGACACACGTGCATTCTCTAAGGCACTAGTTCGCCAAAGTGATGCATCAAATCACCGAGACCACGTGCCCTTTTTACGATGCCTGGGGTCACGTGCATTCTCTAAGGTACTAGTTCACCAAAGTGATGCATCAATCACCGAGCCCATGTGCCCATTTTACGATGCCCAGGCCCACGTGCATTCTCTAAGGCACTCGTTCGCCAAAGTGATGCATCAATTCACCGAGCCCACGTGCCCTTTTAGATGCCACACTAATTCACCACTTCACCGTCGATACTGACAATCGGTACCCAATCATTTCCCAATCAAATAATTAAAAACAACCATTTAGGAACATATCCTAAAATTCACAATTTAAATCAATTCCATATAAATTGAAACTCAATTAAATAAACGGACTGCACCACGACAATCAGCACGAAATTTAGATCACTAGCCATCCCGGTTGAATTTCCGGAAAAATAAATAATTAAATAATTAATTTCGAAAATTAAATAATTATTAGGAATCCAATTTAGGTCTGTATTGCCTGTTGGAACCTGAGACAGACCCGGAAAATTACCGAGACCCGTTCAATAAATAACATGGCATGTCTACTTGCTAATATCTATTTCTAACCACCTAACATGCATCATTAAGTCTCTAATTTAATTTATCTAAATTAATCTAACAACCTAATTGCATTTAATTAAATCTAACCAACCCTAAGTATAATTAGCAGACTAAGAAAGCATTAGTGAGTAAAACTCACTTGGCAAAGCGAAGGTCGAAAACCGCGATGGCGGCCGAACTTGAACTCGCGACGACAATCACAGGCTTGGAACCGGGCCTTAAACCGGTCCAACAAGTCTCAACAAGGCTGAGATTGATTGCTGAAATGAGCTAGGCCTGCAGCGAGCTTGGGCTGCAAATTCGCAGGCTTGATGGACTGAAATTGCTGACTTCAAAAACTAACTTTCACTTGGGCTGAAAATAGGCCCATCCGATGGGCCAAAATTTCTAGATCCACGGGCTTCAATGGAGCTGCTGAACTGATCTTCTAATGAACCAGAAATTGCAAGCTGATGGGCCAGAATTTCGCTGGGCTTCAGGCTTCAAATGGGCTGAAGAAACCGAACCATGGACTGCTTGACCAAAACAATTTTGCTGGGCTTCAGTTGCAAGTTGGAGAAGACCACGCGTGAGGGAGCTATGGTCTTCATTGGACATTGAAGACGCTGTTGTCGTCTTCGTGCGAGAGGCCTAGATGAATGGCAAAAGGGAACTGCTTTGTGGGCCTTCGGTTGGTTGAAGTGTTGACCGAAGAAGCAGCTATTGGTGGACGAAGGAGCAGACAGGCATGAAGCTGACAACGTGAAAGGGGCAGAGGCGTGAGCTTCGGTGGTCAACAATCGATGAAGACAGCTCCTTTCATTGACCGATCTAGGTGGAGGCGTGGACGTGTGGAGCTACAAGGGGCTTCGGTGGCAGCAAAAGAGGAGCAGCTTCGATGAGTCTTCGGTGGATTTCATGCGAGGACTGGTGTGTGGGCAAGTCGGTGGAGGAGCAAGCGTGATCCACCGAACCAAAGAAAGTAGAAAACAACTCGTCCAAAAAGAATAAGAGTGAAAGTAAAGCAGAAGCTACAGGGGAGTGTCGATCGAGAGGTGTATAAGGAAAGCTGAAGAAGAGGGGACCGATAGTCAACAAAAGTTATCCTATACCATTAATGTTTGGTCCCCCAAAGTCCTATATGAATATCTTAATGTCCCCCATTACTTTCTTGCCTTTTATTTCCATGAATTATCCCATTTGATGCCAAAAATGCAGCTCTCTTCTATTGTTCCGATTTTAACAATTTAAACTTCAATTTATCCACAAAATCTCCAAATCGAAATCCAATTTCGATGAAGATAAATCCCGTAGAATTTTCTATAAATACCCAACACCCAAAGACTTGGCTTGAAAGTCCAAACTCACTTAAATTCGGTCCATACGAATTTTTGTTAATTTTCCGCGATGTCCAATTGATTTTCCGTAAAAATCCCAAACTTGACGGAATTTCTCCAAAAGACAAAACGACGTCCTATAAATGAACAGTGACATGCTTGAACGTTCGATTCCTGAAACCGAATTCAATTTCCTCGTTAAAATCAACCAAGCGCGATTTAGTCCGATCCGACCTATTGAGTAGCTTTTAGGGATTTTACCGCGGTTATATCCCTTAACGGCTTCACCCAATAGATTGGTTAACTCGTGAGTGATCAACTCAGAGAAAAAGGATTATCGGCGCGTCATTGAGATGCCCATTTCATATATTCGGGACAGTTCGAAAATTCGGAATGTCACATACATAACTTCAAGATAAAAATGCAAATCCCACAAACCAAGTAAATTTGAAAACTAAATTAACTTGGTACAACTTGCAAAGACTCACTTATTCCACAAAGATAGATCTGTCATAGCGTCAAAGCACAATCAACATCCGTTCACCAAATCTCACATCAACATCAGTTACACGCAGTGATTTCCCTCTCCATAGCTACGGCTTTTCCAAAAATCAGCGTGTGCTGGGGTTCAGCTTCTCAAATACCATCCCATCAAGTTGAAGATCACAAAAAACGCATTGTAAATCTCATATCTATATCTAGATTTGGGTGCTCTTCTATCCTAATATAGCTCTATATCAGGAGAGAAGAAATACAAAAGAAATACTAGTTGATAACAAAATCACTTTCAGGGAAGTCAACTGTTGAAGGTAGCAGCAGAGAAGTCTCGGAGACTTGTGGAGCGCTTGACTATCTAGAACAAGCACTCGGAGTCAGAGAGAGCAGATTCTTCTGAGGTGCTTGCATTTCGATCTTCAGAGCTCATAGAACAAAACTCTTCACTTTCATGGAGGATGTCGACTGCATCCGTGAAATCAAGGAAGAAGTCTTGCAGACGAAGAGAGAGAAAGATAGAGGAGAGGGAGAGGGGGAGGGAGGGAGAGAGAGAGGGACTCATGGATGTAGCTTCAGAAGAAGAGGGTTGGGACGGCTTAGAAGGGAGGAAATCCTAAGGGGGAGGGAGATGGTAGCTGTGTCTTCTATTGCAAAACTCCAACCATTGTAAAACCCCCATACTGGGAAAAGTTCAAGTTGGCACTGTCCGGTCAAATGCAGAACCTGCGCTTGGTTATACGACCTTTCGTTTGCAAATTTCCGCACTTATCAGATCTCTCTCGCTTGAGTGTAGAACCTGAATCTAGCTTCTACAACGCTTAGATAAACTGATCAAATACTTTGGCTTAACTTCTGTTATCAGCAAAATTACTTAAAAGATATTTTGAAACATTATGAAAATTGTCTGAATACAACTAGAGGACAAAGTTCCGCCCTCCAAAATCGCATGCCTCGTGACTAGAACGTCACACCATCACAAGTTAACGATCAAACCATAATCCTGGTCAATGCTGGTTTCAAAAATAAAGAACTTCCAGTCCTTGAGTCTCTTTTATGTATACATAATAATTCATCATGTATATATAAAAAATACATTAATATACAACGTGTCCCAATGTTTTGGAATTATTTATTTTCTGAAAATATTATGTCAGTGTGCCATCTCGTCTTGTGTTGCGTGTCACATGTCGGTGTTGGTGCTACTTAGCCCCTACCTCCATATATTTTGTGCACGTGGAGGGAGAAGGGGGCTAAATCCAACATTGCATTTGATTCTGCCCAATCTCATGCCCGCAGGCCCACCTCGTTTTCCTTGTTCTTACCAAGTTCATAGAGTGAACTCGTTGACACAGAGAACAAAAGATACTTTACAAGCAAAGTTAGGCAAGGGGCTGTAAAGACAACGGGTCTTCTCATATATCGAGGATTCACATCCAATACAAGTCTCTTGGCTGAATGAAATTACAATGATTTTACTTAAAAAGCACCCCTTTACCGAAGGAAAAAGAGAGAAACTACACACACACACTCACAAAGACACTACAATCTGGGGCAGAGTATGATCAATCCTAGGATCTTGATTCACTCTTGGACTTTTATTTGGTCTCTTTGGTGGGGTTCGCCTTGGGAGTGTGGGAGTACTTATAAGTCTCGTGCATCAAGAACAGCCAAACATGAGTTAGAAGCTCCCCAACTCTCCGCAACAGCTTCGCGTGATGGTAAACCTAAGAACTGTACGCAGCGTAGCATAACATCTCCACCCAAATGCTGCTTATGATCTGCCACATGTTCTCCTTGTCCTTCAGCGTCGCTCAGCACGTGCCAATCCATGGCGATTATGGTCTTCTTCTTCTGATCCAGGTAGGGTTCGAGCACAATCTCTTCTATCGACGACAGAATCCTCTAAGGCCTCATCGCGGTCTCTGTATCTGAGAAATGGCTTCAATATGGCGCAAGCGTGCTCCAATGTGATGTCGCTAGTTGTTAGGGACAACGTGTACGGTCGCAGTGCTAGAAGGTATATCATGTAATTGGACAGCAGTTTGCTTCCTTCACAGTACTGATAATTATCGTGCACCGAAAAGAGGCAGATATCGTTGCCATGTGCCAAATAATGATGCTTTTGTCGAATTTTATTGAGATTTACCTTTCCAACACTTGATCGTCGCCATGTTTGTGAAGTTTGAGCGTCCACTCCCCGCGTTTCATGAAGGGCTTCTGGCATCTGATCTCTTCGAGCTTTTCAATACCTTCCACCAGCAATGTCTTGAGAGAGAAGCGGATTTTCAGACGAGACTGAATCCAATACCTTCTCAAGGTCGCCTCTTTCTTACCCCAGTGTTTGAGGATTCTTCCTATGGGCCGTTGCCAGTCATCATACAGGCAAGGATCCAACAAGTCGAGTTGCCCGATTGAGTTGGACCTCCTTTTCCGCTTCATGTACATTTCAACTGCAAAGTTCAACAGCCTCGTCGACACAAGGCGATTACTTTGGTGTTGGCTCATCGCCACGATTGCCCATGCTGGAAAAAGGTTGCAGAACAATTTCGTAACCTTCTAGGGCGGTGACTCCTGTCAATAATGCGTAAGCGTAGGCGATATACATGTCAATCAAGAAGGCATTCTTGAAAATGACAGCAAATCCGCACAAGACCAACACTAGACAGAAAAAGCTAATGAAGCGGCCGATAAGACCAAGTGGTTTATAAAGAATTGGTTTCTAGGTGTAAAGTGCGTCATACATGAATCCAAATTCGAGCTCAGTTGTAATGAAGGCTAAATTGCGGTCTACAATTAATTGACTTGTAATTACACAAATGAACCTCATGGAATCCCCAATCACATAGATTGGGTTCCATCACTATAGATTTTCCTCAACTGGCTTAAGTCTCATTCTATGAAGCATGGACATGTTGTTGGAGCTTCCATATCGTGTCTAACACGTGTCGACGTGTCGAACACGCTCAGACACACGATCAACGCATGTCGGATTTTCCGACACGTGGTTAACTCTTCTCGACATGTTCCGACACGCGTGTCTGAGAGAGAGGATTGTTGAATAAGACCATAAAGGGTGGAGGAGAGGGCAAGGGAGTGGAGGCGAGGCCGTGAGTAATGGCGAGGCTACGATGGCGAGGGAGTGCCACAAGAAAAGTAGAGACTGAGCCACGACTGCAATGAAAGGTTAGCAGCAAGACTATGGCTACGAAGGAAGAAGGGCCAGAGGGCTAGAGGTGAGGCGACAAGTGATTGTAATGAGGCAACCGAGAGAGAGAGCAGAGATCGAGAGAAAGAGGGTCACACAAGGAGGAGGAAACTCAAAAAATTAAAAATGGGATTTTATGGGATTTTGGCGTGATGCTTTCTTTTTGGAGGGAGAGGAGGTGGGGTGGACAAGAGAGTGTTCAATTTTCAAGAAGAAGTGACTGGTTGGGGACAGGGGAAGAAGAAACGAGGGAAGTGAAATAAATTTGGGGCTGGGCGTTGGGGGTGGCCCCGAGGACTTTTTTTTTTTTTTTTATCAGAAAAATAAAAAAGGGAGGCTATAAAATCATTTTGAAAAATAAAAGTATTGAATGTTGAATAATTGTAGAAAGTCATAGATTTATTTAAATAAGTTAATTCTATTTTCTTGTTAATCATTAGTTTCATCAATAATTTTGATTAGAGTTAGAAACATGTCCTCAAACATGGATACACATTAACTATGAATGTCTTTCAAATTTCCTATCAATAGAATTATTAATATTATTAGTATAAATTCATTGTATGCTCTTTTTTATTATTTATTTAATTGTGAATTTGAATCAAATTAATTAAAAATAAAAATATTCATTTAATATACAACATGTCCCAATATATCGAAATTCTCTATCTTTGAGAAATAACATGTTAGAGTGTCATGTAGTGTCATGTCGCATGTCTCTGTCATGTGTCAGTGCTACTTAGGTCTCATTTCTCTTGACATGTCATCAATTTTTTTTTTTCCTTTTAGTAAGAGAATTGGTCAATTTCACTTCCAGTTTCACATAATCAATGAACATAATTACATTTACATCACATCTCAACCGAATATGTCGATTTTTACCTTTGAAAGTTTTAGTCTTTAAAATGGCTACATTGTTTGGCTATTACAATGCATAGCGGGTAAGGTGTCAATTTTATCCCAAAAGAATATTTGCTAAGAAATTTCTTAAAAACTCAACTTTATTGTAAGTTTGAGAAGAACTTTACCTTTTCCCAAAAATCTGAGCAATTCTCAAATCATTAACATAAATTCGTTCACCTTCTCCTATGAGAGTGTAGAAAAAAATGCATTTTTATTTGCTCATATCTGCTTGGTAGCATTTGAATCGATCACTCATTTTTTTTTATTTTTTTTTTTACATTGGCCACAATTTTTTCTTGGACAATGACTACAACAATTAAGTCATTAGAGTTATTTTCTTCAACCAATGACTGTTGGTTTGGCAAGATTGTCATTTCCCTATAATCCTTATTTGGTTGATTTTCAAGCTAGAGCACTTTCACCAAGGGTGAACATATATCTTTTAGTGGATTTTGTCTCATTTGAATTTAAGATCCAATTAATATCATTGTATCTGATACAGCAGGAAATTCACTTATTGGATGGATACAATAGTTTATGGCTCCTCGTATACCATGAAAATCCAGTCCAAGAACCTCTTACCCACTGTATTTCTCAATCAAAATCATGTTTATGCTGTGGATATATAAATATGCAGCAAAGAAGCAATATAAATTCCACTAGCTTCCTCCTACGTGAATATTGTTGCTTATGTTACCAAAATAATATCCAAATGAGACCCAACCCTCATTATTCGAACAAAAATGAATACAAACAACAAGCACAAATACCTATCAAACAAATTCAAACCTTGGACAACTTATATAATCATGAATCCAACCAATTCATGGCATGAACAACAATTGTGATAGGAATTCAACAAATTCTAAGCATAGACAAGATTTATAGCCATGACTCCAATATATTCTGAACATGTGCAACAACAATAGGTTGATATCTAGTTTATTCATATTGTACAACAACAATAGGCAATGCAAGGAGAGAACCGAGCATGTACATCACTATTTAATCAAAATGAGACTAGGCTGAAGAAGCTTCGAGGATCAATTATATGCAATCATATCTACGATTTTCATTGTCAATCATGAAAACGAACTCGAACAAAATCCAAGTATCTTATCAATGTAAGTTACGTTTCTAGCTTAGGTATTCAATAAAAATAACACGAACACCTGGTATGCTAGTTAAATAGAGCAGCAACTCAATATGGAACATAAACGGCGAACAGAGAGTGAGAAATGCAAAACAAAGTCACGATCCAAGCTGAGATGACTCAATGCCAAAATTACAAACACCCGCATTGTATCCTGGATTTGACACGTAAGAGAGCGTTTGGTAACGCGACACGTTCTCGAAACAATTTCGATAAAAATTATTCTTTTTTATTTTGTTATAGAGAACAATTTCTAAGCAAAATAACGCATTTAGTAATTGCACAAAATTTCTACTTCGGGAATAGAATTGCGCTTGGTACCATACTCAAAATTTATACTCCAAATTATTTTCTTTTAATTTTTAAATAATTTTATTACTTTTTTTATTTTTATTTTTTATCTTTTATCTTTTTATCTTTTTTTCCTTTCTTTCCCTTCTTCTTCTTCTTCTTTTGTTTTTTTTTTTTTTTTTTTTTTTTTTTTTCTTCTTTTCTCTTTTTCCTTTTTTATTTCGCCGGTAGCTAGGCGAGACTCGGCCGAGCCATGGCTAGGCGAGCTTAGTCGAGCCTCGGCGGGGCTGGTTGAGCCTCGCCGATGAACGGGGAGGCCTGGGTGAGGCTCGCCAGACCTCGCCCTAGCTTGGCGAGCTTGCCGAACCAGTTGCCAGCGACCAGTAGTGGACGGCGAACGGCGGCGAATGGCAACGACGGCGATGGCAGCAAATGAAGAAGAACAAGAAAAATGAAAAGAAAAAGAGAAAATAGGTACTTGATTCTAGAATTATTCCTAGGAACAAGAATCGATTTTTTTTTTTTATTCTCGATTCTACTCCAAATCTATTTCCGAAAACAAAAATTTTACCAAACGCATTTCCGTTCCAAATTTATTCCGGGGAACAAAAGAACATAAACAAGCACTACCAAAGAGGCCCTAAAATGACAACATTTTCCTTTTTCTTTTTGGTCCCACGTGAAATGTAAAGATAATATATATTTAATCGAATGCCTTATAATTTGATATCCTGATTCAACTAGACATGTGGTCGCCTTAAATTTTCATTCCGCCAAAAAAAAAGGTTAGCCCGATTTCTTTCCGTTTCTTTTCCAGTTTTCATTTTTATTTCTCTTTCTAAGCAGCCACACAAAATCACAATGCCTGATTAAAGATTTCTCTAAATAGGTAACTGAAAAATTTGTAAGTATTCTCCATAAAGAGTATGGAACCACAAATTCCTAATATATACTTGATTTGATCAAACAAATTCGAAAATAACACGGGACAAGAATTCACCAAAAACTCACTTACAAGAGGTCAAATTTCAAAAATTGGAACAAAAGGATCACAAGGTACGTGTGTTGACGGTCTTGAGGCGTCATAACAATGTATAGTAAAGCTTGGCCTCAATTATTAATGGCGGACTTTACCATTTATCACCATCGGAGGGAGAGAATTCACTTACCTCGATCAGTAAAGTCACTTCCAATTGTCACCATCAAATGGAGAGAATTCACTTATATGAATCAGTAAAATCACTATTCGACGAATCATCCTACTCCTCCCAATCCATGACCTCGCTGTTGATGTTTCCGATATAATGGCTTTCCATTCTTCCTCGTTTGGGTTTTAGCATGAACGACAATCAAAGGGCACCCGTGGTTTTGCTTGAGAAGGTACACAAAAGCAAAATATAAAAATAAGGCAGCGAAGAAAATTTGAACATATGACTGATTCTAAAATTCAATTAGACTAGAAGAGATCAGATTTTGGGAATCTGAATTATCCTTAATATTTGTATAAAATCTCCTCGAAATGAAAAATAAGATCAACTGTCTTAAACGTGCAAGCACTGTATTAAGGATAATTCCGTTATTTAGAGTACGAAATTTGGTGGGATGGCTCTAGTGGTTACTTTTTCATGATATAACAAACCTTCTTTTTTACTCCGCATAAAATAACAGAAGTAACAAGAACAACTAAATAATATGTGTGCCCCAACAAAGAAAGAAATGGAAGGAGAGGACAATTTTTTGGTTTTATTACGGTACTAAAGGATTGTGATTTGGAGTTTCATTTTATAGGCAAATGAAATAAAGAGCCGTTATGAAATCATCCCAAATCAAATGATAATCATTAAATTGACAACCGTTATAAAATAGTGATTTTCAAAACCGTTACACAATCGCGGTGTCATAATTTACAAAAACAATGACTGTCAAATTTTCAGCACCGTTGAAAAATCCACCATTACAACTTTACTATTTGCAAGTCTAGGCTTGAGCTCAACTGCGACATCGAGCTCGATCCACATTTAAGATCAACCCACTTCATGGCGTCGAACTCAAAGTGTGCAGAGAAGTACGACATCAAGCTCTGCCCTATTAGATAGGCGATTGAGTTCCGTCATGACATCGACCTTTACCGGACCCTTGATGAGGGTCGACGGCACTCGCCATAGATGTCGAAAGGATGATGCCCAAAAAAAAAAACCATCGGCAATCTCTCTCTCCTCTCTGGTTTGATTTTTCTTTTTCTTTTTGGCTTTCTAAGGTTTCCTTCATTCTTTTTAATTTTTATCCAGATTTTATCTCGAACAAAATGCCCCGTTCCGACCGCCGGAAAAATCAAGTGCTCGCTAGCCGGCGAAAATTTGGCCAAACCGTCGGGCTCAGGCTAAGATGTACACCTCACTACTTCGGACATGTATATAAGATGAGGTCCACTTTACACTTAAAAGACCTTATTCGCCCGTGTCCAAAAAACAAAGACTCGCTCATTCGCTCGCATCCTTCCCTCGCAACCGTCGCCGAACTGACAAACAGCGGAGACGCCGCACCGGCGCAACCCTCCGCCGCCGCCACCCGCCGCTGTCGCCGCCGTCAGTCCTGAGGTATCAATCCGGCGGTCTCTCCCTCTCTTTCTCGTGCCCTAACCGGCCAATTCTCTGTTCATATCTAGCGCGCGCGCGGGGGCGTTGGAACGTGGGGGACCTCTGGATTTGAGGCAAAGTTCGAAGCTTGGCATGGTGGGTGTGTGTGGTTTGTCTCTCTGAATTTCTCGAGAGATCGTGAACGTTAAAGGGGGAAAAAGGGTATCGATGAAGCGAAGGAGCTTCCATGGATGCCGGCTCGAGCCGGAGCCGAGCTTGACGGTGATCCTGTTTTCTGGTTGTCGAGTCGAATTCCATCTGATTGGAACGAATATGGGCAGTGGCAGCTATTGCTGAAAGGCCTATATAAACCCATTTTCTGATCTCTGTCTTCTCTCTCGTTGCACCGTTGGGCGTTTTCGTTTCATGGCCGACCGCTTCTTGCTGCACTCTGTTTCCGTCTAAAGTAAAGTTTTTTCTTTTTTTTTTTGAAGTGTCGGCGCAATTCCGTTGAATCGCAATGTTTGGAGCTCCTTTTAATGCCCTTGAATCAAGAGTAGACGGAGCTGGGTGCTGCTGTTGCTGGTGATCAATGATCGTGCAAGAAATGGAGTTTCGCCGATTCTATTGAGAAGCCCAAGGTCAGGTTTTGCTGGGTTTCTTCCTCGGGCGATCCAATAGCTTGTTCGCAGGAACATCTCTGAGGCACACACCGTCGTCACATTGATTGGTGGCAATAGCTTTTTTGGTTTGTTCTCTCTGCTGAATTTGAGGTCATAACGAGGGGAGATGCTTTCAACTGCCTAGTACTCAACCTCAATCTGAGCATAAAACGTTGAGGTAAAGACAAATCCGATCTCTTGTACAGGATTAGGGCTGATCATTTGCTGAATTAGTAATCAAATGTTATGGCCATATGTGATCAACTACTCGTTCGATTGAGTAGTTTTTGTCTCTGCGAAAAATAGGTGATTTGGTTCAACGGTCATTGATTTTGGGTGAACGATTGGACCGAGGGACTGCTGGACGCTATGGATCTTTCCATAATGAAGCTTCTGGAAGAAGATGAGGTTTCTGTTCTCTTACTCTTTCTTTTTCCCATTCATTTGGAAAATTTTGCTCTCTCCTTGGATTTGAGGTTTGGTCAGGGGAGAGGGGTTTTTCTTTTTTTCTTATTAGGTTAATTGTGTGCCGGCAGGACGAAAGCATGCACTCAGGGGCTGACGTGGAGGCTGCCCTTGCTGCCCTTAATCGCGATATTGGAGGTGATACATCAACTTCTCAACCATCATCATCTGATAAAGGTGTTGTTGGCTTTAAGTTTTTGCTGTCTGGGGATTTGGAATCTCTTTTGGGTAGTGTTTGATGCGAACTCTTAGGATATCAGGATGTTGTTGCATATCAGGTCTATGTGATAATAAAACGTAGTTAGTTCAGGGAGGACATATAATGTTTTTGTCTCCGTCACACCACATTGAAAGTTTTTAACTTTTAACAAGTCAAGTTTTCATTGGCTTGGAATACCATGAAGATTTTGCCATGCCATTCAAGGAAATTGCTTGCAAATTTTAGTAATCGATCTTATTACTGCTAAATGTTTGGACCTTTTATGCCTGGTTTGATGTAGATGGGGCTTTAGATTAAATTTGAAACTTAAGTCTAGCGACATCTGGATCCTAGTCTCTTTGTTGATTCCTTAGAAATAGTGTTGACCTTTCGTTCAAGTAATCAGGTCCTTTGGTCATGACTACTGAGTTTACGTGGAACCAGAGTTAGGCTTCTTCAGATGCTGTTTGTGAGGATAGGACAGGAGCAAATGATATTCAGTCTAACGAGCCAATTCCGATGGATTTCATTTATGTTATGGAATCTTGGTACATCATAATCTTGCATGACTCTAGAGAAGTTAGATTATGGCCTATTGAATGGGCTGTGAGATTGAAGGGCAATTAGGCTGTTGAAGATTTTGATGAACCCAACTATGTTTGGCCTATATCAATCCTTAGTTTCAATTTGTCGGGAATGCATTAGTTCAATTATGTCTGAATGTAAATTAGAGCCAATTGAGAAATTATCATATAATAGCACATGAGGATGATCATGATGATATGATTCTTTGGTTTTTTATCCTATTCTCGATTTTGGATTTCCTTGCTGAAGCCATAAACATGCAAAGCCTCTAATACAACAGGGAGCATTTCTCCTCTTTTTTTTTTCCTGGGGGGGGGGGGAGTGAGTAATCTTCTGTGATGAGGAGGATAAGTAGGTTGATATTCATTACCATAACTAAGAGATTGTCCAGGGGACTCTTACCTCTGCATTTTGTCCAACTTGCTGCTTGGCATCAAAAGGCCATCAAAAGCCAGCTTATTAGAGTCAAAAGTGATGCTGCAAGAAAAAATTGTCCTCTCCAATCCCTAGCCTTTGTCCAATGCCTTTTCTATTTGCATATAGATGAATGTAAGTGTGAAATGTAGGAGTATTATGTATTTTAGTAGAGCAACAAAATTGTCATTTGAAAGCATAGACTGCTTTCAACCGTGAGCATTGCTGTTCCATGTCTACGCCTTCCAAAGAAGATAAACACTATGTGAATAGAGTTTTTAAGCTTTAATTATGTTGTTGTCATTGAGATGATGTATTGGCATCATTTATTGTCTTCTTTGGTTGTTACAAGGTACTTCTTTAATGGATTTTAATGCACCCTTTGGGTGTATATAACAAAAGTTTGCTTATGAGGCTTGTGTATGAAAGGATAATTAGACCATTTAAGATGGGCAATTGGTTCTTGGACATTATGGTTGGATCACCAAAGAAATATGTAGATGTGATGAGGTTTGAGCTTTAAATGGAGCTCAGTCATGAAATCTTCTTTGGCATTTAATCTTAATGTCTGAAAGTGATGAGAAGCCATTTTAGATTACAATAAAAAATAAGGTTAGAAAAGAAGACAATTATTCATAGTTTCAAAGCTTGTGGTGTGCTGTGGTTTTGGGTAATACTTTTTTAGCCAGCATTATGTGGATGCAATGTTTGGCAGTGTCAGCTGTAAGAAGTTTACTATACTTCGTTTGCTACATGAAATATGTGTCCAATGAATGGACATATTGGCTTGGTATGCTTATTGCTTTGGTGTAATATTGGACAAATGCAAACAAAAGTAGAATCTTGGTCAGTATGTATACTGAGAGCAGCTATCTATCTAAGTCACGTTGATCACTCCCTCCTTCTCTCTGTTTTTTGGCTGCCAATCTTATATCTTTTTGCCTAAAAGGGTCTTAACTCTTAATCAAATTTCAGGTGTCTCTCAAGGAGACAACCATATGCCCAGCCAATCATATCCTGGATGGCAACCTACTAGCCAGGTTGAAAATGCAAATTCTCAAATTCAACAAGAACAAAAAAATGCAGAACATCAGGAACAGATGTTGGCACAGATGCAACGGCAACAAGGTGACTCTCTTGCTGATCCCCAACAAAATAACACTTTGGAGGAAGTCAATCACCAGCATTTGAAGCAGAAACAAGTGCAAGATGGTCATCAACTAGGGCAGGGAGAACAAAATTCTCTTCAGATTAAACAATCTCCCCTGGCATACCAGTGTCAGAAAACAATTCCTTCCCGTAAGTGAGCCAGGTAGAGTGCAGACACTAGACAGTGAATCTCAGTACTTGAAGTTACAGCAAATGAGCAATCAACAGGCAACGGTCCCTGGGCAAGCACCAAATAAAGCAAATCGCGTTAAACAAGTTCCATTTGCATTATTGCTCCCTGTGATTCTTCCCCAGCTTGATAAAGATAGAGCCATGCAACTGCAAACTCTTTATGCCAAACTGAAGGTAAAATTTTGGTAGAGCTCTTTTGAATTCTGCACTTGTCAAGGAAATTTCAATGAGGTTGTTAGTCATTCTGTTGCTTGGTCTCACTATTGTAGAAAAATGAAATTCCCAAGGATGGATTTGTGAGAATCATGCGAGGAATTGTTGGAGATCAGATGCTGAAGCTGGCGGTTATGAAAATGCAAACGCAGGTATGATTGGCATGATTGATCTCGTACACAGAATTATAAATGTTGTCAAAATCTGAATAGTTTGAGCTCGTAAGCAAAAGTCTAAATTCATATGGGAGATTTCCCTATCTGATATGTCCAGCCTTTATCCAATGGACATCTTAATTTTGGAAATAGAAAACTCATAAAGAAAGTCCTCAATTTGGAAATTCCATATTTGTAATTTTGTTGCCGATTTGGGTAAGTCCAAAGTTGCCTGCGAAACCCGGAAATTAGTTTTGGTGTTCGAGTCGGCAAGCCAAGGGCTCCACTTTAATATATAAAGATGAAGGATTCTCTTTCCATAGTTAGGCTTTTGTACCATGTGAGTGCTTTTAAGGCGCTGTAAGTGCACCGATGGGTGTGCTGTGCTTGGTGTGAATCAAAGGTGGGCTTTATCGTGTTTACATCCAGGCACAATTCGAAGAGTGTTTTGAGGCCAACAAATCTCGTGGTAAGATTTGTGAATTTTTCATGAGATTGAGTGATTATTTCATGAGGAATTGTGTGAGGCTAAACACCAAGTGAGTTATTGGTGTAAATGGGAGTTTTAAAACGTTGAGAGTGTTTGAGTGACTCGAGTGTGATTGAAATCTCCATT